>VZSE01006234.1:1285519-1452460 GCA_013398275.1 Promerops cafer
AAAAAAAAAAAAAAAAAAAAAGCCAGAAAGAAAAAAAAACAAATATGTATAATTTCCCCGCAAATTATTGCAGAGAAAAATGGTAAACATCTAAAGCAGAACTTGTTGTGCATTTTTTCTCTGCTAATAGGAAGTGTTTTCCTCGTTGATCTGGGGGTTGCTATTGGTTCTGTGTCCCTGTCGCTTAGAAGACTGCTATGTAAATTGTCAGTTGTTTCTGTGTGCTATTGCGGAGCTCCTGATCTTAAATTTGGGCTGGTGACTGAGGATTTGTTATCCCAAAGAAGGAAGGGGTCTGCTGACCCTCCATTTCACTTACCCCTCAGTGTTTTAACTCTGGCACGTAAGCTTCTCTATGAGTGGAAAGAAATCCTCAAGCACATTCTTTTCTCAACACCCTACCTGCAAAGAAACTTTTGATTGAGAGCACTGCAAAGGGAACCCAAGAGCCCCATTTCTGCCCCCCTTCCCCTTTATATTTTAAGGACACCTTCTGAGCATCTCTCTCCCAGCCAGCACTGCTCTATCCCTGAGGTCTGGGCAGGCACACAGCCTCAGGCAGGAGGCAGCTATCCACTGCCTGCAAGGGACTGCGAGCATTTATTCCTCTCTTCATTAAATAACATAATAGTTTTGTGGCATGGGCACTGGATGTGAGCTTCCTCAGAAGGGCAGCAGTGCATGCCTGCCAGTGAAGGTCCACGATCCTCTCCCAGGGAGCTGGGAGGCAGGGATGGAGTCTGGGCATTGCACTGGATTGCGTGCCCACTGCCAGGGTGCTTGCACCAGGCTGGCTGGGCAAGGGTGCGGTACCTGTTTGGGAAAGCCTTGGCCCTGGCTGCAGCAGGAAGGTGGGGAAAAACAGCTTTCCTGCAGATCTCACTGGAAAGCTGTGTCTAAACACTGACCACCTCGATGCACCAGAAGATGCACACGTACCTTGCCAGGAGATCTGGTAGTAAATATCTCAGAGGAGAGTCAGGGGGACAAAGAAAAGGCTTTGATCTGCCACATCTAAGGGGTTTGCCTTGTGAAGCCTGGATCAATCTGACAGTGCCTATTATAAAAGGGGTTACACCAACCTGTCTCATGTTTTATCTTTCAAAATCTCCCCTTGTTGCTGCCTTGGGAGTGTTTTCAGGCTGTGGATCTGGCTGATGCAGGGCCAGGACATCCACAGCCATCAAGGGAGTGAGGGGAAGCATTATGTGAGGGGGATGCTGTCTCACAAGGAGTGCTTGCCTGTGGGTGTTTCTGGGTAGGCATGGTGGCCTTGGCTGGAGTATGAGGACACCAGCTGGGCTTCCTGGGGTCTGTCACAGTGCACCTACAATGCTGAGTGAGCTTTCCTGTGTCCTCACTCTTGCCTCCACCAAGAGCAGCATCTTCCTTGCTGGACCAGTCCTGAGCATCCTCCAAGTGCCAATAATGCACCTGTGCCCCAGGCTGCAGTTCTGGCATCTCCTCTTGTCTTGGGCTTGCTTGCTTGCCTGCTTCCACCAACGCACTTCCCACCTGGCTGCATCTCTGCTGCCTGATTCCAGTTTTGTGTCCATGCCCAGTGTGACATGGTGCCAGCCTACAGCCCTGTTTAATGTTAGAGCCCTGCCCTGTCCCATCAACTGCAAGGCACACCGGGAGGATGTCCCACACCAGCGTGGCTTACGCTGAGCCCTGGCCACCTCTGATTTTGGGAAAAGCCTGCAATTCCAGGCTGTGCTGCAAAGAAGCCACATGCTTGGTCAGCTTTTTTTCCTAGTGAAAAAAAAAATGTTGAAACTAATTTTTATTCATTTTTCTCAAAGAGAACAAGTGTCTACAGCTGGAAACTCATGAAAAGCACACACAGTGTTGGGAATCTTTAAAAGAGTGGGGCACTGATTTAAAACAAATTTAATCTTTTATTAAATCAAAGTCCCAATCCTGCACATTCAAGCAAGCAGGTGAATTTCTGCCGTTTCCCAGAGCCTTACTATAACCTCTGAGTCCATGGATGGGTTCAGAAATCAACTGGTACAGGTGGATCTGCAAGATCATGTGGTACCATTTCTTAGTTATATTTTAAAAAATTTATTAGATGGGATAATGTAGGGCTGATTTGAAGGATGTTCAAGATCCATAAAACCTCAAACTGCTCTTGGAAAGTAGAAATTTCTTGTGAGTTATGCAGAGGTACATTGTCATTTAGAATGACCTAATATAGATAGCTTACTTAGTTTACTCATCTGTGTCTGAAGTGCATACCTTGCAGCTCTTAGAAATCACATGGTGGTTTGAAAAATGTCTTATACCGATACAAAATTTATTTTAGCCCTCTAATCATAACTCAAATTGCATAAATCAGCCCAGTAACTTCATAATAAACTCGCTCTCCCGGTACTTGTCAGGCCTCTGTGTTTGAAGCACCGCAGTGTGCCCTGAAGAGCAATCAGCCCAGTGTATCAGGGACTAATTGCAATGAGAAGATGTCAGAAAACGCCTTCTCTCTTGTCTTCAACTGGAGGTGTGTGCTGCTGTGGTGGCATAGGAGGGAGGTGGTTTCTGGGCCAAGCCGGGCTCAGTCACCAGGGGCTTTGCAGATTCATACCAGTCCTTGCAGCCTGTGGGTGAGTGGACATGCTGTGGGCTCCTGGTGTGGAATCCTGCTTGTTGGTGTTTTCTGCAGTAGCTTGTGCTTCCCAGCACCTGCAGAATGCAGTGCAGGAACCCTGTCTCTGTGTGATCAAGGCAGGATTGGAAGGGTGCCTTTGAAAGCAAAGGTTGTTACCCTCTTATCAAATGTGTGTGTGTATTAAAACAAACAGTACCAAGGGTACTGCTGGTCTCTGCTTCTGACATAACCATCATCTGCAGCACGGGCACCACATCCTGCTCTGTTGTGCCTTGATGTAAAACTCCATGGGGGCATCCCTGGAGGGCAAGCAAAGGGCATATCCTTATATTTCCTTTCTCTGAAGTGCCAGAGTTTGTCCATGGCTACAAAAACACTGCTATATAGGGAGCACAGGCAGGGTTAGTGGTGTTAAACCTTTCTCAGGTGTTGGCTGAGTGCGTCTGTCTGACAGGCTCAATTAAGTTGCTTTCCAGGACAGAGGTTAGGAATGGATTTTCCTGCAGGTCAGACTGTCAGGAGTGCATGGGATACTGTTTCTGCTGCTGCATGTGTGTGTTTGCAAATGTGTGCAGGTGTATACAAGCGTGTGGTGTGCCCAACACTATCTTGCATCTCATCTCTGAGTGGGGACTTTTGGCAGTGTTGATGCCCTCAATTGCTTGTCTTCCTTGGGCATTTTTTTTCCTTATTTTGCCTTTAAAGCCCCTCTGAGTTTGGCAGCGGGGGTGGATGGAGGTAGGGGGCAGAGTAACTCCTTACGGACTCTTTCAGACTGGGTTTTCTGGCAAGGCTGCAAGGATTTGGCTTGGACTGTAGGGGTCCATTTCAGGTCTGTGGTCAGATATGCTTGCATTGGTGTCTTTGTTGCTTTTCAGTGATCACTATTCAAGCAACTGTCCCAACTTTGCTTTTTTCCCCCTGGTGACAGCAGGGAGAAAAGGGGACTTTTAATCTTTTGTAAACACGTAGCAGTGTCAGTAATCAAATCATGTGGGATGCAAGGGAGCCATCACAAGGTCCTGGTCCATCTATTGACCTGAGATTGAACAGCCTGTAGGCAGAAGAGCTAGCAACATTGTCTCTCCTCTGCTTCTAGAAGATTCCCATCTTCATAGCTACATTTCTTTCCCATATCCTCTCTCCTTTCTGGAGGCAGAGCCTGGGGCATCATCACACTCCACATAGCTTCAGCTCCCTTCCTGTTTTTGTTTTGCACAGAGTTAGTTTGCTCCAAATGCATAGCTGTGTTTATGCAGATTATCTCCTTTGGAGGGATTGAGGGGGAACAGTAATTTTTAGGGAGGAGAGAGGTTGTAGATGTAACTCTTGATGCTCCCCAAAGCTCTTCATCTTCTGTCCCTTTAGATGTGCTGCTTACTGTCTCCACCTCCCCATTTCCATTTTCACCCCAGGGAATCTCCTCTCCAGATGTGAGTGGTGACAGTGAGTTGGAAAAAAGTCTGGAGGTGGGGTGAGGATGCTTGTGCAGAAGCGGGAAGTTGCATTCAGTGCTGTGCTGTGACAGGGACCAGGGAGTCTCCTGGGGTCTCCCCACTCCTTGTATGCTGCTGTTTTCCTGCTCTCACTCGCTCCAACAGGTCCTGAGGGGACACTGGGTTGGGCTGGGCACTGGGATCGAGACAAAAAGGGCAAAGAGGTTGATCCAGGAAGGATGGTGTGAAACAGCAGAGTTTCTCACTGCTGGCTTAGCCTGTGTGGGAGCAGCCCCAGGATGCCCTTTTCCATCCACTTTTATAGGTGCAATGCTGGCAGCTGCAGCACTGGGCACCTGTCCTCGTGGTGGGCAGGACCTGCGGGTCTGTACTCCCAGCGTGGGCTTCTCTTGGAGGCACAGTTGAGGTATTTGCACATTTTGTCTTTCCTGCTAGCGCTTCAGGATCTGGATCAAGGGCTAAGAGTGTGAGCGATCATTGCTGGTAGCCTGTGACACCACTGTCTTCCTCTTCATCATCCTCATTTGACTGTCTCAATTACCATGTTCATTGCTGACCTGAAGGAGGGAGTAAACAGCCCATTCATGACTTCCCTGGGTGATGATACACCAGGTTTTTGCCTGCCAGTGGAGGTGCAGTAAAATAACACAAAGGGAACTAGTGAGGTCAGAAAGATGGGCAGAAAATAACTTAATGAGATTAATCTTAGGAAAAATGCAAGCTAATGCATCTGGGGGCAACCAAAAATCTGAAACATGGGGTCTGAGGACCTGGTGAGGGGCAAGGAAGGTTCGGCCCAGGCCACAAGACGGAGATATGACGGTAGATGGCACATCAGACATGGACTCGCAGCGTGACAGGGCCAGCAAGAGACGTGAGGCTGGCAGCCCGGCCCTGCGGCCGGCCCGGGCGCCGGCGCTGCGGGAAGGCGGCACTTGGCACGTCAGTACCGGCACAGGGCTGCTAGGGGAGAGGCGGCTTTCAGCGACATCCGCACGGCACGACCACGGGGATAAGGAGATTAATTTATGAGCAAGGATTAAGTGCTAAAGATGTGCGGCTTGGCTAAGCGGTGGTTTTAAGTGAGAGGACATGACAGGAATTGTCTCACGTGAAATATTGTTGTGTGGACGAGGAGGAGGAATCACTGGGAGCTGTGCAGACCAAAGCAGTGCACGGGGAGAGCGGGGCAGGTTTGAAAGGGGAAACACTGACTCTTGGGCAGAGTCTCCACATAGATGGATCCGTTACAGCATGGAGTCATCCCAGAAGGAGATTTTTAGAGCCTGTTCATTTGGAACACTGAAAATGAAAATGTTTTGTTGAAAACAAGTGTGCATATTCTCTGGGAAACAGTGGGATAAGGTTAAGGTCTTCAGCAGCACTCACCTCTGGGTCTCAAACACTCGACATAGTTAAGGTCAGGTAATGATTTTCCAATGGGAAACTTCTTTCTCCTCTGTATTGTCTACACCCAAAGTGACCATATTACTCCTATGCCTTTTCTTCTCTTGTTGTTTACTTTTTTTTCTCCATCTCTCCAGCAAAGTTTTACTGGTCACCATAACATCTCTTTGGCTTGGCCAAAAGCTTCTTAGCAATGTAACTAGATCCCAGCTTTGCTTGCCAGGGGCAGGGACCAGACGTACAGACAGGATGGGGCTATCCCAGCCACATGACAGGAAAGTAATACATTGGGCATTGACTGTGATGATGAGGGTGGTAGTGTCCGGGAGATCAGGACTTGCTCTTCCTACAGCTGTGGAGTGCTGCCTGCAGTACAGGTTGAAGGCAGTGTATGGTTGAGGCTTCAGGACAGATAGTTTGCTTATTTTGTCCTGTGCTGGCTGCACTGCTCCTTCCCCTGCTCAGTGGGATGCAGGAATTTCTTCTGCTCCCTGTCCTGAAGAGGAGGAGGGGTGCAAAGTGACCCGGGTGAAAAGGGTGAGGCTGTCAAGCGCTGGAGCAAATCTAGCAGAGGATAATAGTATGTGTGGAAAGAAGGCACAGCAATCCATCAGCATGCAGCTGGAAGACAACAGGTCACGGGCATTTGACCAGGGCAGGGAAACTGGGAGACTCTGGCTCTGGTGCAGGCCATGGATGTTGTGCTTCAGGGGCATGTGGGAACACCGGCATCTGGATTCGGGCACCATTTGGAACACTCCCTGCTGTCTTTCTGCCACGTCCCACTGCATCTGGAGGTGCTGAGATGATGGAGATGTAAAAGCCCTTGTTTCAAATTAAGTGCTAAGAAAAGTGACCCTGTTCCTCACTGGCACTCATGCAACCCCACGCACACACAAGCAGATGAGAGCAGGTGCTGTCTCACACGAACAGGCAGAGAAACACGCCAGTGCCAGATGAACACAAACACAGAGGGAGCCGGGTACCACTAATTATATTGTACCACGACAAACGCTCCGAATGTGAAACCTGTATGACTAACACATCGCTGCAGCCAGACGCACGCATCAAAGGTAACACTTGCCAGTTATAGCAACAAACAAGCGCGGGCTCACCGCCCTGCTCAGCAGAGCACCCCGGGAGGCTCACGCTGCTGCCAAATGGGGTCACCCACACGCATTCCTCAAGATGCCACACAGTCAGAGACCTCCTTAAATAAGTCTGGGCCTGTACAAAGCTGGCTGCAAAAGCCGTGCCCCCGGATGCTTGTCAACTTTAGGATGGATGTTTGGAGATGATAAATAAATACGTGTGCCTCAGGTGCTGCTCCAGCTGATGGGACCATCTTACTCTCCCCTGCAACACCAGCTGGAGGTTGTCATTTTTGTCCCTCTTCTGCAAGGGTGTTAGCAGGACAGAGCAGCTGCTGTGCTTCCTGCTGCTTCTGAGTAATGGGTGACTGATGGTGACGGATGGTTTGAAAAGGACTTGTGTGCCCTCAGAATGGGAGGTGCTGTGTGTACATTGAGCTGCTCTTAAAGGAAATATACTCTGCACTTTCATTTCTGATGTGGACCCCAGTGTTGTCTGTGTGAGCAGTGTGCAGGCAGGAAGGAACAGCTCTGAGGCAGTGTGGGCTGGCAAGGGATACAGGGTTAGGGATGATGGTAGGGAAGGTGAACTCTGAGGATGGTCCCACATGAGAGCGGAGTTGTATCCTGCTGGGCTCTGGGTGATCCCCTCCAGCACTGGGATAGTGCTCTGGGGACCTGTCTCCAGTATTTCCCTCTCCTGGCTGGCTGCAAAAGGCCCTTTCACTGTCAAGCTGCAGTAGTCCAGAAAGGGCTGCTTACAAGTAGCCTTGCAAAGGTCCTATCAGCCCTCCCTCACCCATGGCCCCTGTCAGCCCCTCTGCCAAGGGGGCAGTGAGGAGCTGGGAGGCTGCTTTGGCTGGAGTGTGGTGCCTGCAGGACACCTTGGGTTGGCTCGCTCATGGCAGGTCATGGCACTGACAGCCTGGGCTGCCAGCTGCAGCCCTAAGGGGGGAGTGTGTCTGAGCAGAGACCTCTGCAATGCATGCCAGGAGGTGACATCGGCCTTTTTGGACACACATCCCTAATCTGTAGCACTTCTCCTGCATTGTGATATTTTCTCCTTTTATTCCTAACCGATTCCTACTTCTCATTAAGTCCACAACTTCTCTTGCTATTTTAGAGCATCCTTCTCCCTTCCTCCTCAGTAGTCTGGCAGGACCAGGTGCTTCTGGGGAAGGGTTGAGCCAGAGGCTGTCAGCTTCTCTTGTGCTTGCCAAGGCAATGAGCTCCCTGCCAGCACACATGTCCAGGGCAGGTGTGTGTGCCGGGTGCAGCACCAGTGGGTGCTCAGCTCAGGATGGTGGTGGTTTTAAATGATCCTTGGGCACGGACAGTGCAGACTTAAGACCTGGCTCCACAGAAGGGTTTGGCACAGGCTGTGCAGGGAGAGAAACAGGAGGAGCTGCCAGCCCACAAATAACTTCCCTTCCCCTGGGAGGGAAGTGCAGCTGATGTAGCATCACTCCTCCAGTGGTATGTGACTTTTGCAGAGGAATGTTTTTGTGTATTTGGGGGACATTAGGCCAGATAAATCCAGGGTGGGGAGGATTTGATTCTTTCTGATGGGTCTGGTCTGCCATACCAGCTGGGGTTAGGCTTGCCTGAGAAAAAGGCTGAGTGAGAAGAACATGCATCTGGCCACTCTATAACCATCGTCTTGTATCCTTGTCCTCCTGTATTGCCCTTTTCATAGTAAGCTGCACTTGCACAAAGGGGAGGTTAGAGGCATCCCAAAGACAAATTCTGGAGATTTATAATCCTGTTGAGTCTTACTATAACTGCCTTTTATCTGGGTAGGAACCCTCTCCATTGCACATTTTTCTGTGTATGCAGATAAATGCATTTGCCAAACTCATTCCTCATTTTGATTTAAACAGGGCTCCCCTGGGTTGAAATACTGTAGCAGGCTGACTCCAACCAAGTTACAGAGCAATGCTACAGCAAGGGAAGGCCAGTGATCGCAAGCCCAGAGAAAATAGCAGTATTGCATGAGCTGCAGCCTGACCAAAATAGGGGAAATAGCTGATTCCAACCTCCACATCTGAAATGGTAGCGGAGACAACCCTGGACCTATCTCTGGCAGAAAAAACACTCTACTCTTCTTTGAAGTTGAGATGGGAGGACTGACTGTGTGAAGAGCTCAGAAGTGCCCCACTGCTTGATTTTCCCCTCTCTCTCTTTTGACACAGAATATTAATCCTGCTTAATGTAGGAAATACATCGTGATCACAGCCTTGGGAGGCAGAACAGGATTTAATCTCAGGAAGGTAATGGGTATTTCTCACATCTCCAGTGGGGCAGCTGTCATTCAAGGACTGTATTTAGCTTCAGGATTTCCAAAGGGATTCACCTGGCCCTGTGTCCATATGAGCCCTAATGAGTCAATCTGAGCTACATAAATTAGAGTGATGAACTGTCTGTGATATACATACTACCCAGTTCGGGCATGTGTGTTTCACATGAGCAGAGCAGCATCCCTAAGTCCCAGCTGCATCTAGCAGTGGTGAGATGGAGAAGAGGCCCTGGATGCTTGCTGAAGGGAAAGCAGGGAAATGCTGATGAGGTTGTTTCTCCGATTCCTTTTTTTCAGTTGTACTGGTAATTATGGAGCTTTGTACGCTGCAGTTTGGAACTGTCATGCCCTCATCAGTGTGCATGCTCTGAGCACCATAATAAGTAATTCCTCCTGGCTGTCTCTGCTAATATTTCTTCTCTGTGCTGTAATGGCAGGGAAGTTGGGCTCAGCCACTGCATGTTAATAGCCTGCAAGGGAGCCAGCTCAGAGCAGGCAATGGGGAGCTGGTGGGAATGGGGAATGGAAAAAGTGGTACAAGTAGTTGCATGGGTGCCTAGAGTCAAAAAAATCTGCTGAAAGTTTTTTTGAAAACAGTAGTGATATATGGTGAGAAGGATGCACTAGCAATTTTTTCATAGGGCTTAAAAAATTCTGAACAGCATCCCAAAGCCAGTCAGGAGACATGGTATCTGTTCTTTCCAATAGCTGCAGGCCTTTGGGATAATGAATTCGAAGAGTCTCTCTGTTATCCCCTAAGGGACACTGTGTCTGCTCTCTAAACCCCTGCACTTGCTGCTCTTTATTCTGACAAATACCAAGCCTCAAAGAACAAGCAAAGCTTTGGATCAAAGAGTGTGTTGGAAGCAGGAGGCTGAGAAAACAGGATGGGTAGGCAGAGGTTTCAGGGTCTCATCTGGGAATGATGGGGCATTGCAACCTAAGGTGGAGTGGTTGGCAAGCCTGATAGATGAGTGGTGTGGAGAGCATTGGGGATCGTGGATCCAGCAGTGTGAGCATCAAAAGGGTCACGGGCTGAAATGTCAAGGGTGCATTGCCAAGGCAGAGCAGTGTCAACAGAGCTGCTCACGGGCTTTGTGATCCTAAAGTGAAGAGAACTGAGACAAGTGCCAGGGAGGATAACCTATGGCCAGTATGTGAGGAGACAAGGTCTGGGCAGACACATCCTTTCCTGCTGCTCATCATCCCTTTCTGTACTGCAGAGTGTCTGAGGGCTCTTGTGTGGCTTTTAAATCTGTACGTGCAGCATGGGCACTCCAGATGGTTGAACATGCCAACAGGGTGAAGGGAAGAAAATGGGCAGTCATTGGCCAAGGTCTCTTTCCTAAGACTGTCCGTGTAACACGCCTCCAAAGCCAAGCCTTGGAGTTTATTTAATTCCCCTCAGTTTGACAAGCCACTTCCACTCTGCTATTGGATGGACAGCACCCAGGCAGCAAAGTGATGTTTTTTAGCAAAAGTTTGGTCATCTGCAGTGTGCAGGAGTGTTATGGTTCAACCCTGGCTGGCAGCTAAGCCACACACAGCTACTTCCTCACTACCCTCCAGCTGGAATGGGAGAAGAATCAAAAGAGTAAAAGGGAGAAAAAGGCAGCAAAGTGAGATAAAGGCAGTTTGATAGGTAACACAAAAGTTGTGCAGTCAAGTAAAGCAAAAAAAGGAATTTATTCACCTCATGGGCAGGCAGGTGTTCAGCCATCTCCAGGAAAACAGGGCTCCATCATACATAACACTGACTTGGGAATACAAACTCTATCACTCCAAATGTCCCCCCTTCTCCCTTCTTGTCCCAGCTTTATGTGCTGAGAATGATGTCATGTGATATGGAATATCTCTTGGGTTAGTTGGGGTCAGCTGTCCTGGCTGCGAACCCTCTCAGCTTCTTGTGCATCCCCAGCCAACTCACTGGTGGGGTGGTGTGGGAAACAGAAAATGCCTTGCTGCTGTGTGAGCCCTGCTCAGCAGTAACCAAATCCTCGGTATTATTAACGTTTCCAGTACAAATCCAAACCACAGCCCTACTCCAGCTACTGTGAAGAAAATTAACCTTTCCCCAGCCAAAACCAGCACAGGCTGCCAGTGAGCTTGAGACCTGCTCTTCTCAGGCCCACCCATGCTCTTTGACCATTTTGTTTTGTGAAATAACTTTTGCAGCTCATGTTTGTGGTGTTTCCACTGCTCCAGCATAGGAGAGCTCAACAAGCTCAAGTAAAAGGTGCTTAATGTTTAATCCCACTTCTGGCTTGTGTTACAGCTCGCTGTTTGAATGAGTGACTGTTGTGTATGGGTTTGACATGCATTTGTCAGTGTCAGTCTGATGGAGCCTGTGCCATGGTGTGACACAGGGCCAGCCCAGAGTGCCCTTGGATGGGAGAGCTGGGCCAGCAAAGCTGAACCTGGAGTTGGCAGGGCTCTGTTAGGGACTGCAAGGGCAGGGTGGCTCTGTTGTGTCAGGATGGGCCCGTACTGTTCAAAACATTGTGCTCTGTAATGGTGCTCAGGCTGCCTGCAAAAGAGCTGGCACCATCGTCTGAGATGGTGCAGCACTCTGACAGGGTGTCTCAGGGGCCACAGGGATGGTTTAAATGGTGATGGAGAGGAGTAGCCAGAGGAGTCTTGGTGGGGAGAGTGACTGGCAGAAAAGAGCTTAAAGCTGCTTCAGCACCAAGTGGTTTATCACTTGTCAGAGCCGTCAGTCCTGCAGCTCTCCCCTGCTCTGGACTTGCTAGGAGAGCATAGATGTGCTGTGCTTTTGCTGCTGATTCCTTGTGGGATTTAATTTCTCCTTCTCGCTTCCTCTCCAGGGGTTCTCGCTTGTGGCTGGCATGGCAGAGTACGTCCCCCAGCCTCCCTCCACCTGGCCCGCAGGCCCACAGCCCCCTCACACGTCTGCCATCTGCCCACTGGAGCCTGTGGATCTGGGCATCTCAGAGCAACAAACACCACCGGAGCAGCCACCGTCCTCCCTGGAGCTGGGTGAGGATGAAGAAGTCACCTCCCCTCCGGATCCTGATGTCCCCTACCCAGACCTGGCCCCAGTTGTCTTCTTCTGCTTGAAGCAGACCACCAGCCCACGGAGCTGGTGCATCAAAATGGTGTGCAACCCATATCCTTTCTGAGGTGCCCCTTCTCCCTCCCCACCTCTGGCTCCCTCCTGCCCCATCCTCCCCTCATCCTGCCCTCCTGGGGTGCCTTGCAGGTAAGGAATAACTTTTATTACATATTTGACGACCTTCTTTGTTCATTGCTTGTGTTTAAATGGAACCTTTGCTGTTTTAGTGTGTGATCTAAAGAAATAGATTGTGAAAGAAGGGACTTTAGAAAGAGCTGCTGACAGTCCCAGGCACAGGGACTGGGAATGGGGAGAGTGGAGGTGTGAGGAGAGGTACATTAGAAAGCCTGTTCTCCCCCTTCCCAGCTCCCTTTTTGCCTGGGACAGAGTGGGATTTGCTAGCGCAGGAGCTTTTCAGACTGCCATGGATGGTGGAGGTGTCTGAAAATACAGGCTTTACTGAGAGCTCACCTTGCCTTAGTGAGAGAACCACCACTCCTTCTGCACCCTGATTGCAGGGAAACCTGGGTGACCCCTTGCCTTTCCATTTAGTACATGCCACTGTCCTGCCAGTGTCTTGTGATGTCTGGCCAGGAATGAATGGGAGAGTGTGTGCTCCACACACCCTGTGAGAGATCTCTGGGACATAGGCACATCCTCCCTTCCATGGTCAGCAATCCCACACATGTGTTATCACTCACGCTCAGTGCCTTGATGGAGGGAGGGCCCCACCACTGCAAATGAAGGCCACCTGCACAGCTCATCACCAGGAGCCTGCCAGCTGGGCTCTGTGGCTCCCCAGCCGGATGTGGTACAAAAACCAGCTAGAGCAGAGCTGGTGTTCCTTGAACTGTGGGATCACTGACGGTGTGGAGGAAATGGAGAAGAAGATGAGTCACCAGAGAGGTTGGTCTGAGATTTTATGTGAACATTTTTCTAGCTGGAAATCTCAAGTGGCAGTGCTTTTTGCCTGGAAGTTTCTTAGTTCCTATTTAGGGGGGTGTTATCTATAAGGATGCCTGTTTTGGTTTTGATGTGTAGGCTTCTAGATTAAATCTGAATGTCTGGGCATACAGTGGAGACTAGCAAAATGTTTCCAAAAGTATTTTCAGCTTTAAGAGCCTAAGCCCGGGTGAGGACTTGAAGTAGTGTCAGCAGTAACAGCTGACCTTAAATGGATGAGATTTGTTTTAATTTGAAGTGTAGGTAAAGGTTTGTGTTTGAGCTCTGAGCTCTTGTCTTAAAGTTCAAAAGCCACTGAAGAGATGTCGCAGTCTCAAACACAGGTTATGGCTGAGAACACATTGGAGATTTAGATATTCTGCTTTCTTTTCTACTGGCTGCTCCATAAAATTTTAAAACTTTGTATTGAATTATGCATTGCTTTTCTATCACTGTGTGCCTGTGCTAGTTATTATGTCCTGGGAATCTTGTCCCAGCATGTGGTAGAGCAGAACTCAGAAGAGGACTCAGAGTAAAGCATGAGACATTTGTGTCACGATAAAAGGCTAGATTTGGGAAGTGAAAGAAGAGTAACAGCGTGGGTTTGGGATGAAGGCTTGCTTTTAGATGAGGGAAGGAGGTTGTGGTGGAAGAAGACAAGAGCCTGTCCTTATTGCTGGCTAAAAAGTCACTCAAAATAATCTCTCCAATTTGCTATATAGCAATGAGTTTGCTTTAACTTGTTGGAACTACTATTCAAGAAATGGGGCTATTTTAGTTTTTAAGTGTTACTTTTGTCCTAATATGCAGCACAAATGTGGCCTTGACTTAGAAAAGGACTTTTTCTTATTAGAAACTAGACAAAGAAGGAAAAAGCCTCATCCCATCACCTGTTGATGACCTTACATGTGGCTACAGGTGCCACCAGGGATTGAGGGGCAATGGTGGGGCTGCTGCTAACCTATTGGAAGGGTTGTGTCAAACTTGAGGTTTCATCTCAGCTGTGTGAAGTTGAGAGATTACATAACTAGTGGAGACTGAGAGGTGAGGATTCAGCCCCTCCTCTGATTTTCTTTCAACCCCTTGTGCTCCTCTTTTTGAAAGGCTCATGCAATAAATAATTATTTTTTTTTTTCCTCAAACAAACCTGAGGGTTTGTTTCTGCACCCTCAAGGCTTTTTACACATAATCACGTGCTCTTGGCATCACACTTTTTTAACAGCACCATAGAAAGGATACATTTACATGTCCTGGTGGTAGTTGCCTGGCTGGGAATCAGACCCTTCTTAAGAGATACTTCTATGAAAACCAAATCATGTCTTCTAGGAGTTGATATGCTTGCCTGCTTTTCATCCTTGTTATACTGAGCTATTGGGTCTCCAATGTGCTTAAGCTAAGCAGGGGGCAGGATAAGTGACTGTCAGAGGTCAACACCTGGCCTTTCCAGAAGATTCAGCAAAAAGATGGGGCATTAATTAAATGCCTATTAATCTTCTTGTGGAATTTTTTACTAGGCTAGAGCTTCATGATGGCTGTTATGGAAGTGCTGTCAATGAGATTTAAAAAGGAAGCTCTGATAGTTTAAGGCTGTGTAACAATTTTTTTAAGCACGAGGTCATTAACCACCAAATTTCAATTTGGGTAATTGCATTCTAACTACTTAAATCCCTCTCTCCTGAAGATTATTTTTCCTTTTGTGAGCAGTCCTGCAATTTTGTTATGTGCTATTAAACAGCTGCCATATTGCTTTGCTGCAGTGCAGTAATAGAAAGAACCACTTATTTCTTTGCTTTAAAATTGCTTCTGGAAGCATATTAGTGTACAGATGTGTGATGCTGTCATTGCAAAAGTTGTAGATCCTAACTCCCTTTTAAGAAGAGGACTATGATCCATGTGGAAGTCCATGTGTTTGTCCCCGAAAGGAGTATTTGCTGTGCTTTTTGCTGTTGTAGTGTGTGGTGAAACGGAGCCTGATGCTTTCAAGTTTGGTGATTTGCATGTTTTTGGGCTGGCTCTACATACAGCACAAGTGAATGCATGAATAACCTTAGTTTATTGGGAAGCAGGATTTTTTTATTCCTAATATACCTTATTAGAGGCAGATAAGTGCTGTACCAGCTTGGTATGCAATGCAACACAACAGGTGCCTGGAGCCTGGCTTGTCCCCTCATTAGGAAGGAGTTGTTGTGATGCAGCACATGAGCAACCAGCCAGCTGGTTTGTTTAGGTTAATTTGTGCTTTGATAACTGAAGACTGGACCACTTGGAGCTGTAGATCATGGAGCTGTTGCAGCTACAATGTTAATACAGTCAATTTGAGGTATGGTTATGAGAATGCCTAGAAGATATTTTTTTTCTTTTATAAAACCTTAACTCTGTCATATAGGATTTGAAGTCAAGCTTGGATGGGGAATAGGATGAAAAGTGTAAAAGCCTGTTTCCAAATCAACTGCATAGCATTTATCTTATGAATTTATAACATATTTGGGACTAAATTATGGGTATGCCACATGGCACTTTACAAATGGATCCTCATGAGAGGCTCTGCAGTTCACTACTCTGTCATTTTCTTGCTTTTTATGTCCCAACCCCTTGGTGAAGCTGTTGGCCACTTGGGCTTCTGTTTTGCTCTCAAGCAGTGAAGTGTTGCATTTCCAGCTGATTTCAGTGGTGTAGGAGCAGCAGGTCAGGTCCCAGATGAGCAAAAGCTTGTGTGCACACTTAATTTTTAGTACAGGGAGCTGTGTTTTACAGAGTATTTAGCAGAGTGACTTCTTAAAGCTGGTATGACTGTGTGAACTGAGGAGCTGCCTTTTGTAGCTCATTAGCTTTAAAATCCACTGAACAGGGGCTTTTACCTGCTGCTAAAAACCCCACCTTGCTTCTGGAGGTACCTTTCCTGTAGCTTTTACTGGCAGCATTGTCAGCTTGGACTGTGTGCTCCGTGCACAAGGAAACAGGACTGGCCTTGAGCATTTTGGTTGGAAACAGAGGAAGCCTCAGCATTTATTCCCCACCTCTTCCCTGCCTGGTGCCACAGGGATCGTTTATGTATGAGTCAGTGGAATATAGGATGGCTGGTGACGGCAGTAGTGGTGTTTCATGCTGGCACTGCCCTCTGAGAGCCAAGTGCAAAATCAAATGTTGGAGCAGAAAAAAAGTGTGTGTGTGGATTGATACTGTTCTTGGTGACAGTGGCACGTGGTGCCACGGTGCACGGGGCCTGTGGGCTGCCAGAATCACTGCTTTTTGGGTGCTGTGTAGTTAAGGGGACAGTGAATCTGTTGCTCATATTAAGCTTTGGGTGAATGTGTGTTACATACGTAAAATACACCCATGTCAAATACCAGTTTGGGCAATTCATTTGTGCCCAGTGAAGCTCTATGTGCAGATTCTGTAATATGTTGTACTTGTTTCTGCCTTAGGTTTGTACACTGTCAAACTCTGGACACAGTATTCATAACGACAGGATGTAGTTATCTAATAAACAAGCATAATCTGCAAATTTATTGCAAATCTTGTAGTAGTTGATGACTGTCTTAAGGCCTGAGCTCCTGTAATTATCTGAATTCTACTTTTCTTTTTCATGTGTGTGTATATATATATATATAAATAAAAATAATGGTTTTCCATGTCACTAGTAGGTAGAGAGAAGCTTCGAAATGTGACCAGGAAGTATAATAATGCATCAAAAATTGAGTGGCTTATGAATTTTAAGCAGCATTCATCATTCTTGAGGACCTAGGGATCATGGCTTTCTGCTCTCGGGGTCATCAGTATCAGCTTTTATGTGCATATTTGAAAACAGTAAAATGTATATGTTGTTCATGTGTCTCTATTTTAAAGGCAGCTCTCCTGTCTCTCTTAAAAAGTCTATCTTAGAAGACACATGAGGAGTCTGGCATTTATTTGAGGACTTTTGACAGCTTTGTATCATTCTAGGTAACCAGAGAGATGTTGCTGCTGTGCCCTCCTTCCAGCCAAGGGGGACAAATTTTTACACCCAAGCCCCACTGAGTACACGATTTTTTTTCCTTGTGAGAGGTTGTCTAATCCCTCTGCACTCCACAACATTCTAAGTCAACTTTGCAGTTGCTCCTGTTGCATGGGAAACTGAGCTGGCCAGAGCTCTCCAGTGGGTGTGCAGTGTTGGGGGCATTGGTGTTCCCATGGGCACGTGCCAGATGCTTTTCAAGCTTTGAAGGGAGCAAGACTGCTTTAGGTTCTGCTGGGTTTTCTGCCACTCTGCCAGCCTCCCTGCTGGAATGAAGCTTGCTATTAGCAAATAAGGGTGACTTCTAATAAGTCAGTTGTCCATTATTTTGATTAATATTTGAAGGCACTGAATGCAGTGGATCAATCTATCATCAAGTGCTCCCCTCCCCTTGTGTTAGCAATGTGCCTTAAAGCAGACACATCCTACCCTTGTGAACTGACCCTTAATTTCCCTGTTAATTCTCCCCTTGGAAAGCTGATAGGCTTTACCCCGTCTCACTCTACCTGTCTGAAAACCATCCAAGGTCTCTGTATGTATTTGACAGACTGCAGCAGGAAACTGAGTGTGCTCAACTGAACCGCCCTCTTCAGAGGGTAAAGCAGATCTCTGGAAGTTCCTATTCTTCCTTTAACAGAGGTAGTTTCTGGATAGCAGGCTGTAGGGCTTGCATTTAGGGTTGCTATGCTGTTTGGTTTCCCACATGCTCTAGAAGAAGGCAAAGGGAAAGATGGGGAGCAGGTTTAGTTTTGGAAATTGCACAGTCTGAACATTTTGATGTTTCCATAATGAAATATTGGGTAATCTTAGTTTTGTGGGAGAAGAAGAACCCCATCCACCTGGACTCTTGACTGGAGAAAAGTAATTCTCTGAATTCCAGCTTTTTCTTAGGATAGCTGTTTCCTGATTGTGGTTGGTAGGCAGGTGGCAGGGGAAGCATGATAGAGCTCAGGGCCTTCACAAGTAGTTGGGGAGGAAGTTGTCTCCACAAAACTAGTGACAAGGGAGTGCCATTAGTGCGGGTCATTTGATGTGCAAATTTACGAGCAGAAGTTTAGAGGAACCATTTGCACAGTCAGATGTGGTGTAAATGGAATTTAAACTCGTGCATTGTCATTAGTAGCACACAAGGGATGGATATGTTTGAAGGGGATTTGCATGCTTGAGATCTGTAAGAAATTGGCTGGGTTGTGTGTATGTGAGATGTATGCAATTTCAGGCAAGTGGGCAGATGTAAAGGGATGAGGTCTAAATTTGGCTGGCTTGCAAGATGGCCCTGTGTATCTAAGCACAAATGTTGAAACAGGAGAAATCCCTGCCTCCCATCCCTTTAGCTTTTTCCCTGGAGGCTTTTTTTATAGTGAGAGCTCAAAGACCATGGTTTGGAAATGAAGCTGGACAACAGCACATACAAAACCAGGGCTCTGACTGAAGATTTAATGTTCATAGGGCCTAACAAAATTGGAACTAAGGCTGAAAATTCGTGGTGCACCCTTTCTGTCTTCATTCAAATCTCTGAGCATTTTTGCTGTTATTGAAGGATAGAGTGCTACTGTTGGAGGAAGGGCTAACTGCAAAGCACAGAGGAGCCTGTGGTTTGGGAGAGGGATATTTCTGCTGTCTGATTGTAATGCTGTGTTTCAAATGCAATAAAAGACCTTGTAGGCCTCCATGCCCTGATGCTTTAGGAGAGTGGGGCTAGGACTCTTACTGCAACAGCTTTTGATGAGGTGCCTTAATATGGCACCTGGGTTTATGGCCAATGAATGTGGAAAGTGCAGGGAAGCAGGTGAGAGCACAGAAGATGCAAGTCACATAATTGTCTGGTATAAATCAGTGTTATTCTGTTATACCTAGTAAGAACAGACCTGTATGCACCAGCCGTTGCTCTTCAGGTGAGGTTGGGGAGATTGGTCTTGTCTTGTCATCCAGCACCGTGTATTTGTAGCAATCTGGGGGTATCTGGTAGTGCTAGGCCAGAAGGGAGGGATGGTGTGCTCAGCTGGGATGCAGGGATGGTAGCAGTGCCTGTGCTGGGGGACATCCCCATCCCTCTGAGGAGCGCATTGCTGGACTGAAACAAATGCTGAAAAACCTTTCTGGAGCATATTGTGCTTATTCACTGGAATATATTTTGCCTTGGAGATGAGAATCATTTATTCTTTGAAAAATGGTCAGTTTGCCTTTTTCAGCCTTCGTGAACGCTGGAGCAGGGTGTGTCAGAGTGCTAAAGGGGTTCTTGTAGGAATAGAAAGGGCAGTAACAATGCTCATTTTGAGTTCAAGACCTATAAAATACTCTGACCAGACCACTAATTGCATGTCCTGTTATAACAATGTGAATTAATGAAATTAACCACTAACAAATTGACCAGCTGCTTATTTGAGAACTTGACATTCTTCCCACCCTAGACCATGGGAAAGGGCCTGCAGCTGTGGGCTGTGAGCATAATACTTGACAGGAGCTGCTTCAGGTGAGGAACAGTCAACAGAGTTGCAGCTCCTCTGCAGCAAATGGCCTGCAGCTGCTCCCAGTATGGCTAAGATGAGGCTATGAAAAACTTGGCCCATTACAGACCTATGAAAGGAACAGGAGCAAAGAGTCTGCCAAGCTGGAAAGATCTTTATGGTCCTGGAGAAACCCTGTCTTTGGATAGGCACTGTCTTTTGGTGTAGGAAGGCTCTAGTCTGATGTAGGATGGACCAGACTCGTGCTTGCACACACTTCTGTCCTGTGCTTGCTTTGCCCACTGGTCCTGGTTGGCCCAGAGCACCTTGGCCAGCCCCTTCCTGGAGTGCCTCGTGTACCTCTGTGCCACGGCCCCTTCTGTGCTTCCTTGTCTGCTGAGGGGCAGGGCTGAAGGAGGTCCTGTTTGACAAATGCTTCTCTTAAATGGGGTTTTACAGCCTCTGGCTGGTGGGGGCAGTGGGATGAGAGCTGAGAGTGGTGGGAAGGGCTACAAGCTGGGGCTGCCTGTTCAGAGGGACAGATCTGGTGGTGGATTGGGCTTGCCCTGCTCTTTGTCACTGCTGCTCCTTGGGCTGTGAGTTTGTGCTGTGCTACCTCCTGTCAGCTGTGCTCCTCCACCAGGAAGGGACTGCTGCCCTACCTGCCCCCCTCCTTGGAGGGGTTCTCTGGGCTCAGCTGTGGAAATGAGAAGGAATCATCTCAGTAAAAGCTTTGGAGGAGGAGAGAGGCTTGCTCAGGGGGATGGTTTTTTATTCCACATTGAGAAGACAACAGAGTTGTGACCAGCATCCAGGGAATGAGGCTGAGATGAGCAAGGAAGGCAGAGGAGACTGCAGCTGGACTTGTAAAATGAGAGATCAAGTGTGATGATGAAGATGCGAGATACTGATGGGGAATGATATGTGGAGGTTTCCTAGGTTGGGAACAGATAATGCAAATCCCTGCTGACCCTAGCAGGCATCTCAGCAAACCTTGAAATCCATGGTATTGAAGGCAGCTGAGAGATCTGAAACAATCAGCAGGAGTGCTTGATCTCTAGCTGTCATCAAGGACCTCTGAAGTAAGAAGGTGATGGCAGTGTAAGCCTTCTGAGAGAAGAGAGAACCTGCATAGCTCTTTGGATGGCTTGGCTGGTCTGAGGGATGGAGTTTGTGTGCAGTGCTGTGGCTGGAACAGCTTCCACCTGCCCATCCTGACTGCAAGGTCAGCCTGTGGGGATGGAGATGGAAAGCTTAGCTTGGCCTCCCTGCCTTTCCCTTCTCCAGCTTTCTCCATGCTCGTTGCATCAGTACAGATTGGGGAGGGGAGCAACTCTGTGATGTGGGGGACCATCTGTCCCCCTGAGACAATGGTGCCATTTACACTTACATACTGCAATTCATCCAAGAGGAAAGATAAATCTGTCCTGGCTAATGATACATCACACTCTTTGCTTATCCTTTCTTCCTTTAGTTTTCTCTCCCCCAGTCTCCTCTTGTCATCACCTACTGTGCTTCAGTCTATAAAAGAAGCCATTGCTCCCCCTCCTTGAGTGTGATTTGATGCTTCTGAGTCTCTGCAACTCCTCTAGCAGACTCCCCTGTGACTAGCCACCCTGTCTATCCCTTTTCCTCTCTGTCTGTGGCAGTCTGTCATTTTCCCCCTCTTTTATTATTTCCCTTGCTGTCATTCCTGGGTTTTGCTGCTAGCAGCCTGTCTGCACTGACTGTTCCTGCCCTTGAATTGGCTCCTTCTCTTAAGTGCCTCTCTTGGCCAGTATTGTGGACACCAGGATTCTTGGGGTGAAAGGTCAGGGCTTAAAGGGAAGACCTGGATGTAGGATTTAAACAGGACATCACTCACTGGCTTATTTAGAATGAGGAAAAAGGCCAGGGCTCTGCAGAGGTGTGAGTTTACCTGTGAAAACAGCAGATTTCTGCTATCTCTGGAGGGGATTTCTACACAGCAGGATGGGATTTCTTCTTCCTTGTACTCACAGGCTGCTTCCAGCCCCCTTTAGAGCATTCCAAGCCCAGGTCAGCTGCTACCCTCCTGTGCTCTCCCACATGCTAGTGGCACCTCTGACATCCCCATCCTGCTCTGTCAGTGTGCGGGAGCACTGAGCTCGTTTCTGAGCAGCAGAGTCCAAGGGCTGCATCTCCCTGGGAGCAGGGACAGGCTGCTGGGAGGTGACCACCCCCTGAGCCAGCCTGGGTGGCACTTGCTGCTGGATCAGCTGGCCCTGGCCTTCTCTGGGATGTAGCTGGTGCTCTGCTAATCCCTGCTAACCAGGTCTGGCTCTTGTGGACTGGCACAGACAGGTGTGAGCTCAGCGTGCTGGCTGGGAGCTGTGTGGCTGCAATCTCCTGGCCCTGTGCCCCAGCTTGGAAGCTGGGCAAGGTGCTCAAGGATTCACTTACACAAGTTGAACCAACAGTGCTGTCTCAGCCTTGTTCCTGACCCCTGGACCTTTGCGAGGGGTGTTTCATCTTTTCTTTAATAACTTGGTATTGTTTATCACTACCTCCCCGGGGTAGAAAAAAAATGCTGAAATACTGCAGGGGCTTTAAGACTGCTTGTAGGAACTGGATGCTGTGAGAGGCAGAGTGAACCAAATGTACCTCTTGGGGGATTTCTTTTCTCAAAGAGTCACGGATTAAAAAGGCTAACATCAGTACAAATTCATCCAGGAGAAAGCTGCTGAATCCAGTGCTTGTAATGCTAGCTCTGAGATTTGCCTCAACAGGCAAGAAGGGAAGGAAGGAAAGAAAACACATGGTAAAATATTAACCTCCCTATTGGAACAGGCAGTTTGCAACAAACAGCAGCTGTTGTCTTTCGTGGCAGGAAAGATGTAGGAGCTCAATATTTGAGGGTGGAGAAATATTTTCTTCCATGCAGAGGTTGATAGCTTCTCACATCAAAGATCCAAAATATCTTCTCATCTTTTAAGCCCTGCTTATTATTTGGAAGCATACTGAAACATCAGTACTTGGCAAATCTGCCTTGCCCCATCATTCACACACCCCAAAAGGAAATCTCCCTGTCTTTACCTGTATTCTGCATCTTGCTTCACAGCCAAGAAAGCCTCACTCTAGTGTTCCCCTAAGAATACTATGTCCTTATTTTCTACAAAATGTTCCACAGATCATTTACCAGCCAGCTTGTGATGTTAACAAGAATTGTTAACAATAATCACGCTAAAACATATTTGAGAAAAGTAGGTTTTGTGATGTATTGCAGTTTTTATGTAATTGTTTTTGTTTACATACTTACCAACTTGGGATGTAATTTTTGCTTTGGGTGAGTCTCTTGGGTTTGTAGGTGATTCTGGAAGGCTCTGCTTTGTCCACATGTGAGATTCAGGCTAGACCTTGAAAATGTTTGTCATGAGTGAGTTATATTAAAAAAGACAGGCTTATAGAAGTGCAACAGTAATAATATATTGCCTTTGGTACTGCCTGATGTTCAGTGCCACTGGCCAACTGTGATATTTCTTAATGAAGGATTTTTTTCCCCTCAAGGCAATTTTTTCTTGCTTTTTTCTTTCCCTGTGGCTCCTTTCTGATTAATTTTCTTGATGGAGGAGGATCCTTCCTAGCTTTGGAGTTTGCTCCTCTCTTCTCTGTACTTGTTGACCCACTGTTCAGCAGCCTCTGTGCTGGCAACTGCTCTTATCTTCCCATCTGGACCCCTCTCTGAAAGTGGGATTTTAGTGAGTGGAGGAGGCTTTAGATGTTATCCCACTTGTTTTATACAGAAAAATCCTTTGGAGACAGCAGTCTTCTCCCTGTTTTCTTGTAGCATTTTTTTTTATCCCATGCTACAGTTTCCCAATTTTGTTTTTTCTTGTAGGTTGACCCTGTAATCTTTCCTCGTGTGGACATATATGTTTTCTTCCTTGCTGGGTACTGAGAAATGTTTTTCCTTCTTTTCCTGCCCAGCAGGATCTCTGAAGAGTCTCACACAGTTCATACAAGGGCCAGAACACAAATAGAACCGAAGAAATGGAAGACAGAGTTTCCATTGTTACAGGAGGTAGTAGCATGGTTTTCAAAAGCTGTCCAACTTTTCCATTGTAACAGTCTTTTTATCCATTAATAAAACCTTAATTTGAGGTCTGGGACCAGGCGAAACTCTGGGGAAGGATACTGAAGTGGGGGACTGAGAAGCTGAGGAGGAAGATAAGGCCACTGGGTCAGGCAGCCAGCAGGGATCTGAAGTGGAAAGCTTATCCAGCAGGTATCAGCCTGTCAGAGTGGAGGGACTGGGCAGCAATGGCCTGAGGGAGCAGCCTGGAGAGTGGACTGGTTGAGGATAATGTAGGGACAGGCAAGCAGGGTGGGTGAGGAGAAGGTCTGGATGGGAGAAGCTGGCTGAGAAGGCTGTGACAGTGAGCCCAAGTGGAGACAGGGCTGGAGGGCCCAGCCTGCAGCAAGAAGGGGTGAGATGGAGCCCCATGGAGTGGGAGGAAGTTGTGTCCCTACCCTGCAGCCTGCCTGCTTTGCATTCCTATTCATTTCTGTTTCCCTGCTGCCAGCAAACTCCTGTAAGCTCACTGGCTAAAGAGGTGCCACGTTACTGGCTTGACTGATGCCAGACCTCCCTGTGGGTTCAGGGATGCTGTGGGCAGAGAAACAAACCTGAACACGTGAACATGCAGTGAAAGGTTGTGTTGTGAAGGTGGTGCAGAGAGGGAGAAACTGAGATTCCACGTTCATCCGTAATTTTGTCTTAATTTATTGGATTGAGTCATATCAAACGGTCTCTCCTGAGCATATTCAAAGAATAAATTTTTTTTGCTATGGCAGCTGCTAATTTATCTCCATTTGAATGGGTTGTTGGAGGATGAGTGAAAGAGGTCTTGGGTTACCTGCCTCCCCAGTGTGGAAGCAGTGTTTCAGAGCATCCAGCAGCAAGTGCTAGTCAAAAATATATCTGGGACACTTAAGAACAGATAAAATAACTTTTTTATTTGCACTCATTGACATTCAGCTTAGTTTTTCCTCATAGCAGTCATACCTGCTATGTAAGTTTCAGCTCAAGCTGCCAATCAAATGAAGCTCTAAGCAAATGAGACAGGGTGTTGGAAGGAAGAAGAGTTTGTGGTAGGATTAATTAAAATTAGTGTTATCAGTGTGGCTGCATGCAGCCTTCCACCATGTAGGTCAGTTCGCTCTGAAGCCTCAAGTTTCCCCTACAATGCAATAATTAACTATTAAAGTAGGTACTTTAAAAAAACCATTCCTCCTCCAGAAAACCATAACCCAGGATTTTTTTTCAAAGCACAGAATTAATTGCATCCTTCCACAGTATCTTTGAGGTGCTGTTATTTCTTTAAAATGCATTTACAGCATATTGTGATATGTCACACATCCTTTAAATATCCAATAGCTTTTTAACTTTTAAAAATCTATTTCACACTTAGTGGCATGTCTGTAATGCATTTTTCTGGAACGTGTGGCAGATGTCTGGGGAAACTGTGCTTTCTCCCATATGGGGGTTATTTTACTGGAAAATGAAAGAGGGTTGACACTTCATTTGATTTTCCTGAGCTGTCACATCAGGGATTCTCTGTCTGGGTGTGAGACATGAATCCAGATCATACGTAAACTGCACAAGGGAAGATGTGCTCCCTTCCCTGGGTGAAGGGGGACTTCCCATTGGAGAACATCCTCTGAGGGCTGCAGGGGGGGAAAACCAGATGGGGAGGTCTGCTCTAGGATAGATACCCTGCTCCGTGGGACTTTCCAGCACACTCTGGACATACAGAAGTAACATTAAGTCTGTACTTGGACCTTTGTCTATGAGAATGAGGCAGGTGGCAGCTTTGAGGTTACTCAAACCTTAAGGAAACTCCTGATGCTTGTGACCCAGGTTCCTGAAGTGAGCTGGCTCTTCAGGGCTGTGTGGTGCTGAATTTGACTCCTGGAGAGGACTCACACGTGCCAGGGCTGCAATCACTTCAGCTGTGTCAGACCACCCTTGCATGGTTGTGTTTCATGGACAGACAGAAGGAAATTTGTCATCTGTGTTGGCCAACAATCTGTCTGCAGATCTGTGTTTCTGTTCTGACTCCTTCCTCTCTGCTCTGTCCGAATGTGGCTTTGTGTCTCCTTGTCCTCGTGCTATGGTGAGTTGTCCCTGTGTTTCCTGTCCTGTTCCCAGACTGAGCACTGTGCTTGGGGCAGGCCCCTCTGTTGTTTCCCCTGCAATATCAGGGGGAGGGGAGGCAGCTGAGCAGAGAAATTGCTGCAAGCCCCTGAAGGTAATGCCTGTGCCAACATAGCCCCTTTACTGAGACAGATGCAGTGGGAATAAATACCAGGTGTCTCTTACAGAGTTGTTAAATGCACCAGCAGTCCCTGTTTTGTCATGTTAGGACAGAAGAGCCTTCCAGCTTTACGTTTCAAAAGATTGCCTGTGGCACTTGGCACACCCCTCTTGTGCCCAACCTGGGAGACACACTCCTAAGTTTCTAGAGAGTAAAAATACCCAGAAATTATTTGGCTGTGGTAGCAGTCGGTGTCCTCACTGCTGGTACGTGTGAGCACAGGCACACTGCTGTCGAGGCATTTTTGGGCAGAGTTTCCCAGGGACTGAGGAGCACAGCCCTGGGGGAAGCTGTCACTGAGGGCACAAAGCTGGGAAAGCAGGGAGGTGCTGGATATCCCTGGAAATACAGACATGGAGGGAAGCAAGGGGATGGGTGCATGAACGGCCTGGAATGTCCTCCACCAGACTGAGGGTCAGTGATCCCATCAGGGGAAGCAAAGGTGACAGGTTAGACAGGTCTAGCTGGAGAGCAGAGAAATAATTATTTTCTTCCCCAGCCACTTGACTTCTCTGGGTACTTCTTGAGTGTGATTTAGCTGATTAGTGTAATGCACTTGAGACTTTGTCTTGTACCTATGGCATTTCCCATTCCTGTTTGCATGTGTGAAGGATTTCCTCATCCATTGCTGTGACACCTCTCCCCACTGGACTCAGGATTATTCTTTTCTGATGATTAATGTTTTCATGGGTCTCAGCTTTTCAGGAGCACAAAGACATTCCCGGTGCAGGATCTGATGCCAAGTCTTTACTTGCTGGGTTTAATAGTTACACCTGGGATTATTTCATCCCACTGAATGACCTCCTCTGAGACACTGCTGCTTCTCCCAAGTAGTTTTGTATTTATAGGCTTATCTCTGCACCCTTTTCCCACCAATTGTGCTGCTTATGCCTCGTGCCCTCAGGACACGCTACAAGCTTGTTCTTGCAAATTGTGGGAAGGCCTCCTGCACCTCATGGAGCCAGAGTGCTTATCTGAAATGTGGACAAGCAGCAGTCAGAACACCAAAAAGCATTGAGAATTGGCTTGAAGAAAGTATAGGAATTGTTAGTGCAATGTAAAGTATTGCTTTTATACTATTAACTCCTATATGGATACACAACACAGATATTTGACTGAGTAATACAATTACTACATAATAAATCATCTGAGTTCTGTATTTAATTTATATGCATCTGTATAAATCAGAGGTGTACTCACCATTCCTTTGCCATCCCTGAAAGATGCAGGAGGATTAGAAAACATTTGCATTGATGAGTCTTGGGTAAATATTTGACCTACTGGTGAATTCCTCTGCAATTATCCCTTGGAGAGATTTGCTGTGCCTTCCCCTGTGCATCTGTCTGGGTGATGCCAGAGGGATACAGGGAGAAGGGGGGAGGGACTTTCACTGGTGTTTAAGATCCTGGGGGAACTGAAAAGCTTTTGAGGGGAAGGTGAGGATTTCAACTTGATTTTACTGATCAAGTGGTAGAGGGAAGTCTGGAGTTACGAGGAGATAATAGGTCATGGTGTTGGAAATCTAGTGGGCTGCTGTGTGTTGGGCCATCTGGAGGTCACTGATTGTGAGGGTAGGGACTGAAAGGCATGAGGGAGTTAAGGTCAGGGAGCTCCCAAATGTTCTTTGGGTGTGTTGAAATCCCAGTGTAAATCACCAGTGCAAGAAGTCGTGCTGATGGTGGGAGCGAAGTCCTCCCAGCTCTTTCTGGGCACCTACCTGTGGCATGACATATCCGGGCAGCCAGTGAAGATAAGAGGGGTGATTTGGTTAAAAAATGGGGTGTGCTATGGGGACTGGAGTTCATAGCCAGGAAATGGGCTGGTAATGAGAGAGCCTTGTTTTGGCAGAGGTGGGCATAGGGCAGCCCCTGCCTGCTGGCTGCATGCAAGGTGTGTTGAGCCTCTGAAGGTGCTGGGCTTAGTGCAGAAGGTGCTCAAGCATTTGAGTTGTATGTGCTGTGGTCAATGAACTTGCCCCACTCCACCAACTTAGAGTTCTCATTGCTGACCCCAGTTCAGGGCCTCTCAGGTTTGTCAAACTGGGATGTAAATTTTAGAACATAGAACAAGCTCTCTCTTGCAGAACTTTGGCCACCTTTCTTGTTTTGGTCAGGGTGAGTATACCATAAAGAACAGCCTTTGTGTCTGTGCTGGTTTCACGCTTCTGTTTACTGAAACAAAATTAAATCTGACCTGGCAAGTTGAGTTTGAGTTTCAGCTTCAGTTGGCCTGTGATTTGTTCAGATTAATTCTCTTTTCCCCCAAATGCTCGTACCTCCTACCCCATCCCCCAGCCAGGGAGGCAGCTGTTGTCATTTCTCTGCTTTCACAAAGGCACAGTGGGAAGAGGAGACAAAGCAGACCATCATCTGCCTTCTCTGGTGGCAGGCAGAGAGCTGAGCTCCCAGAGGAGCCGGTGCCTAGCTGCTGCCTGTGCATGGGATGCTGCTCCATGGGGATGCTCATGTGGCAGGTCTTGCTGGAGGGAAAGGGGAGGAAGGCCCATGAGAAGAGGCAACAGTCCAAGCATTGTGAAGGTTCCCAGTTTGGGTACTCCACTGGTCCTTTGTGTAGCTGTTGGGAGGACCTCCTGGGGTGGCCAGGCAGCCTGGAGCATGGATACAACACGGAAAGAGGACCTGGGGGACGAGAGGAAGCAGTGTGTTAGTGCTCCTAGGAGCTGGTATGTCTTTACAGCTGACGTGTTGCCATGGTGTGCCTGGCAGTAAAGCTCCCTTGTTGCTTCTCTAATTCCATTCAGGCAAAGAAGAATGGTGAGGGGATTAGAAACAATGCAGAGCAAAGGCACTCTGTCTCCTGCTGCGGTGTGCTCTCCCCGGCTCCTGCACCCTGCGCCACCCGCTGGGGTTGGGTGAAACAGCTCCCCTGGTACCTGCTGCCCCAGGCTAATGCGCTGCTTTCCCATGTTGTGGGAGCCTGGGAGAACACCTGCCACGGCCTCTGCATGAACAAAGCAGAGAGAGAGAAGAGGGCTTTCTGGAAAGCCAGGAGTGTGGGTGTAGGACTGAAGGCAGGAGAACCAATGGCAGTACTTCCACTAAGGTAAACAGGAACAGAACTGGGTTTGTGGTGGTCTGGTGTTAATTAGCTTCCTCTTCAGCTGTTTCTGAATGTGTTAATGGTCCTGTAGCAGAAGTGTCAAAAGATCCTTGACTACAAGATATTACAGGTAACATGACCTAGAAAGATCAGTAGCAAGGAAAAGACACAAGATGCCACTTTAACCCTGTTCATCTTGCTTAGCTCTGTCTCCTCCATAAAACTTTCTCACCATTGTCCATCTCACATTGCCTTGTGATCTGACTGTCTCTAGACCCCCTGCCTTCTGGTGCCTTTGCTGTCCCTGCCTTGGCCCCTCAGCTGGGTAAGCCACACTGTTCCATTGCAGGGTGCTGGGGAATGAGCCCTATCAAATCTCACTGTCTTCACCCTTGCCCCTCCACAACTTGCTCACTCCAGTCCTCTGATTGTGGCCCAGTGTCTTGCCCCACTACCTGTCACGGTCTTTTTCTCTCTAAGACTTGCTGTGACACAGGAGCCCCTGTGCAGCCAGAATGGCCCTCACTTGTCTGTGCCTACAATCATCCTCCATCTGCAAAGTCACTTTCTCCTTTCACTCCCCTTGTTTGATGAGGAGACAATAGTTGAGTCACTATTCCTTCAGCATCTAATATGGGGAAAATAACATCCAAAGAAGGAGCTGTGGTGGTAGAGGGAGAAGCTACTGCTGTTCCTCTACATGAGGTTGACCATTCTATAGTTCTTGAGCAGTTCAGGTGATGTGGGATTTCCTTCAGTGGCATGGAACTGCTGCAGGGGCTCCTGAGTGAGCCAAACCCGTGCTCAGGGAGGTAGGTCCAAAATGGTGAAGAAACAATTCTGTTTCTCAGAGTGCAGCATGCTGAATCTCTCCTTGCTTTAATAAGCAGCTGCTTCTCCATGGAGAGATTCCCTGTCCCGTGCCAGCTCCCCTTTCACAACAGCCAGAAATACTCCTGTGTTAGTCAGAGGCACTTTAAGTGAAAAGAAGCCCTTTCCTGTCAGGGTTCAGTGCAAACACTCTTTACTTGAGAAAACTGGACTTCAGTCTTGTTACAGGTGAGGTACCCCGGGGGAGCCCTGTTTGGGGAGCCCTGCTGCTCTCTTGCCCCAGGCTGCTCTCTGCTTTGTTCTGTCCCCCTTTGAGCTCTGTGGGGTCCCCAGGCCCCTGTGCAACTTCTCCAGTGGGTCTTTATCCTTTACGGTGAACTGCCAGGCTTCTTGTGCCCACACTTGATTACTGATGGATTGACGGTGTCTGAAGTTTGGCTTATTAATCCTGACCTAAGGCAATATCTCATTAATGAAAATAAACCTGAAAATTAATAGAAGAGGAAATGAAGGGGCTGAAAGCTGATGAAAAGGGAATCGTGAGGGAGAAAAAGGAAGAAGAGATTCAGTTTGGGAGTTGATTTCTCTGGTGGCAGAGTGGAGAAAAGGAAAAATCTAAGTCTTAATAGGGCAAGAGAGGACAGAGAGGTGGATGGAGGGAAAGGAGGGTCAAAGGAGCCCTTGCCTAGGCAGTCTGCCATGGGCCTGCTGAGAAGTCAGCAGGGCCAGGCTGAAGCAGATGGGGAGCGCAGGATTGTGAGCCTGAAGGCTGCATGAAATATTTAAGATGCTCCATCAGACTATCTTCTCAATGGTGATGAGATTCTGGGTTGGAGGGACAGGAAAAATTTTGCTGATAAAAAGAAATAATAAAAAAAATCATCTGACAACATGTAGCTCTCTTCTTTACATCTCTCCTCTTATCTCTGGAGCCCTGGGCAACCTGATCTATGGGGTGGCATTTATGGGGGTGAGGGAGGAAGGGCAGTTGGAGCCATATGATTGTTAAGGTCCCTTCCATCTCAAGTCATTCTAGGATCTTACTTTCTCCAGAGGTGAGCTGTCTAGTTATGCTGGACACATGGACAGGTTTTTTCAATCTCTGAGGCTTTAGTTTGCTTTTGCTCCAAATTTCCTCTCATTCTTCCTCTTTTCCCTGTTCCCCAAATTCACAGCACCTGTCACACAGCAACCAGCTTCAGCCTAGCTGGGTCTTGCTCCCCTTTCCTACTGCTGGGGTAGGGTGTAGCTCTGGCCCCTTTAGATACAAATGTGTCTTCCTTGATCTTCTCAAGCCCTTTTGTTCCTCTGCTTGGTGCCTGGTAGTTTTGACATCTGCTCTTGGGAGTGGGACAACTTGACCTGCATCAGTTCAGTGAAGCCTTGAGCTCAACTGAGGTGATGCAGGAACAGAACCTGGTTGTAAAAATATCCACAGGGATTTCTCTGACTTTATCCCCCATTGGCTGACAAAGGCAAAACTTAAAGTTTAATGGATGTCACTGAGTGTCTGAGGATCCAGGCTATGGCAGAGCCCAAAAGAAATCAGAAAGCTCAACTGTCTCAGCTAATGAGGTTTTGGACAACTGTCCCCTGCATTCTGCCTATATACAAATACCATTGAGCAGTGCCACCACCCTTTGCTGTTCCCACTTCCCTTCCCTCCATGAGAGCAGAGAGGGCTGTTGCCTTTAGACTGGATGTGTGTAATCACCACGACCTAGTTTTGGAACTGAATCTAGAAGGGAGAGAAAACCATGTCCATTAAGTTAGAAATGACAATATATAACTACTATGTTCCCTCCCCATGCCCTGCAAATCCAGTGTTACATTCACTTAGTAATTTAGATCAGGCTTTGGTTATGTTAAAAAAAAAAATCTCAACACCTGTAGCAGATGCTGCTTTTAAATGTAGAAGGGAGTCCAGACTTAATTCTGAATGTTTCATCTCTGGAGACCTCGTTTAGGGGTGGCAGGTACTGCATCTTCCTTTTGTGATCTTCCTGTGCGTGGTGTGTCCTGGCCACTGTTTGCTGCTTCCCTGTCCCTGTGAACCTGGTTTTTTCTAAGATGGTGGAATTGTCTGTTCCTGCTGCTGATCCGGCTGAGGTCTGCACGTGACAGGTTAGCAAGTCCATGTTAGTTTTTGGGTTTGGGGTGGTTTTTTTTGAGTGGGGCAATAATGGAAGGAAGGATGTGAAGTACATTTGACATAGTTCACAAAGCAAGTGAGCCTGGGACTGGTCTCCAGGTTTTCTTGATGGCTCTCTGTTTGGCATCAGAAAATATCACAGGTCACAGACAAGTGCTACTGTATTTAAAGGCAGGATGTGCTACAGGTCTATACCAGCATGAGTTAATAAATGTGGAGGAGTGAACAAAAAGTAAATGTTATCTCGGGCGACAAAATAACAGGCTTTCATAACGAACTAGCATCCCTTCCTAGGATTGATGGCTTCCAATAAACCTGAGCTGGTTTTTTCCCACCCTTTGGTATTCACAGAGAGAAAACGTTAAAACCTTTTGGGTTTTTCCTCCATTTCTGTAAGTGTTCCCAGGTACTGAAATGTGTGGTTAAGGCTATTGATAAAACAGCCACAGTACAAGACAGCAGCATTTCATCTGATTGCTTCCAAAGATGTGAAACACGTATCTGAATTCGCAAGAGCAGTATGGCAGTTCACATCTGAGTAGATTATGCATGGGAAGCCTGCATGTTGATGCTGTTTCTCTATAATCCTGCATCAAGACTGATATTTACCATTACTTTAGCTCTCCTCAAATGTTGTTATTCTCTTTGGCTGTTCTCATTCCTCCCTCATTAGGAGAAATCCATGAAGGAGGAGTGAAAAATATAGAAACCTGATTTGGCTCAGGAAGTCCTTGAGCTGAGAGTGGTTGGCAGCTGGAAGAGTGCCTAAGGGAAGTATTGTGTCTGCTCATCCCATTTTTACACACTTCTCTGGGCAGCTGTGTTGCTGCCCAGTCTGGACAGATGTTTGGTCCAACTTGAGATGCTCATTTTTAGTTGTTTTTGTTATGTTATTCTGACTGCTCCCTGACTTGTGTAGGTTGGGAGCCTGTAAACTCTTAGGTCAATTGTGGTTTTTGGTTTGTTTTTAAACATCTTTTCTGCTTAATTCTTATTACCATCTGCCATCCCCCCTTCCCCTTTCTTTCAAGACACTTGTCCTTTTGATGGGTGTTCCCATTTAGGGGGACATGGGACCTCCAGTTCTGGAGGAAACAGGATCTGCTCTAATCAACACCTCTTGGCGGGGATTTCTTGCTCATGATCAGTAAGTGTGTGGGGCTGGAGACCACAATCTCAGCACCTGGTGGTGTCCACTCCATGCTTTTACCTGCTGCCTAGAGCACTGTCCTCCAGGAGCAGGCTGGACAAGTGTCCCTGTCTGGCTCTGTGGTGTCCCATCCTCCATCCCTCCTGCTGAAAGCAGATTAGGAGTAGGAGCTCTCCCACAAGAAGCAGGTAAATTTAGGCTCTGACTCTCTTCTGTTGGTAAAATAGATGCAACATAGAGATTAACTGCTTGCTTTGAGAGGACAGAATGCCCTCCACATGGGGGGAACCTTGGTTGGACACATTTGCCCAGCTCTGATTAACCTGTACACTGAATTCTACTTCAAGGCTTGCTTCATTTGTTATCTTCCTCTCTTTTTTGAGTGTATATGAGCCTTTGGTCTAAACATTTAATTATGGTGACCTTTTCCTTCTAGGCTGTGATAGTTATAGTCCATGATTATAAAGAAAGATCTAGACCAACTTATTTACTTGTTGGAGGCTCAGCCATGTCTTGAAGCTCATTTGAGGACAAATCTGTGGCACAGCAATCAAGTACACAGATGATCCAGCAGCCTGAGGCTGCTGAAGGAAAGCACTGGCTGGGCAGAAGTTTTTTTTCCACTGCGCAAAGGCACAGACCTGTTGCATAATTTTTGCATTTCCCATTTGTGGCTTTACACCAGATCTGCAGTATTTTCTGTACTCTCACAAGAGCTCAAACTCCCACAGGTTGGAGTTATGATTCAGTCATAACACTAATATATGCCAGCAAGAGATGCAGGTGACTTAAATGGAACTGGTTTTCTTTTGCTGTTGGATGGGTGTTTATGTGAGAGAATCACTTATTTCTGACTTTTCTTTAAAATCATATTCAAACTAACTTGTGTTATTTTATATTTTATATGGGGTTGTCCTCCTATCCTCCCATCCCAACATTTCCTTTATAATGGATTTATTTGCATCCATTGCTATAATGGATGCTGTTCCCAAGCCTCTTTATTTAGATTCAACATAATTTGATGTTTTAAGACCTATTTAGCTGTTTTCTAAAGTCCTGCTTACTGTTCAGGACTACACCTAATAAAATCCTGTGAGCATGAAGTAGTCTGGAATGAGGGCAATGGGATGAATAAACACAAGCTTTGATGGGCATCCAAGAAACAACCTTGTAAAGGATTCAGGGTCAGGCAGGAGTGTTATTTAACTTCTTAATGAGAATGATGAGCAAGTGCTGTCTGCCTTGGTAAAGCCTGCTTTCATGCCCCAGGAGCTGGTCCTTGTTCACAGGTGTTATACTGAGAGTAACACAGATCAATGCTAATGGAGACAAAGGTGATCAAGGATTTGGAGGGGCGGATCATCAGTGAACCCACTCCCCCACAGATGTACAGCATCTTGTACACCTAAATAACTCAAAAGGGAAAATGAAAAAACTGTTTGGATACAGCTGATGTTAGCAGTTTTGAAGGGAATTTAGGTTGAGGGCAGGACAGATGTTGAAGGGAGGGATTAATTAAAATTGGATAAAGTGCCTAATTTGCCTAAGAGATTGCTTAAAGAAAATGACAATTTCTAAAAATTCTGCCTAGCCCTGGGCTAGAGTTTAGAAGGTGGAAATGATTGTTCAGCAGCCGTTGACAACACGGAGGGAGTTCGAGAGGTGCTCACTTGCCAGCGGGTGGCGCAGCCTGATGGGCAGTGGGGTCGGGACACTGATTCATTTATTTATCACCTGGCTGAGCTCTCCCTTGTGGGTTATCCCTGTCTGGGCAGAAGGCAAGATGAGACTGTATGAAAGAGCCCTGTTAAAAAGAGGAGGAAGAATGAGTATTGTGCTCTTCAGAGAGGGGGGTTTGTAGGCAAAGCACTCAGGTGTATGTGCAACATTACCTTGAAGTCTCCTGTAGTAGAATATAAATGTGTTTGCCTTCTTCCCAAACCACTCTCTCCATCTGTTTTATGTTTTAGGCACCTCGGTCCCTATCTAATATTTTATCACCTTGATAGCTCTTACCTTATTAAGTATGTCTGCTTCTATCTCTCTGATCTCTTCACATCATCTCCCCAGGGTGCTTTCTCCTTTGTCTCTTACAGTTCTCCTTTACCTGATGCTATTTTTTTTCCCACCCCTTACTGATGCATTGCAACCTCAGTTGACATTTCTGCTTTCCCTTGGAGCAGTGGTGAGAAGCACTGCTTGGTGGATACCGGAAAGGGATTCAAAGTATACGGAGTGCAGCTGTGGTACCCTGGGGGAGCTGGACATCTGGTGTTCCCTGGCTTGGGAACTGGCCCCTCCAGGCTCCCTATGGAACTTAAGTCAGCTCTGACCTTTGGTGGCATAGAAAAACCAGTCTTGAAAACCTCAGCTCTATGCTCGTGCAAGGAGGGAATTGATGGGGCTCAGAAACTTTCCCCAGTGTGGCAGGTGATGCTCAGAGATGTTGCAGTAGTGAGCCTTTTGCTTCTGCACTGTCTCTTCCCACGCATCTCATCCTCCAGGTCCTGGTGCACAAGGGCAGTTTGGGTGGCAGCTGAGGGACAGGAAAACGTTGTATGTCAAATGGAGAGAGGGCTTGACGATGAGAGCAGAAGATAAAGCAACCTGGAATATGAATGGATTAAAGCTGTTTGGGGCCTGTGGACAGACCCATGTTTCCTAAATGGTGCAACAGGGAACTGGCCAGAAGGATGTGAAACTGGCAGGAGGGCTGATGATGCTGCTGCTCTGCAAGATGGTTTTCTATCCACCTTCAGCAGAGTTCACCTGTATGATCAGCTCACCTGAGAGGCAGGGAGCCCTAGATGTCTCCAGCCTATGCAGACCTGTTCTGCATGGGCACCCCCAGGAGAACTGCTAACAAGAGCTACTTGGATAGCAAAGGGGTTGTGGTCAGCTGCAACCTCATGGTGGAGCATCTGCAGGCTTTAGCGTGTATCCGCAGCACCTTGGCATTGCAGTGGGTCTTGAACTCAGGTGAGCACTGTGCTGGTAGACCCAAGTGACTTCAGAGAGCCTGGTCCCCAAGGAGTGGGTTTATTTGTCTGAGAGTTGAGTTGAGTTTGCTCTCAGTTTCAGAGAGGCTTTTCACTTGGGGGCGAGATGTGGAGATGAAGGCCCATGGAGATGCCAGTACCCCACCAATGACTAGAATGGGACCCTGATTTACCAACTCTGAACTGCATCCCTACCTTCCCATGGGCTCCCTGTCTCCTGACAGAAGGGATGTGAATTGGGTGTGTGTGTGAGAGCTCTCTGCCATTATCCCGTTGTGGGTAATGAACATGTATTGTTTGACTCTTGTCCTGCTCTCCTGGACTGCTATCAGCCAGAGTGCACCATCTCTGTGCTCATCAGTAATGGCATCCTGTCCTCATGGTGTGCTCTATCAGGGATGAGACTGGCATTTTGAGTGCTGGCAGTCGGGCTTTGTTCCCTGGTGCTGGTTTCTAGGAGGTGATGAGGCTGTGTGTGTGTGAACGTGCGGCTGCTTCTCAGGCACAGGGACACGAGGAGCCTTCTCCAGCTCCTGACCTCTTTCTGCTGTTGCCTTTTCTCTGCCTTCACTCCCCAGATCCTCTCTATTCTTTGCCTTGGCAGGAAGAGGTGTCCCAGTGTGCACAAGGCTTAAAAAAATGCAAGAAAAATTGGAAGTGTTTCAGCTTTTTTGTACATGTTTCAATTTTTTCCTTGCAGTTTACAGTGCTAGCCGCACTGGATCTTATTATATAAAGATGTTGTTTCTTGTCATTAATCCAATGTGTGGTGGCTGTTGGCACTCTCCTAATTTGCTGTTCTCCTTGGTGAATGGCATGTACAGACTTGCTCTAATTTAACCCCATTGAGAGTGCTTGCTCTTTAACCCTAGGACAAGAGGAAGTATCCTTTCCTTTTTTTGATTTGTTTTATCCTCTTAATTTTATTCATGATATAAAAAAGAACTCTGGTTGGAGCAATAGAAGTCCAGCAAAACCTGGACTACTCTTTCTGGGGAGAAAGACTTTACAGGTTTGTCCATTCAGCTTAGGCAAGAGTCACGGCACTAAATTTTGGGTCCACTGGAATTGAGCACTGGATTTATGGCCCCAGTTTTGTCTGGAAATGCCACTTTAAACTGCTGTGAGGATCATTTTCCACAGAAAGAAAACAACTACGGGTGCTCAGCTGTTCATTCTCTTATAACTGGTACTAGAATGTCAGTATTAAGATTTGAACACTTTTCCTTTTTTTGTCTGAATTGGGATGCAGAAAGTGTTGTCATTACAGCTTTTGTGTCCTCAAGCCTGGTCTTTCAGTCAAGGATCTGACTAGAGCATGAGCTGCTGTTGTGGCTAAATCCCACCTGGCAACTAAGCACCATGCAGCTGCTCACTCGTTCTGCCCCAACCCCAGTGGGAAGAGATGGAGCTTGTGGGCTGAGATAAGAACAGCTTAATAATTGAAAAAAAGTAAAATAACAATACTAATACTGCTAATTATAATAATAACTGTAATGAGAAAGAGAGAGGAATAACACCTGACAGAAAAAAGGGGTGCACAATACAATTGCTGACAAATGCCTTGCCTGCTCCTGACCAGCGACTGGTGGCTTCTGACCAGCTCCCTGCAGTTTATATATTGGACAAGGTGTTCTGTGGCATGGAATATTGCTTTGCCCAGTCAGATCAGCTGTCCTGGCCATGCTCCCTCCCAGCTTCTTGTGAAGCTCCTCACTGTCAGAGCACAGGAAATGGAAAAGCCCTCAACTCAGGGTAAGACAATACCTATCAACCACTGCAACACTGGTGTGTTACCAACAGGATTCTTGTGCTAAATCCAAAACAGCACTGTACCAGCTACTAGGAAGAAAATTAACTCTATTCCAACCAAAACCAGGATTGCTGTCCTGCCATGAAAATTTAAGGCTGAAATCAGCCAAACTCTCCCTTTCCCTCTGAGGTTGACCTTAGGTGTATTTCTGGACTTGTCTATGTTTCTTGCTCACCTGAAAATAAAAATAATTGTGCTTTACCACTCGGTGTCTAACTGAGGCCTCCTTGAGGAATAGAAGGAGAGGAGGATGGAAACTTAAGGAACCATTGCAGAACCAAGTCCTCTGCTGTTCAAAGGGGCAGAATTAAATAAGTTGGCTGGTGCCTTTTCTTATGTTTTCACAGACTCTGTTTTCTCCCATTGTTCTCCTACTTCTGTCAAGTGCTTGAAGGATGGTGTTGGCTTAATGAGCAGCCAGATTACACTTTGTTTTCCGTGTTTGTTCAATGCGTGGCTCTGGGCCACACAACAACACACTGTGTAAGTCCTGCTCTGGAGATAGGATTATTGATTTCCTCATAGTCCTTTTTATTTTTTTTATCACGGTAGTATCTGAGTGCTCATCACTATAGAACCCAAGTGCTTCACAAACATTAATTTATCTTTACAATGCTCCTGGGAGGAAAGGGCTTTTCTTGGCTCTCAGCTTATACAGAGGAGATGGAAGTGGGCACAGATTGAAGTCAGAAGCATTCAGTAATTTTGAAATCCTAATTAGAAGTACATGGGATTAGTAGTTTTCAGAGTCTGTGAAGTGTAGCACTTGATATATTCAAAGTGCCTTAGATGCAGAAGTGAGCTGTCAGTCATCCCCCAAGCTGTACTTGGGATTTCTGGTCTGCAGTGCATAATGAAAATAACAGAATTAGTGACCGCGTGCTTGAAATGACTAATCTTAGAATCACAGAATCATTAAATTTGAAAAAGACATCCAAGTTCATAAAGTCCAACCTTTGAGCAAACCACCATCGTGCCAATTAAACAACAGCACTCAGTGCCCCAAGTCCAGTTACTTCCTGGGCACTTCCAGGGATGGTTAATCTACCACTTCCCTGGGCAGCCTGTTCCAGTGCTTAACTACCCTTGATGCTTCACACCCCACTGGGATCATGTGGTGCCATGGCAGCTGCTCCCTCAGATTACAGTGGTGAGACCCTTGGCTGTGTAGCTCTTGCTGAATTTCAGCAGGGCTGGGAGCTGCAGCCTCCTCAGGGACAGCTGATCACTGGGATTTTGCCTTGGCACTCAGTGGGAGCATCCATCAATTATTGTTTTGGAGCCAAACACCTGTGTTAAACTACTGTCAGTTTTGCAAGCAGGGAAATGTGGGTTCTGCTTTTTCTGTACAGGGAATATTTGGGGAATTTCCCATGTGGAAAATATAGTTCCACTGAAGGAATCCCATTTTGGTCTATGTACCTGTTTGAACTTCTGTCTGCTTTGTCTTGGGTATTTCAGGTAAATATTAGTTATTTGCTCTTTTGTGCCTTTGTATTTTGATCTCTTTCAGAGAGTTTCTCATCACAATTGTCTTTCAACAGAAAGTAGCCTTCTCAATTTCATGGAAGCTTTGCCATGAAAAGGGTCTCATTTTTGCAGAAAAGGATTATATGGGGCAACAAGCACAACACCACAGGGCCTGCAATGGTTGCTGTACGCCCTGAGTATCCAGGCTCTGCAGTAAGTTCTGGCTCATAACAGAGCAGGTCATCTGCAGGGTATGGCAGCAGCCAGACACCTGTTCTTGATGATGCCTGGCTGCCAGTATTTGCTACTCCTGGCTGCCAAAATAGCTGCCCTGCTTTGCAAAAGTGGTATGAACAAGGATGGAATACAGGGAGAAGTTCAAATGCTGAACAAGTGGATAGGAGCCCCATGGAGCCAGATTTCAGAATTCAAATGGTTAATTTTTTTTTTTTCTGTAATCAGTATTTTGATTTAATGCCAAAAGTAAAGATTTTTCTTTATTTTTTGTCCTGCTGCCCTCTGCAGTACATAATTGCATAGCTAGCAGGGCTAGCAGCTTTGCTTTTTGACTTCCTGCTCTGTTTGATCTCAGCCATACTGGTTGATTGTCTAAATGATGGTTTTGTATGTCATAGTAAAATTTTGGTTTATTTTGCCCCAGACAGCTGTGTTTGCAAGTCTGGGGTTTGCTTGGATTTGGATAGCTGATATCTTGTGGGGGATAGAAGTACTTGTTTGTCTACTTATGGCATCTGTGATAGGAAATCTAATCTTTCCATTGGTGTATTTCTAGGATCCAGCAGAGAAAGATATAGCTCTTTTTTGTCAGTTTTAGCTTCTTTTAGTCATATGGGATGTCCAGTGGGATGTCTGGTTCTCTGTGTGCATCTTGATGAGGAAGTAAAAAGGTGAAATGAATGTGGTTTAATGTAATTAGAAAACTTCACAGCTAAGAATTGGTCTCCTGTGTTTGCTTGCAGCAAATGACCGAATATGCTGTTTGAGCTTTTCTTCCCATTGTAAAATTGAGTCACTTTGTTACCTGCATTTTGTTTCTGAGGCAGGAGTGACCACTCTGCATTTGAGCGAGTGTCTCTTTCTCAGTGTTGCTCAAGTAATCTGTCTTGCTTCCTGTGAGGACATTCTTCTCACTGATCTCTTCTGCCAGTGGCCAACACCATCCCAAGTTGTCTCTGCTGCAAGCCATCTTTGGGAAACTGCTAATTGCTGCCTATGCAAAACAAGGCATTTCTTTGTCATTCTGCTTGAAGTGCTGCACATCTGGATGTGGAGAGACAGCTGCTTTGCTGACGTTGTGACTGCCATCCTTTGGAAGTGGGCACAAACTCTGATCACCTGCTCTCTGAACTGGCATTACCTGTGGCACTGAAATAAAGCAATAAAGCATGTGGAGTGTTTCCCCTGTGCTCAGTGCCGTGCTGGTGTGTGCACAGCTTCCCACTGCTTCTGAGCACAAGTGTGGGGTGTGCATTGCTTGTCACACGTGGTGCGTGCATAGCTTCTGTATGAAACTTCTTACAACTGAGCAATAACGAGGCCAGGGCAGGTTTTGGTCCTCCCCAATGCTGTGAAAACCTGCTTATGTGAGTGCTGTCATAGTGTAATGCACATACACAAGCAATAAATACTAAAAAACACCTTTAGCTTTGGAAAATGAATGTGCAGTTCTTGTTCTTTTGTTATAATGGTGCCAGTTTTCAATACTCTTTGCTGAAGTTGCTTGGGGGAGACACATCCTTTGAGGCAGCAGATTTTCTAATGAAAGCTGAGACAGCCAGTTGTAACACTTGCATGAGAACTGCAAGTCCAAGTGTTGGTGGGAAAGTGCTCTTGCTCTGCCTGTGGGAGCAGCTGGTCTGCTGTTACCTCCATACTGACAGATGTCACTCTGAAGTAATTGCTGATGTGGGTGTGCTCAGCTTTTTCATAAAATCACAGAATGGCTTGGCTTGGAAGGGACCTTAAAGAACATTTTGTTCCAACCCCCTTTCATGTGCATGGACACCTTCCACTAGACCAGGTTGCTCAGAGCCCCATCCAGCCTGGCTTTGAACACTTCCAGGGATCAGGCATCCACCAGTTCTTTGGACAACCTGTGCCAGTGTCTTTTCACTACCTTAATAGTACAGACTTTCTTCTATTATCTAATCTAAATCTACCTTCTTTCAGTTGGCAGCCATTGACCCTTGTTCAGTTGCTACATGCCCTTGTAAAAAGTCCATCTCCAGCTCTCTTCTAAGCCCCCTCTCAGGTACTGAAAGGCTGCCAGAAGATCTCCTCAGAGCCTTCTCTTCTCCATGCTGAACAACCCCAGTTGTCCCAGCCTTTCCTAACTGGAGAGGTGCTCCAGCCCTCTGATCATCTTTGTGTCTCTCCTCTGCACTTGCTCCAACAGGTCCATGTTCTAGTGTAGGGGGGCCCAGAGCTGGACACAGAACTCCAGGGAGTTTCTCATGAGAGCAGGGCGGAGGAGGACAATCACCTCCCTTGACGTGGAGTTTTCTGTTTGTATTCTACCTGGAAATAAAGGGCAATATTTTGCTACCATGCATCATTACATAGCTGTTTTTAGAAAAGCAAAGTGGATCTGTTAGGTGAAAGAAGCTCCATCATCTTTTCACCTTTGGCATTGCATATTGTAGTCTAGGTGCTGCTCCAAAGCATGCTCTTAAGAGGAGCTCACAGCCGTCTCTTTGATATTTATGAGATTGCAATTTTAGATCAAGGAGTTTATTATTCTGTATTAGAAGGTGAACATAAAATAAACTAAGCTAAAGGGCATACAACCTTTCAAAAGGTTTTCAGCCAGTTAAATATTTCTCTCTTTCTCTACTACATAATACTATATTTGAAAGCAAGGTTACAAAATGCCTGGACGTGTTTTCTGTTAGCTCTGTGTCAAGATTGCAATCCAAATGCAACTGGCTGCTGCCCTTGAGGGAACAAAATGCCTTCTGAACCTTTGGGGTTGTTTTGGGAGTGGGGAGGGAAAGGGATAGATGGTGCTGGCATTACAGCTGACTTATTTAAATTGCAATTTACAGCTAGCCTACAGCTAGCCTGTTGACCAGTGTGTTTAACTGTTCTACATCTCTCAAACCAGTTGCTGGAGGCAAGCCATGTTCCAGCACTTTTCTGGAATGGTTTTATTGTTTGATAGTGGACTTGCATTTTTTTCATTTAGTTTTTATCACACTCACAAATCTTTGTGGATTAGGTTCTGGTATGGCTGTTTCTCCCATAGCCTTTATTTTGTTTTAGGTTATATTTGTGCACTCTAAGTCAAATTTTTTACAAAAGGGGATGATGCAGAGCTCAGCTGTTGCTTGGCTCCTAGTGGGGCATAGGCAAAGAATTCTCCTCTGTGGTATCTGCCTGTATTTCACCAGGAGCTTGTGTGTGTGTGTTTGTCCTTAGCTGGGTTTTTGAAATGAAGATGAATTTTGATTTATGTGCAGAGATGAACTGTTTGCCCTGCAGAGAACAGCATGAAGGAATGTCTGTTGTTTTCTGAACCAGAGTGTTGCTGGATGCTCCAGCAGATGTGAAATGTATGCTTAAAGCTTTGCATATAAATATGCATCCATTCCTATTAGTTTTTCTGTGCACACATAACCATGAAATAAGGTTGCTCTCATGTATACGTGCAAACCCTGCACACAAGTTTATCATGTGGAAGATGCATCTCTTCACTTTGTTTCTTGCATGGGTGAGTGCAGCTGAGATTGGCCCATAGCTTATGGATTTTGTCTGTGGGTTACTTGAGTTGAACACATAGCAAGACTTAAAAGCCTGTATGTGGCTCTTGCAGCACTGGAGAGCACCTATGTGAGCATGCTGAGGTTCTCAGCATTTAATGAGATATGTGAGTGGCCATCCAGGTTTTCCTCATAATCCTCTCCCCCTCAACAAGTAAAGGTTCAGTACCTCTTGGGACCAGAACATTTTTGCCACCCTGTGGTTTGAAGATAGATAGTTAAGTGAAATGTGATAAGGGAAAGCCACTGAGATTTGTTGCTGTGGCAGAGTACTTTAACATCTGTGACCTTTGTCTCAAAAGGTGGGATTGAGTGGTTTTGGAGAACAGCAGGAATCTTGTCTTGGGAAACCTGTGATGTGGTTTGGAGTTGAGCTGTTGTGTGGCTTGCTGAAAGCTGTGTCATCTCATGAATCTCAGCTGTGGAGAGCAATTTTTTTTTTCTATTATAAGAGTGCTTTTAATGCATTTACTAGTTAATGCACATGTATTTGTAGCAAAGCTTGTCTGTAGGGTGCTCTTCACCACTTGTTATGTCATGTTCATGGCAGAATCCAGGAGAAGTGGAATAAAAGAGGGAGAATTAGGCCCTGTTCTCTAATTATTCCTTTAATGGATTACCCTAATTAGAAATGCATTATTTAATAATTAAAATGCACTAATTTGTAATTCTGTAATGATCTAAGTAGCTAGTCTTTGCAAGACCTGAAGAGGAGATTTAAAACCAGTTAGAGAGCTCTCATGTGACATCCAAACAACGTGCATGATCATTAATTTAAGCTTAATCCTTGCTTTTTGCCAAAATGCTTGTATGCACCTGCATATATAACCTCCTGTGTCTTTTGGGAACTTGGCTTTTCTCTTCAGCAGTGGGTTTTCTCAGGCAGTGTTCACACTTTCAGTAACAGCCATAAACTGGCTTTACAGGAAGCTTTACTTTTTTTACAACTCTTCAGACCTTCTATACTACTACGGTATTTGCATGCTGGCAGAAATAAAGTCTTTAGCTCTGTCTCCTTAAGGAAAGCTCGTAGGTGCCTGTGCAATCCATCTCTTGAATCCCTTGGTCCTACTTGGGTCCCTGTTGGCAGAGAAGCAGAGGTATCAAAGCAAAGCTACTGCAAGGAGGTCACATGGATTTAAAAGACCACGCAAAGGTCTTTGCAGCAGAAATCCTGCTGTGTGCACTCAGTTTCAGACAGCAGGGACTCCACGTGGCTGTTCAGCCTTGGAACACAGGCATGCAAGGGAGCCCCTGCTCCCTGCAGAGCTCCTGTGCCGTGGGAGTCTGCTACTCATCTGCTTTAATGTCAGCAGAGGGGAAACCCTCATCCCTCAGCTATCCATGCAGCTTGGAAGATGAATATTTGTACACAACAGAGGTGAGATTTTCTTCAAATTTATTTTTAAAAACTACTTCTTCTGGAGGCTCTGCCTCCAAAATGCATCTGACAGCTGACCTCCAGCCTGAAGGCTGCTTTCACCTCCTCTTTCTCCTGCTTGGAGTTTGTTTTCCAATCCCATCTGAGTGACTCAGTGGTGATTATCCTCCATCTTAATGCAGTTCATGAAGGGAAGGCAACTGCACAGAGGAGCCCCGTGTTTCTCTGCAGGGCCTTGCAGACAGCCATGCTGTACCAGCAGAGACCTGCAGCCCATGTCCCCGTGCCTGGCACTGCAGTGACACAGGCATCCAGATGCACCACATTAATCTGAGTGCACTCTGTGGAAAGTTGTCACCAAGTGCTGCTGCTGTTTTTTTTCCCTCTGTGACCAGGGTGGAAATAGTTATTTGCACTTGTACTTAGAGTCCTGAATAAGCAGCATGCCTTACCTTACGACTTCTGTGCATTTTCCTTAGATATGCTATTTACTTTTGATGATTAATGCTGCTCAGAGCAGCAGTGTCTGGCATAACAAGATAGAGTTCTGGCTCTATTCAGCTGTAGCTGCAATCACGGAATCATAGAATATCCTGAGCTGGAAGGGACCCACAAGGATTGTGGAAGTCCAACTCCTGAAGCAGCTTGTACCGTGGTCTCCACAGTTACCAAAACACGTGGATCACTGTCCCAGCGCTGCCCAAGCATGCAGGAAGTTTTGTCTCTAGCTGTACTGCAACTTTGAGAAAGCATTTCTTGTGTGTAACCACTGATGATGTAATTGACTAAATGCTAAGCGTTTTCTGGTTTTATTTTCCTGTTTGTGTAAAGCTTGTTTCAGCTGCAGCAGAGGATCTTTTTTTGGCTGTGATGAGGTGTGGAGTTGGCCCTTTGTAATTCTAGTTTGATGATCTGTGATTGCTTTAGTTTTCTGTATCTTTCAGCTCTGGGGATTTCTTTCTCTTTTCCAAACGATGTCACCTGGAATAGCTGCTTCTGCTGTCTCGAACCTAAATTTGCATTTAATTGTAAAATGAATTTGCATTTCACAGATTTCTTTCAAAATCTCTGTGGCTTGGGTTAAGGTTAAATCAGCTTTCCACATGATTCTATGACTTGCTCAGTCCTTTTGTATTCTGTGTATGAGCCTAATCTCTTCACTAAAGAACCATATTTCCTCAGACTGACATATTTGAGCTTTCAGTCTGTCATATGCATCTACTGATTCATCTTTCAATTGATGAAGAATAAAGGAGGAAGGTCCCACACCACTACCTCTCTGCACAAAAGAGGATCCTTGCCTTGACATCTGTCTGTGCCCTGTGACTTGTTTTGTCATCCTCCCCTTCATCTGCAAGCCGTGCACGCCTGCTTTGCTGGGAGCCTGCTGCAAGGAGGGACTGCACTGCCTGCTCTTAAAGGTTGCAGAGGAACAACCACCCCCTCCACCCCAATTTCATATTGCTGCTGAGATTGCTTGGTGTTCGTGGTGAAGGCATCATCTCTCTTTTTCTCCTTTGTGTAGCATCTGGGATGTGAGCCCTGACTAGACCAGGGCATGTAAACACTGCAGTTGTGCAAACAATTACTTGTGCTAATTGCAAGGTCTCGGCAGCAGAGGAACACTTTGGAGCTGGGTGGGTGGCCTAGGAAAGGCTTTTTTTTGTGACAAGAAGTATGTAGAAACTGTGAGTCTATCCTGGGTACCATCAGCACGGCTTTTTTGCAGTAGTGCCAGCTTATCTTTAATCTTATGTGGGCTCTTGGCACTTCTGACCTGTGACTTGGGAGGAGCTAATTTATTTTAGCCTGCTCATAGTCTTTGCTGTGTGCTGTCCCCAAAACTGGTGCTCTCCTCTCCTTGTCAGCTTGTCTCCAAATGAGGTTTGCACCTCTTGCAGGGGGCAGGCCAGGGCTGTAGGGGGGATGCTGGTCTCTTGATGTGAGGTGGTCTCTGTATGGGATGGGCTCCTCTAGCCCCATGTTCTCTGGCCTGTCACTGCCTGCAGGTCTCCCCCTGCTGCCACCTTCCACCTCCATGGCCAAGGATATGCACCAGACCTGGCACACCTTGCTGATACACCAAGACTGACTACCTGGTCTTGTCAGGTGGACCCCAGTGGTATTGGGGGGACATGTCAAGAGCAGCAGAAAAAGTTTCCAGTATCTGGGTGAGATCCTTTGTTTTGTTGCAGAAAAATTCAATATGTCCTTTCCCCTTTCTTGTCTTCTTGGTTTCCCATTTTTTACTTTATAGTTGTTTACATTTTGCCCCTGTCTGCCTATGCTCTCTTTTAAAAGGAGCTAAAAAAAATGACCTCATAAAACCTTTGCTCATGATTGACAGAGCTGCCCTGACACTGAGGCACAGAGGCCTGATTGAAGAGGGGGGGAGAAAAACAAATGGTGTTCTGGTTAATCTGAGAAAGAAAATTATTTTCTTTTCATTCTTTTAATAAGCCTGTGTGCAATGAGAAGGGGGAAAGGTAAAATAGAAGAGTTTAAATTCTGCACCAGGGAAGATCTTGGTGTGTTCTGTCCCTGTGCACAGTGTGTAATTATACCCAAAATAGAGCAGTGATCTGAGGGAGGGAGGTGGGCTAGAGGACCAAGCAGGGAGGGGGCAGGGTTACTCACTTCAGAAGCACTATCCAAAAATAAGTCTCTATTTTTTTCCTGCTTTGTTTGATAAATGGGCTTGGTCTCATTAATACCATTTCTGGTTTGCTCTCTTTCCATCTTCATCTGCCCCCATTCTTTCTGCTATGTCACCATGGATGTGATGTCCCAGCTTGTGCTGGATCTGCTGTGCCAGAGATGCACCTGCAATGAAGGAGACTGGCAGCTGTCCGGGAAGCACTGGGGAGTGATGGGCTCTAGGAATGCAATCTGTGTTGATTGTAGCTCGTAGCTTTCTCTAATGTGTCTTCTAATTAGCTCCGTGGGTTTGGCTTTGTGTTGTCTCCCCTGCCCCTCCCAGACTGGAGCCTTTTCCTCTTGGTCCAAATATATTTCTGTAACTCTTCTTCGATCCACTGCGCCCCCATGACTTCTACCAGATTTACATACTTTGCTTCTGTGCCTTCTTTAGCTTTGATTTCTCTTCACTTTTTTTCCTTTTTCTTTGTTCTATTTACACATCTTCCTGCTTCTTCTATCTCATTTTCCTTCCAGTTATGCTCTCTGCTTTATTTTTCTCTCATTGCATTGCATTTTTCTAGGGCATCACACTTACAATATAGCCACGAGGTAAAGGCCAACGGGCTTGCGAAGGAAACTGCTTTGCAAGAAAGTGAGAAATTCAGGTTAATTGGATGCAATCAGGTCAAAATTTAGTTAATCTTTGAGTGGGTGGGTGTGTTAGAGCAAGGCTGTGTATGCATGCCCAGTCTAGGGGCTGATTCAGGCATATTTGTTTCCAACTTCATATGAATAGGCACATTCCCTCAGAGACTGGGAGAGTGATGTGCATCTGGGGAAAACGACAGGAATACAAAAGTGACATCTCTTCGTGTCATAGCAGAGAAACTTCTTCCTTCTCTGGAAAGAGAACAAGGCTGTCAAACCATAGAGTAAGGGTAGCTGTAGAGCTGTAATACAATAAACAAGAGTGAAAGATCAAATAGTGCATCTGTCCTCAGGAAAGGGTACTCTCTGTAGAGGGCAGAGGGACATTGCCTTTGTGTAGGATGAAGAGAGAGGGAAGATTCCTTCAGATATATCTATTGATTTTTGTGTGTGTGTGAGATTAAGGAACGCCTTTAGTTTTTCAGAGCTGTCCCATTTTATTTAGCCATTGAGATGTTTGCTATATTTGAATGTCTGGATGGGATTAAAACTTAAGGAAATTGGTGCTGTAGTTGTGAGGGGGAAAAAAAAAAAATCATTGAATCCTTCAGACTGGAAGGGTCTTCAGTGCGTCCCTGAGGAGTCCAGTCTCCTGCTCAAAGCAAGGTCAGCATTGAACTTAGGCTGGGCTGCTCAGGGCTTTGTCCAGTTGGGTTTTGAAAACCTCAGAGTGTGGAGTCTGCACTGCTCCTCTGGGCAATGGCTGCAATAGCTGCACTATCTAAGTAGGAAAGACTCTATTGCTTCCATTTCATTTAAAAACTATTGTTTCCTTTTATTCTTCCATGTACTGCAGTAAAAAGCCTGGCTCCATCTCTTCTTTGTACTGGACAGAGGGCTGTTAGTGCTCTCAAATCTCTCCAGGCTGAACAAGCCCCAGTCTCTCAGCCTCTCCTTGCAGGGCAAGTCCTTCAGCCTCCTGAGGCCCTTGGTGGGCCTAGACTGGACCTGATCCAGTTTGTCAACATCTTCCTTGTGCTGACAGATCCAGAGCTGATCCATGTATGGTCTAGCAAGTGTTCAGTATGAAGGGAAATAAACACTTTCCTTAACCTACTGGTGAAAGTCCTGCAAATACAGTCATACATGCTCTTTTTAGCTGCCTCTGCTGCTGGGCAGAACATGTACTCCTGAACCTCTCCTTGCTGTAAAGAAAGTTGTCTGATGGAGGCCAGTGTGGCATCTGAGTGGGGATCACCCTGCTTGACAGCTGACTGTCCCCCATCTAGGGCTGAAAGGAAAAGGATATGGCTCATCATTTCTGCTATGAGTTTGGCATGTGGGAGAGACAGTCTGCTGGGAGTGGTAAGGGCTCTGAAGGTAAGGTGGAGCTGCTGACCTTGTCATTAGAAATGAAGGGATGATTTGATACTGGGTGGAAGCTATTGCAAAACAAACTGCTGCTTGTATAAGAAAAAAACTAGCAAACAAAACTCCCCACTTCTCTTACTCATTGGGAAATAGTGACACTCTGGCTTCTATCATTTAGTACCATTAAATCAGGCCAATTAGGAGCAAAGCACTTTGAGTTTCTATGGCCAGGTACTCCTATGGCTGAACATGTGCTGCCAGGTACAGCTAAAACACTGGAATCTTGTTTAGGTCTGCAGGGTAACTGTCATGTTGTCCATCTGTCACACAGGAGGGCAGTTTAAATAATTTCAGTCCTCCTGCAGTCTTAGGCCTTGCTGAGTATGGTTAAGGGCAGAGAGCATGCCTGCAAAAGTGGTGCTCCACTGCTCTAGGCTCTGATGTGTACTTTAAATTCTGAGCCCCATGGTGGTGTGACAGATCTTTGCACTTCTTCACACAGTGGATGCTTGTCTTCATGCAAGTGGGTGTCCTCACCTGCATGGCTTGGTGTGACCACTGAACTGTAGGTTCACAAAAATACAGCCTGTTCAAAAGCTCTTTTACTTCCAATGCTGGTTTTGACTGTGTGATTATGGGCTAGAATCATTCACTTGTACGTCTTTGCATCTCAGTAGCTGAAATATAATATTAATGAATTAAAGGGCATTTTGGAAGCAATCTGAATTTTCAGAAATACGGTAGAAAATCAGCAAAAGGAATAACAGATAATTTGTATGGAGAAGCCACTCAGAACTGTAAGCTGAGTCCTCTCTCTTTTCAATTTTGTTATAAATCATTCATGATTAGGGTCTGTAGGAGGATGCTAGAAAATGGAGATGTAGGAAACTTCTAGGAAGCTGGAAAGAATGCACTGTCCTGATGTAACCTCAAGTTTAATAAATACCTTGTTTCAAACATGTGCTCTGTCCACACTTGGGGGAATCTTCAATGGAGCCAAGGACTTAACGTTTTAAGAGGAAAGGCCCCAGTGATGAATCAGCTGGTCCAACTGGTCCATAAACAATGAGCATTCATGCGCGTCAGGTGATTTCCCATTTTGGGTCTGTGTCAGAGCAGGGTTGGGAGGATGAGAGAGCTGCTGCACAAGTCGTGGCTTCAGGCTAGGGTGGGAGGTGGATTGGGGTGAATTAGACACCCTCCCTCAGCAACGTGGTGGCTCTTGGCTGTCTGATGTGGTTGGTTGCCATAGGAGCTTGGAGGTTGTCCATTTCCATGTTGCAAAGGAGATACCCACTCCAGACTGTGCATCAACAGGACATGGAGGCTCCCTTATCCAGGATTGAGGTGCCTTTGTGCCAAGGTGGGAGCTAAGATTTAGTCCTTGAGGAGTGAAGCCTTGGTACTTTCTGTGCCCCCTGGTAGGGCCCTTAAGCCCCCAAGGAAGGTGGCAAAGCACTCAGGCAGAAAGGCAGATGCAACGTTGCATCAACGAGGGACTCTATACCTTTTATCCTGTAGCTGTGCAAAGGCAGCCCACAGGCCCCTGGCTGAAACACTTTCAAACATCTTTATCTGTAGTGTGCTAAATGCTCATGATTAGTTTTAATTCCAGCTATTTTCAGCTATTAAAGTGCTGCTTTCCTTGCATGGCCTCGTGCTTTTAATTAGCCAAAGCAAACCCATGTGCTACAAAATCCTTTCCCTCATCCAAAAGGAGGAGAGTTTTATAATTTCTGCCACAGCTCCTCTTTCAGACACACAAAACATGATCCAGTAGCTGGGCAACCCTCTGAGCTGCCGGGAGCCTGCACTGCTGCAGACTGTTTCCCTGGCACAGGAAGAGAGGGATGGAAGACCTCTTTTGCTGCAGGTATCTGTTCCTTGGCGCTCATCGCCGGGGACGGTGGGGACCGAGAATCTGCAACACAGACATGCCATGTCCCCTGGGCTGCTGAGTGGCACGTGCAGAACCATGAGGCAGTGCCCACCTCCCTGCTCCGGTCCAGGTCCCCTCACAGACCCCCATTTGCTGCTCCTGCAGGCACCCTCTCTCCTCCTTTCTCCTGCTTTAAGTTAAGCACAGATTTTCAGATACGTGATACAATATCATCTTATTTTGTGTGCTATCTACTGTGCTAGCTGTATTCTCTGAACACAATAGCACAAATTACTTTACATAACAGAAGTAGGGAATTCAATAATAGCAACAGTAGAGGGAAGGGAGAAGTGAACCACTGAAAAAAACAAGAGATGTTTCCAGCTATGAGCTTTAATATACACAGGAGTGAAATCCAAAGCAAGACTGATTTTTTTTTTTTTTGCTGGGCCAGTCATAAAACAACAGAAACACCTTGATGGGGAGTGACATGGGGCGAAATCCAGGTGTCTGTTTTTCCTGAAATGCAGTGGAGAAGATAGGGGCACAGGGAATGGCCTTAGAATAGATGGGTGCTCAATCTGCAAGAGCTGTCAGTCTATCTCCTCCTAAATTGCACAGTGGGATCGTGGTCATAGCTTTATTTTACTCACCCTCCCTGTTTCATTTTTTTTCCATTTTTTCCCCCCTCTTTGAGATGGTGATCAGCACTGCATATAATAATCTGAGTGTGATTCCAGCCCTGAATTATAGAGGGATCAGCACAGTCTTTGTATTGCTTCATCCTGTTCCTCCTGTGTTCTGACATCGTGGTGGTTTTATTTTTTTTTGCCACAGCTGCACAGTAAGCTGAGCTCAGCATTCAGCTGTTCCTATTGCCATCTAGATTCCTTTCTTTGGTAAGAGAGTTATTCCACAAATTCGAAAGATGTGTGCAGTTTTCTCCTCTTTAGAGAGGCATTCAGCAACATTGAATATAACTTATTATCACCGTCTATTTGCTTAGGTCTCACTCAGGTTCTTCCCTATTCCTTTTGGTCTTGGCTACATCAAATAACTTGGCGTTGTCTGCAATTTTGTCACTTGCTGTGTGTTCTCATTTCCAGCTAAGTGTGTTTAAGTAAAACGTGACACAGCCTAGAAATGAGTCTTTATCTCTCACAAAATTCACCGCCATAGTAAGGATTTTAACACTGATGCAGTACAAACATTGACCGATTTTATTCATTCACTAGCTTGTCATTTTTGAAGTATTCAGAGGGTGGTAAGATGCTACTTTCTTTAGTGTATTAAAAATATAGTTTGTCACAGCATATTCTTCCAGATGTTTAGATACTGTGCTTTTAAAGATGATTTTATATCAGTTGTGAGGCCTAACCTGAAATTGTATAGAGGTTTTTGTGATGCTTTCCAAATGCTAAGTGTGGCCTGCTAATTCCCCAACTTGGTTTATGTTACTGAATTTTTTAGTGATGGAATTGCCTCATACTGCAAGTTATTTAGAGATCATTGGTGTAATATCTGGGAGTAGAAGCTTTTGGGTTTTACAGTGTTGGTTTGTTCCTGAGCTGCTTCTCCTCCTGGCCCCTCAGCCTTCAGCAGTGTTGTTTCACTTTTAGTGCAGAAAAGGATGAAAAAGAGGCCAGAGACAAAACTTTTATGAGGGGGAATTTCAACTAGTTTCTTCTAAATGAATTGGAGATTAATGAATCTATTCAAGAGCAAGAAAGATGATAGCTTTTCCTTGTACAACATGAACAATAAGAGTGATATTGGGGGCATGGTTGAGAGAAGTGGGACTTGAGGCAAAATAGGGAAATGGGTCAGGATAAGAAGAAATGAAAGTGTGGATGAAGGTTGCGATGAAGGGAGACTTAGGAAAACTGTAATGATGATTAATTAGGCTTCTCCCTAAATAAGTGCTCCCATCTGTACATCTGAAAGCCATTCAGATGTACAGCACACATTTGGAGCGTCCTACAGGTAATAAAGGTAAGTAAATTAGATATGAAGTTGCAAATCAAAGTATCAGAAAAAAAGTTCATTGCAATTTAGAACTGCACTGTTAATGCTATTACTACTGTTATTTTTAGCTCCGTTTCCTAAGGAAATGGAGGTGATCAATGCCCCCCTGTAAGAACCTTTTGGCTGATTTCAGTCTCAGGTGGGTGGATGGAGAGCAGTCATACCAATGCCCTGACCCAAGGAAGGATGAGCAGGGCAGAGCAGAGATGTTGCCTGTTCTGCTTGATCCGCCAGCTGCTGAAAGGCAATGACCTGTGCAGGCAGCCTGCTGTGCCAGATGGCCAAACAGCCCCCATGCAAAGCAGGAGCAGCTGTGGTGGCTGCCAACACTTGCTGTGCTGGGAGGGCGTTTTGTGCTGGGTAGGGTGCACTGGTGGGAACAAGGAATGGACCTAGGTATGGTGGCAAACTCTTGAGGAGGTGTTGGGAACGTAGGGAGGAAGTGAAACATTGCGGTGTGACGAAGAGTGCACAGAGTTGTAGGAGAATTTGACCTGGGATGTGCTGGTATGTGGGCAAACCCAGAGAGAATGAAGAGATGAGTTTTGTGAGCAGCAGAACTAATGATGCCTCATGTTTGTGTCTCAGCTGGTAGGAAGGGTCATCCTGGGGAGCATGTGCACAGGAGACCTGTTCCTGAAAAAGGGACTTCTGGAGGTTAGAGACAAAAATTGCAAAAGCTTAAATTCTGCTGTTCAGAGCACCTTGCTCTTCCTGTTTTGTGGGAGGATCAAGAACTGGCTATGGTAGACCTTGTGTAAACATAGGAAGAGCAAATTGTCCCTGCTTTAAAGGGTTTGTTTAGGTGCACAGCAAGAAATCACATTTTGTAGACCTACCATGTAGTCCTCCTTTTTCCTGTGTGATTGCAGTTGTTACACATTGAGTACGCTTAAGTTCTGGGCAGGATTTTGGGAAGAGTGAAACAGGAAAAGCAGTGAAAGAGAAAAGGCAAGTGCCAAAGGACTTTTTCTCCTTTCTAGCAGGGAAGAATTAAAAGTTCCAGTTATGGGTTGTTCAACTTAGTAACAAGTCAAGGGGAAGCTTGGAAGGAATTTACAACAATAGGAAAAGTTTCTGTCCCAGGGATGAGGAGGGATTTACTTTAAGGCTGTAGAAATGCTGGAGGCTTTTGGAGGAGGAAAGGGACAAAATATTTTGAATGTTCAAAAGAGATTTGTGCATGTGAAGGCGTTAGGCTGACGAATGCCTCCTCGTGGCTTGTGGCACTTGCAACCCAACTGGAAGGCACTTGGAAACTGTGTTGCCAGGATCCTTCAAGGGAAAGGGCCTGGCTGCTGCGCGTCTCTGGCACTGCTGACTTGCATCTTAGTGCTGAGATGAGCTCAGCTGGTTAGAGCACGGTGCTTGTGACAACAAGGTCATGGCTTTGGCCCTGGTATGGGCTACTCACTTAAGGGTTGGACTTGATGATCCGTGTGGGTCCCTTCCCACTCGGAACATTCTGTGATTTCTAGGGAGAGAAGCATCAGCTCAAGCACAAAATTTAAAGGGAATATGCTAATTACTAGTCAGTCAGACTGGAAGCCCTACCACTGTTTCCTTGGCTCTAGCCCAACCCCACAAGCAGGTGTATCACAAATTAGGGGAAGCTGGGCAGGAACAAGAGATGTCAGTGGTGAATTCCAGGAGGACGGAGGTGCTCCACATATAAGGTTGGGCTAAGGTCAAAGAAAATGAGCCAAGAGAAAAGCTCATGGTTTGCTTTGCAGAAGAGGAGATCATTAGCTATCCCAGGCAGTTTCAGTGCTCTCTGTCAGAGCCTGATCTAAAAACAGTCTGGGGTTTATGCTCTGTATAAAAATGAGAGGCGGTGTTTCCCTCCCCCCTCTGCTTTCCTGAGAAGAGGGAGGGCTGCAAAGTGAGAATATGTTAGGGCAAAGGTGGAAATGCACAGGAATAAAAGTAGTGACATCTAGCAAAGTGCCAGGAGAGTAATGGAGGAGAAGAAATTTGGAGTTGTTACAGTGGGGCAGGGAAGTAGGTGGGGGGTGGAAGAAGTGGGAAGTGATGCAAGAGGAAAAAGAGATGAGGAATACCCCGAGGGATGTGAGAAGGAATAAATAATATCCTGGGAGCAGTGAAAAGCAGCAGCAGGCAGGGAGCGACGTTATTGAGATTTAGACTAATCTTACATTGAAAGGAAGCAACGTGCTCTAGCTGCTCATAATACGTGTGTGTAAGCTTCAGCCCTGCATGCGTACACCTTTTCAACGATAAGGAAATGACTATGAAATTAATTAGGAATTGGGAGCATTGTTCTCATTGTCTGGCAATCCATAAAGAAAAGATGGTCAAGTGCCATGACTGAAAAGGAGCTGGAAGCGCAGAGGAGGCTTGGGCATTTGGCAGTCAGGCTAACTGAGCTAGACAAAGCAATGCAAAAAAATTTGGCTGGCAAAGCAATCTACTTGTCCTGAAAGTGGCTTGTGTCACTTCAGCAGTTCTCAGTGCAACACCATCTAGTAGCTGCATTTTCCTTGGACACAGGGCTAAGCAAACATTCCTCTGCCTGTCCATCTTACAGAAGAAGCTGATGTGGAAAGGGATAAGGATGCTGGGCATGTGTGGTGCTGGATTGAGTCTGATATGCTGGTCTGGCCTCTCTCTGACAGTGACTGGTGGGGAAGGTGACAAGTGCCTGACTGGTGCCTGAAAGGAGTTTCTACCTTCTGGGCTGTTAACTAGCATGGGAATCATAGCAGTTGTACTAATAGAAACAACTGTTTCTATAAATCAAAAATGGGGTGTTAAGCAGGGTTTGCTTGGCCTGATCTGTGAAGGTGTGACTCAAAATGATGAGAGGAAAGTGATCCTGGAAGCAGAAAAATATTCAAATGGGCATCACAGAAGTTAATGCTGATGCCCACTTTATCTGCTGTGACTTGTAGCTGCCCTTTACTTGCTTCATTCTCTGGCTCAGATGTTGCTTTTCTGCATATGACTCCAATATGCTTAGGCACTTCAAAAAATCAAGCAGTAAATGTGATTGCCTTGATTATAAATGTCATCCAGCTTGGATGAAAGAGGAATGGCTGAGCTGGTGTAGTACATAACTGCTGGTGATTAACCACAGCAGGGAGCACCTCACAAAAAGGTGTCCAGACCTTGCTGCAGGCAAGCGTGGATTTATCCCCTGTGTATGGGTTAGAGATGGGTGTAAGTGATGGAGCTTTGAGTCCCCAGTAATGATAGCTCTGCATATGGATTTATTTTCCTATTAATTGATTGGTTCTGTATTGAGTGATGTGGCAATCCTGGTCTTGCTGCCTTCTGTGGCAGAGTTCTGCTGTTTAATCATATATTGAAATTGGGAGGAGGGGAGTGAGAACAGAGCAGTATTTCATTTCTGCCAGGTTGGATTTGCCATCTTCTAATGACTATGTATCCTCCTGGCCCTGTGCTGGGAGCACAGAATTTTGCCAGTTATTGGTTTTATTATTTCATGCACTTCTATGATTTTTTTCTGTTCAGATGAGCTCAGGACCAAAAGGGGTGGTTGGAGTTGCCTTATCAGGCACCCTGCAATCATGAGCCCCTGTGCTAAGTCCAGAATGAGCTGCCAAAAACGTACTCTCACACGTCAGAGGCTGTGAAATATTTTTGTGTGCTTTACAGCAGATGTAGGACCAATGCAATAGCAGATCAAAAACCTCTAACAGTAATATACTGTGGTGACAGCCCTGCCTGGCAGGACTCAAGGGTATTGTTAATGCAGTTGGTGCTTGGAGTGGGGAAGAGGATTTCCTTGGTAAAAGGGACAAGAAACCAATCCAAATTTCCCCTCCTTGGAGACAACAGTGTTCCCAGGCTGTCCATCACTTCTGCCACCTTTCTCTGAACCCTCTCAGGTTCTGCAGAATCTGTTGCAACCTGAGCTAGCCAGTCCTGCTTATTATCTGTGTCTCTTTCTGGTCCTTTGCAGCTGGGCACTTTTTCTGATGACACTGTGCTTGGCTGGGCAGTGCTGAGCCGTGTGTGGGGACCCCAGCTCCTGTGCACTTGCCTCTCAAAATCCTATGAGAGGACTTGGAGCAGCTTTAATGTGGGTTTTCCAGGATAATCAGTTTGTTTAAATCGACAGTGTCACTTATCATTGTGTTGGCCATCTGCCTCGCTTTGATTAAGTCTCAATCCAACACCCAAGAACTCTCTCTGGTCTTGAGAGGCTATTTTGAACTCCCCAAAAGAACCTGTATCCTCTACAGACATTGTGACCCCACCATGAGCTCTCTTCCCACTTAATTTATATATTATTTAAACCATCTGTACAGCACTTGCTTCCTTTACACTGAATTAATGTCCTTCTGAATGACTCCCGTTGTGCTTTAGCAGTCTTCTAAAATCTAGTGTCATTTGTGTATCTCTTGATTCACTGCCTCTTCCTAGGACACTGAACTTAATTACATTGTGAACCCTATTACTTAAGGGCTCAGATATTGTCGCTCTTTGATTTAATTCCTGCATGTTGCTGAAAATTGTCAGGAGTTGCTGCTTTTGCTTGTGGGCGCGTGAATTAGCTGTTCCAAGAAGCAATTGTTTAAAGAGCTGAGGAGCTGTTGTGTTCTTTGTGCCAGCTTACAGGTGAATTCCCCCATCTTAATTTTCTATAAATTGTGTTCTTTCAAAACTGCATACCCAGCTGTCTTTAGCTACAGCCCTGATGATAGGTGTGCAGTATGGGATTATAAATGTATTGCAACTCCTGGGGTTGTGAATTCATGCAGAGTTGATGGTATGATCTTCTGCACATATTTTTCTCCCTTAAGAGTTTTAAGGCTTTCTGAATTAACTCCACCGAGGTATTGAAAAGACTGCATTATTCTTTCAACCCTTTGGCTTGAACCCACTTTCCTATATAACTTGCTTCCAGGTATTATAACATCTCATTTACTTTTTAGTGTTCCACCAAGTTTCTGTCATTCATAGTGTATTAGTCATCATCCATTGCCAGGATATCTAGTTCACCTTACAATCAGCCTGTTTTGAGATGTTTAAAGCTAGGCTTGAAGGGGAGAGAGGGGAGTAAAAAAAAAAAAGAGAGAGGTAGTTGTAGAAATGCTAATGTCAAACCTTCCTCACTTATTTAAGTCTGGGTAAGGGGTTATTTGATTGGTCTTTCCTGCTTCTGTCTCCTCTGACAATGCAAGAGTTGCTGAGGGAATGTGATTGATTTCTGGGCTTGGATTTGCTGACTAAATGGTTTGTTTCTTTATCTGCTGTAATGAAAACAAGCAAATTGGAGTCAGCAGGTGAGAGAGGACTGTCAGTAATTCCCCTTACTTCACCCTGCTGTGTAAACCTGATAGGTTTAAGGGATTGAGGGCTATGGGGCTTTGCTCTGTGTCCCTATTACTGTAATGTACTGCGCTGGGAGCAGGGCTGCCAGCTCCAGGGTATGGAAAATGAATGCAATCTCCTGCCCCACCCCACCACTGTCCTTCAGGATTGGCCCTTCCCTGAAGGGGGAGGGTGGGCATTGCAAAGCATCCAAGTCCAGTTTGGAAAACGGGATTGAGCATCCTGGGGAATCAGGTAGCTTCCTCTGGTGGGGGGGGGAGCATAAGCCATAGGCTGTGAGAGCTATTTTATGATTATGCCAATCATAGATTATGCCACTCCTTTGCTGTAGGGCTCTGCAGGGAAGAGGCTGAGGGGACCTCCCACAGATTAATCTGGTTAAACTGTTCTTCACAGGGTGGATAATCTCTGTGTCAGCATTTGTGAGTTCAGACCCACTGATGAAAGCTACTCTGCAGCCAGCTGGGAGCTGGATAAATAGGGCAGATACTGCTGAACATAATGGCTTTCAGCACTCTGTACAAACATTTGAAAGTCAAAAAAAATAAAGAGCCCAGTGGAGAAAAAGGGGCCAAAATTGGGTGTTTGAAACTGTCCAGATGTGTGTAGTGTCTCAGATGAACACTAGGGACATCATGACAATTCCCAATGGTGCTTCTGGAGAATTTTGCCCTGGAAGTGGGTTCAGTTGGAAATTGCTGATTCAGTGAAGTCAGCACAAATGTATTGTCACCCTTCAGCCCCCTGGAAATGATGTGCATGTTTTAATCAGCTCAACACATTTCCTTTGGCTTTATATGTTAATGTAAAAGTCAACATGGTAATGGTGATAGTCAAAACCCTTAGGTCAAAACAAATGTACTTCAAACAAGTCAAAGCAAAATGCATTCTTGAATACATTGTTCCAGGCCACTGCAAATTAAGATGACACAGGCTTATGGCCCATGACGTTTGACTTCCAACAACCTATTAGGAATCTGTGGCCTTAATGTCCAAGCAAATGCTCAATAAGATTCAGTTTGCTTCTCTTATTTTTAACTGAGTTCAGTTTTGATAAAGGCTGTGGGGCTTGACAGCTCTGAATAACCAGCCTTAATGCATTTCTGCAACTCACATTTTTAAAGCTTGATGTGTCCTGGCAACTCCTCCCCCGTTTCTGAAGCTATCTTTTATCTTTTTTTTTTTTTCTTTCAAAGCTTCTAGTGTTTCCTAGGTAGACATGAACTACATCTATCAAAGGCCCAGTTTAGCTGCGAGGTGGATGGTGGGGTCTGCAACGCAGCCCATGTGCTTTCCCACACATTGCTGGCTCCAAGCCCACCCCTTGTGCAGGCTTGGAGGGTTTGTAGCATGCTCAGGCTGCCTGTGACAGCCCATCCAGACTGCACAGATGAGAAGAGGCAGTGCAGGGCTGAGAGAGCAGTGCCTGGGCTGGCACAGGAACTTACTGCAGCCACCAGGTTTGCAGGAGGGGTCAAGATGAAGCCTAGAGGGGATAGTGGCTTTTGGATCCCTGTGCAACCCACCTGTCCTGATATGCTTTCAGGTAGTTTGGATAGGAGACTGCTTCCAAGCTCACCTTAGAAAAGGCACAGCCCTGCAGGAAACAAGGAAGGCACAAGTCCCCAGGGCTTCCTGCTTGTCCTTCTGCCATCCCTGCAAGAGTGGAGAAGGCAGAGGGGTGAGCATTCCTAGTCATCCTTGCTCTTTTGTTGTCTGCCGTTTCTCAGAACGGGTGTGCAAGCAAGGGCCTGTGTTGGGAACCAGGCAGGAGACAGGGCTCTTTCCTTCCCCCTTCACCACAGCATGGAGGAAGGGCTGAGACAGGACCAAACGTGCCAGGGGTCCTTGCTGGGCATAAGCAAAGGTATATGTCACCAGAGACCATGGCAGCATGAGCCTTGTTCCCATAGAGCAGAGCCTGTAGTACCCCTACTCCTGTATCCTCCCCAATGCCAGAGCAATGTGGGGCAGCTCGGGGGAACCAGAACACAAGCTCCCTTCCAGATCTGGAGTGCTGCGAGGAGAGAAACAAGTAATGGAAATTGAAATGCAAATTCTTTTTCGGAGTGTAGAAAAGGCCCCCATAAATCAGGAGTGACAAGAGCACAAAGACACCATCAGGATGCATTTGCACAATCAAGGGATGTTTCATATATCTGAGAGAACCAAGGCACAACCTCCGCTCCTGAAATAAACCAAATCCATTTTTTTCTCATCAGTGAAGCAGCGTCTGAAATTCCCTGTTTGAAGAGCAACAGAAAAACAGAAAGGAGATTTGAGCTAAATTTTACTCAGATGAGGCATGTTTTCTAATCCAGACAGGAAAATATTTGTTTTAAAGGGTCAGTGATGAGTAAACAGTTCCTCTCTCCCTACACATCCAGCAACATAATAGGGATCTGCATTTTTTTTCCTCTAGATTTGTCATTGTCAAATAAATGGTACAGCTGTTGAGAACCTTGATGATATAATTGTGTAGTCTAGAAACAGAGTAATCTTATGGCAAAAAAAGAGAGCAGAAATGCTTGAACAGAGACCCTGTCCACAGAACACCAGAAAAAGGAGCCTGTCAGCACGAAGAGCTTTTCCAAGGCTTGAACCTAAAACTGTAGCTAAATGTTTCACTAACCTGTGTGGAAGGTGAGGCAAGCTGGAGGTGCTGCTATAAGAAGAGGTGGAAATTTAAATCTGAAATCAGAAGTGACAGATCTGAGTGATTGAATTTGGTCAAGCAAGCCCTGCCCTGGATTTTAGCTTCCCTCTTCAGCATTCTGTCACAAGCCCCAAATCCATCTGTCTTTTGCTGTAGTAACTGATAAAACCCCTGTGTCTCACTATCTTCCAGGTTAAACTTGAGACCAGTCTCCAGGCTTACCTAAGTGGCTTTCCTAATACACAGTGTGTGTTGGGCATCTCTCTACTTCCACTTATAGATTCCTGAGGAGCCTAGCTCCCGTGGGTGAGATATCTTTATCCCATCCTCACTGTGAGCAAGTTTTTTGTGCAGTTTTCGGTGAGTGTCGTAAAACCAGGCGGAGCCTGCCCAGCGCTATCTCTGCGTCGCAGGAAACGTGATTAGATATGTGCAAGTGCTCTCATAAATCAGCTGTAACAGATCTGTGCTCTGCTTTTGACTGCAGTTGTGTGGTCCTGTCCACTGGTAGTGTTGAGTCACCCTGGCAAGACTGAAGCAGTTGCCATCTTCCCTTCCCCTGGTTCAAGGCCAGGTTGGATGAGGCCCTGAGCAAACCTGACCGAGTGGGTGGTATCCCTGCCCACAGTGGTTGGAACTAGAGGATTTTAAGGTCCCTTCCAAATTAACTAATTAACTAAGGTATGATTCTGTGTTGATATGTTAAATGGGTGTACACCTCCACAGACTGATGGAGTTACAGGCTATTCCTGCCCAATGTACAAATATAGGAGCCTCCTGAAAAGCCATTGCATGGTAAACACTGGAGCTGTCCCAGTTTCTATTTCCTTCAGCTGAGCCATCGTCCTCTGCTATTTCAGCTGTAGAATGGGGATTAGGCAGACAGGCTTTACTGACGTGATTTGTACTGGGTTAAAACTTACAATTGAGTTATGCAGGTTCTGTGTTAATAAAACCTTTCCATTACGCCACCACATGCTCTAAAGCACATTAGAAGGCGGCTGCATTGTGAAGGGCTTGGGGAATTCAGATCTGCTTTCCTGCAGCTGTTTTTCTGTCCCTGCCAGGGTTAGGTGCATAATGTGCCATTAGTTTTCATCTGCTAGGGCTGGAAAGAACCATGTCTGTTTCTAAAAGATAGCCCATGATAAACTCCCCCAGTGCTAAACTGCTTTTTTTTCCACTTTTTTGAGCCATTTCAAGACTAGAAGGGAAGCAGGAGAATTGCTAAAATGGGGGAGGCTCCTCCTATGGAAGGGTGATTCTCCCTGGATCAGGTACAAAACTGGCTGCGTTTCCATAGGAATGCCATGTGTTTCATGGGTTCCTGCTCTCCGCTGCCTTGGTTGCTTCATCCCAGTCTTATGCTATGTCTCACCACCCTGCTGGTGGAACAGTCAGTGAACTCTGGGATGTGAAATGAGAAGCAAAACCTCATCCAGAGAGTGTTCACAGTGCCTGGCTGCAAAGGGAAGGTTATGCTACTCTTGCCCCAGACAAGCAGACAAACCTGCACATGCGTATCCATGCTGCTCCCTCTTGATGTAATATGCAAGAAAATAAGCGTGGGTTCCCAATTAAGTGCTATTGAGATTAGGGGTGAGGTAGCCAATATTTGATGGGATCTGGGAAGGGGGAGATGGTTGTCTAACCCTAACTCAAGTGGTCAGGGTCTTACCTGTGTTTGGAGAAGTTGTCTGTGCTGTGGACTGACAGGTGGCTGCTTTACTCAGGACCCTGTCTGTGAGGATGGAGGGATTTCCTGGCTTCAGTGGCTTTGCTTTGGACCTTGATGGTGGTAGTTACAAGAGAGGGTGCTAAAGGATCACAGGGACTCCTTATGCAGAGCAGAGGGTTTCAGTGCAACGAGGAGAAAATATGATGATTGCTTATTTCTCAGTTTCTATTAAATTAGGGTTAATTTGAAAAAAATGGGCAGTTTTCAAAAATGGAAAGAAAAGGCCTTCCTGAGAGAGATTAAGTTTTCGTATAGGTATGAATGGTTTAAAATAGAGGACTTCGATAATTTAAAATTAAGTGCATCAAAAAGCCTGGGCATCCTATTGAAGAAACAAATCACTTGACAGACTATCAAATCACCTGAATGTACATGCTTTCCCAGTGGAAGACCTGCACCAGCTGATGACTGTCCTATGTATGTGGCCTATATCCTTGTGTATGTTACATATGCGTAGGCATACTTGCTTTGAAAAGCTGTAATGCAGCAGCCAGTAATGGGACCAACACTAGTCTATCATTTCTTTTTTTATCCACCTTCAAACAAAATCCTGTCACAGAGCATCGGGAAGCTGAAAGGAAGAGTGTGAGGGGATAAGAGTGACCAGTAACAGGAGAGGAAAGGATCAGGCGTGTATGTGGAGTATTTGTGGAAATAGTCTTAAAGCACGGAGGTAGACAGGATTGCTAAAAGCTTTGTACATGACAGTGCAGCCTGATGTGACAATTGTCATTTGGAAACTTATGGCTGGCTCTGTGAGGCTGAAAAGTTTTTTTTGAAGCGTTGTTAAAACTAATTATCCTGTAGAAATGGAAGCTAAACTTAAACAAAGAAAAAATATACTATGTGTCACTGTGCACAAAATATTAGTGCAAATTTGGTTTTCCTTTGTACCGTCCTCCCCAATTTTAGTGGCAGGTGGGTGGGAAGAGTGCAGAGTGAGGGAGAGTGGTGTGGGGAAAATTGCTTATCAGCCTGGTGCAGCATGCAGGGGTTTGAGTGGGTGTCTGGCACATTGTGACTGCCCTGGCCCCCAGTACTGCCTGGCAAGGGTGCCCATGGGGCTGCAGAACCTTGGCCATCTTGCTGTCAGCTGGGGATTTGTCATCCTCCCTGATGGCAGAGGGGTGGGGAGTGGAGCTGGCTTTAGGGACAGGCTGTTCTTTCTGTGGAAGACGGGAGCTCTTTTGCAGTTGCTCTTTGAGATTTACTGTGGGTCCACAGTGGCTGTCTCCTCACGGTGTGCCAAGTCTGTCTTTACTATCCTGACCTACGCTCTGGTTTTTCTTTGCCTTCCACTCACTGTCATAAATAATGTGAAAGCTCTCTAAAGGCAGGGAAGTGAAGTGGGTGCTCCAAGCATGCCTGGGAGGAGGCTGTGCTGTACAAGCTGGTGCAGGTGCTGATGCCTCCTGCCTCAGCCTCCTGCCACAGGAACAGGTGTGGCAGCTCCCCTTCCAGAAACAAACAGTGCTGCAGAGGGGGTTTCTCCTTTCTCAAAGAGGTGTTATGAGAGGGCTGTCCCTTCTTTTCCTCGCTGATAAATGGTGACCACAGCTGTTTGGGGGAAAGCATTTTTGACCCTTACCTGACTCAGGCCAAACCAAACATCCTTCCTGCACAGCATTCCATGGGGATGGGCATATGAAGCAGTGTGAGTCCTGGCAGCAAAATGGATGAGTGCTTGGGGCACAGGTCATTGTCAGGCATATAAGAATCTGTAGGAAGTAAGTCTTGAAATATAAGGGTAGATTGAGTAAGGAGCCTAAATCTTCCGTGGTAGTTTTTCCTACTACACCTCTGACTCCATGTCTGATTGTATCTGGGCAGGAAGAATTATTCTCAGATGAACAAAAAGATTGTGTAGAGAAGATGAGTTTTATTAAGTCACTGCTAGGTGTGTTTGAAAAAGGACACTGCATGTATGGTTTGAAAAATAAATTTGCACAAGTTGATGGGCCTTTCAGCTGTAGGTATCCTGAGTCTAGTAGGAGATGGTATGTTATCTCAGAGAGCAGCACATGAAGCTACTGCTCCTGATGGGTCCTTTGACAGGGCTGTACAGGGTAGGAAGCAGCCATCCTAATCCACTAAGAACTAATTTATCACATATATCTGGTCACTGGTGCTCCTCATTGACAATGTCTCATCTTGCTGAGCTGGGCAGGTTACCAATAATTTGATGACTCTTTGCCTTGGCAATCTGCTGATCCAGGGGCTGAAATGTCTGCATCATGATGCAGCCTTTCCCTGCAGTGGACTTTTGCAGGCTGCTGAGACCCTGCTGGAGCCCTGCCCTCTGGTTAGTGGAAAATGGCTGGGTTTTGTACTCTGCTCACCAACATTTTGTATTAGCTATGTCTCAGCTAAGCAATCATCTTCATTCCGTCCTCATGGTAAAGTCACTTAATTGTGAAAAGCGGAAGGGAAGTTTTGGAAGTGTTCTGTGCAAGTGATATAGTTAAGTATCATAGGATGGTTTGAGTTGGAAGAGACCTTACAAATCAGCTTGTTCCAACTCCTCTGCCAAAGGCAGGGACACCTTTCACAAGCCCAGGTTGCTCAGAGCCCATTCAATCTGGCCTTGAACACTCCGAGGAAAAGTGACTGCTTCTTTGGGCAACCATTTTCAGTGCCTCACCACCCTCAACAGAATCAGTAGTTTGGGTGAAACAATAGTTTGGGTTGAAAGGGACCTTAAAGAGCATCTTGTTCCAACCCCCCTGCTGTGGGCAGGGACATTTTTGCAGTGGCAGTATTGAATCAGCGGGGCACTATGGAGAGGAGGCAGGAATGTGAGGGTAGCTGACCTAGTGAAGGTAAGGGAACCTGCATGAGACAGAGGAAATGCACATGATCCCTCGGTGCTCAGAAATTAATGTGACAGAAGATGGATGTCTGTGAGGTACTGAAGACTAATCCAATAAAGAAGCAGTTCCTACGCAGTCAGACAGAATGGGGAATGGTTGTTAAAAGTTAAAACTAAAAGGTTCATGAGAGACTCAAAAAAGAGAAAAGAAAATACTTGGCATGGCTAGAAAGGAAGGATGGGGTAATGGGCTAGGCTATCACCTATGTGTCCAAAATGAAGTGAGATTAATGCACAACCAAAATTTCTGACTGGAAACAGAACACAGAAAAGTAAGTTAGACTGTAAATAAGAAGAAGAAACATGTATTTCCAAAGGCTGTCAAAAACTCTAGAATAAATAGTGTGAAGTTGAATCTATGTGAAAACAAATAGGTCACAGGAATACAAATGAGGTAACAGTCCTAAATCTGAATAGAGGTGATGTGTACAACAGGCAGAAAGACATCAAAGAGGCAGTAGAGCTATGCTGTTCTGATTGATGAAGGCTTTAGCTAGCCTGCCCTACTAGCAACATGCTGTGTAGGACCTGTCATTTTCAGAGATGGCCGGTCATTCTGCAGTCAGTTGTGTTGGTAACTTGTTCTTATACTTGTTCTATTAAGGGAACCTGGAATGCCCTTGGAAGGTAGCAAATTCTTTGGCAGATTGGAAAAGAGAGAGATGTGTGGGTGTTAGACTGGTTTTAGTGTTACACTATCACAACTATGGGCTGAATTTTATCTTGAGGTCCCAGTGAAGGTATCAGTGGAAGATGCAAGTAGAGAGCGTGTGTCTTCTGGCTCTTGCCTGTTTATCCTGCATACCAGAAACCACTTTGAAAGCAGGGCTCCCTGCATTTATGATAATCTATATGCAGTACATTAAGTGCCTCTACATGTGGAACCTGGACACTTCTCCCATTGTTCTCAGGAAATACTTTTGGGGAAATTATTTTCCCTGTGAGCACTGTCCTCATCAAATGCAGTAGTAGTTGAGATAGAGAATGCTCTTAGGTCAAAGATGCTGGAGAACAATTTGGGAGACTCTTGCTCAGTTCCCAGCTGTGCCCCATGTCTCCTGTCTGCCCTCGGGTAAATGCATTCATTTTTCTGTGCTCTTGCTTCTTGTGTGCAAAGCAGAAATCATAATGCGTCGTTAGCCTGTCCTGTTCAGTTAGATTAAAAACCCTTTGGAGCAGGCAGCATGTTCTACTGCATGTTTATGTAACATTTTGCATAATTTGATCTTGGCTAGCATCATCTAGGACACGTGGAGATACCTCATAAATAATACTAATAATATTTTAATATTGTTAATGCTTAGCACATTCACAGCATTTAACCTCCCCCTAAAACAGCACTCAGCACTGTCGACATGGCAGTGATTGAGCATGAGTCATGTTGGCTCCTTTCCCTGGCATGGTTCAATCTGTCAACTAGCCAGAAAGCTGAGGCCTTTAGTGAGCATGTACTGGGTGTCAGGAACACCTGGATCTTAACGCAGCCCTGGCAGTAACTTACTGTGTCATTGCTGGGTAATGTTGTTTGTTTGGGGTTTTTTTTTTTTAAAGTGAACTCTGGTCTTTGGTTGGGACTTGAGATAGTGGGAGCCAGAGGCTCACGGAGCTTTTCTGTGTTAGAAATTAAAAGCATTACCAGAAAACCAGTCTCTAAGAAGCTCATGCATTGGAAAACCCAAACTAGGGGGCACTTTTTAAAAACCTTGCTCCTCGTCTGCTTGCTTTCTAATCAGTAACAAAGGGGAAGGATTTATGTACTTTAAGAGGTAGATGTGGAATTTAGTGGAAGTTCACACAGTGTCTTGAAGGAAAGTACTAGATGATTTATATAATCTCATTTTCACTGACTGCTCTTTGTTGCAGGATGTAAGAGGAGGGATGGAAAAGAGACCAGATGTACTAGGAGAGTGCTGACACATCTGCTCACGCACCACAGGGTCTCTTTTCCTCCTCAGATGAGAAGCTTAAATACTGAGAATCTTTCCTGCCCTTTGTCACACAGGCACATCAGGACCTTCCTTGTCAGGAGTGCATCCATAGCCCATTTGTGTCCTCGAGGAGGTTCCAGCAGCTGCTGTGAGCCTGTATGCTGGCTGAAGCTCCTAGCTTCCAGTTATCTGCTGAGACAGATTGGCTCAGTCATCTGCAGTCTTTTCTCCAAGCACGTGTCCTGCAGGACATGGGCGCCAAATCTTCCAGAACACCCTCTGGGAACCAGGGTATAGTGGCCAGCTACAAACCTTCAAAAGAATTAAAAACTGTGAGAAGAAAAAGGTGTGTTCAAAATAGGGGGTGGTGACAACTTAAACTTAGAAAATGATGTTTTAATTACAGCCAATAATGAAACAAACAACAGGAGCTCATATCCAGCTCTCTGTTACTGCCCTGCATTTTGACTAGACTGTATGCAATTTCTTCGGCGTGACCTTACCCGAGCACTCCCTACAATTCTGAATTAATCTTTATTTACTTTGCTGCAAAGCTTTGTCACCACTTGTCTTTTTTTTTCTGTACTGAAGCACTTGTCAGAAAAGCCTGCTAAGCTAAGAACCGAGCATAGGATTTAGTGATGCTCCAGCCACTGAAAACATCATGCTGCTGGGAGAAGAGAGAAAGAACAAAGCCACTCTGCCTTTCTTTCTGCCCCTCTAGTCTAGGACTTCTACTAGAGGCAGAGTACCCTCAAAGATAATTTAGCCTTGGAAACTGGCTGTCTGGAGGAGCAAGGTGCTCACTCCCACATCCTTCACCAGGTGATGTGCTGGGGTATATGATACTGCCCTGGAACCTGCAGAGGGAAGAGCCCCTGTGCAGAAGGGCATACACACCTTTTAAAACTGTGAGAATGTCCTTAATCTGCTTTTTGTTTTTTCATTGTTATTATCATTTCATTTTATTAAAGGTGCCCTGCACTCCCTTCTGACATATTTGAGTTGTAAGTTCCTCTAAGCTCAGCTTGGAACTCGTGTGGCCTTTGATGGGGATAGGTGGGAAGCTGCAAAGAATGGAAAAAGTAGTCTTTAGCATCTGAAAATTACTATGGACTAGAAAGACACCAATGCTGAACAATGAAACCAGTGCAAGGAAAAGGAACAGTTATTGTTTGGTGGGCTTTTAGCCCTTTGGTGCTGGTGAAGTTTCTTCTACTCTACTTCTTCTCCAGGGAAATGGCTTCTTATTCAAAGACATTCCATCCTTCCTTTGTATTTGCTGTAATGCTCAGCACCCAAGACCCAAATCTCTCTGTCCTTCATGTGTCTGTGCCTCCAGTCGGGGGGTGGTGACTCCCAGCTTGAGCTTAGGCAGTGACTGGGAGCTACATAGCAGCACCTGCTTCAGGAGGTTAATTGGAATATCCTGTTCATGACCCACAGATGGTTTCCCAAGGCCCACGGAACCTAAAACCCACAACAAGAGGACAAACCCTACACCCATCCATAAACAAACCTGACATTACGAGCAGTAAGGGGGCATAAAAGTAAGGCTTTCCTTTTCTCAATTTCTCTTCCCTGGCCTCCAAAATCTATCATTGCTTGTTCTTTCATCTTCCTTCCTTGAAATTGGGTCACACAAACACCGCTGCTATGGTGTTGTATTTATTTAGTGGTTATGTCTAGTGGGCCCACCCAAGATGAGGACCCCGTTCAAACCTATCATGACATGAAGGTAAAAGAAGGGGCTGCAGCTCTACCAAACACGCCAGGACTGTTGCATCAGTTTGACAGGTGCTGAGGAACACTTACACAACTTCGGATGAAGCTGCTGGGTGACAGGGCAATGAAGCACAGAAGCAGAGGGAGGATTGAGAGATTTTTTTTCCTTTCCCCTGGCAAAACACTATTTTTATACTTTAGAAGGAAATTTCCATCAAGCAAGCTTGACCACAGACAGATTAAGTCTGATAAAAAGTGGCTCAAGCTCTGGTTAGAGAATGGTGACTCCACCAGTCTCTCTGATCATGTTGCTTCCTGGGGTCATGAATGATGGGGCACTGTAACAGAACATTCAGCTACACTGGTAAAATTCTGATTTTGTCATTCTGGAGCACATTACTAATTGAAATCACTTCTGAACTACAAATACCTTCCTGTTTTGGCCTGCCAAGTTTAGTTCTTCTCTGGACCAGAGGTCCAGCTGAGTCCAAAATCAAAGACTAACTCTTCCAGGGTCCCTACTTTTCCACTGGTGTCAATAGGGAATTGCTTGTGCTGTGTGAAATATCAGAAAACAGTAAGAACTTTAAAGTTTTTGTGGTTCAGGGGGTTTTCTCAGCTGGTCCTTCTCTGGTGTCTGTTACTCCTATGACTCCATTTGCAGCAGGAAGCAACTGCTGGATCTGCCACTCTGACTAGGAGATTTTGGAGCAAAATTCTTTCACCTGTCATACAGCATAATAACGTTCCAAGCTGCAGTCCTATAGCCTCATGCTGTGACCTTGTTGAAGCTCCTAATGTGAAGCCAGGTCAGATTTTGGATAGCAATATCCAAGGCAGAGCCAGAATGCTGCAGGAGGCACCATTTGGGAGTCAGCAGGAGGTGTGATTCCTCAAGTCAGTCTTGAACTGGTTCCACAGCATGGTGGAGTACTGCTTTCCTGGCAAGAAACACAGGCAACTGCAATCCCAGCCATCTGAGGATATTAAAAAGCTCTTTCTCCAGGAAAAGTCATTGTCTCTAATACCCTGCTTAAGTTTAAACTTGGGTAATTACTTTCATCTGACCTAAAAAAAAAGATTCTCAGGTGGGTTTTTTCCTAGGTGCAGTATTTTTTCACACTTTCTGTTGTAAACAGCTTTGTAGGAACGCTGCACACTGTTAAACAGATGCTCTGTTGCACCCTGAAAGATAGATGCAATTTGGAGGTGGGTCATTATCAGTCGAGAAGCTCTGGGGCTCAGCTGCTACAGGCAGGAGATGATCATTAATAGCAGGGCTGTGCAGCAGCATTGATGAAGGTGCAGGGTATTTGTGAGATATTTGAATAATTGGTGGTGGGATCTGCACACCTTTCCTGGAGAAAACACCAGGCTGCTTTACAAGACCAATGTGTATCCCTGTAAATGGTGTGACAGCCAGAATCCCTGGTGTAACTCACACTAGCTTTAGTACCAGGGAGACCTGGTGGTGAAGGGTATCTTGAAGAAGCCTTGCTTTTCCCTGCAGCCTCCTGTTTGATTAGAGGCCCTACACTAGGTCAGAGATCTCCTGTTGTCTCCCTATTTCTGGAGCATCTGAAGACTTGTCTCATTGTGTTAATACCCCTTTTTCTTCAGGTTCCTTCTTAGCCTCTAAATCTTCAGATTAAGATTCAGATTTGACAGAAATTTCTTACTATTATTTTTTAGTTTTAGTGGACTTGAGAGTTTAATGGATGCATTTAGAACATCTGAATAAATCATTATGGAAAGAGTTTTAAGAAAGGAGAGATTTGCTTCATTTTGTTTCTGTAATGAAAAAAAAGCAAACCTAACAAAATTTTTCAAAAGCCATCTTCAATCCTTGCCAAACTTTGAAGGAGAATATGATGTGGGGATTGAGAAACAACTGACTTAAATTCAAATTTAACTGAGAACCTAATGAAAACTGAGCTATGCAGCCAAAAGCCTGTGTGACCTCATACAGGACCACTTTCTGAGCAGCCCTTGGAAGTAAGATCAGAGAGTCTGACCTATGTTGCTTTTTTTTTTTTTTTTGGTTTTCATATGATTTAGCATGGGAACAACTGAGTCTTTGTCTTTTGTAATGAATCTGTTCTTGATAGAATGTCCCTTCCAAAGGGCAGAAACATAGAAACATTGCCAAGCATTTAAAATTTCTCTACTGCATCTCTATTCTGCAGTTCCTTGTTCTGCCTCCCAGTAACACCAACACAAGTTAAGTCTTCCCCAATGCCTCTCAAATCAATGTAACAGTTTCACTGTGTTTGGCTGCAGTTCTTTCCCTGGCATAAACATTACTGAAGGCCTGAAGACCTTAGCAATGTTTGTGTTGGGTGCCTGAGGTTCAGGTGCTCCTCTTTAATGAGAAAAATGGATAAATGATGGTGTGATGAAAGTAAACATGTACAAGATTGCATGACGTGGGAACACCCAGAGCATGTCGACCTTGAGTGCTTCCAAAAAAGCTTTTTAAATTGCCCCTGTGGCTTGGCCACCATGAAATCCCAACCCTGCAATGCTGGGTGTTGGCATTTGATTTCCAACAGAAACTCAGAACTTCAAACCAGGGCGTCCTATGTCGGGTCAAAAAAACCCCAACCTTTTTTTTCTGTTATGTTGAATTTTTTCTTTGCACTAGAAAAGACAATAGAAGAAATGCTTCAGTCTTTCCAAAATAGGATTTTTAAAGTTACTTGTTTTCAAAAATGTTTTGATTGTTTTGATCTATTTGAATACAAACACATTTTGAGAGGTATTTTCCTTCATGTGAACACAGTGTTACATTCAATTTCTTCTAGTGAGTTAGCTCAGCAGACTGAGCTGAAGAGAAAGAACCCTGTTGATTCTGCCAGTTTGTTTTGTAGGAAAAGACAAAACTCCCATCTATCAACACAGAAGGAAAAAAAACCCACAAAAGCTGAGTGTTGATAAAAAGTGGGAGGGGACAAAGAGTGAAACTTGCCTGTGAAAGCATTTTCAAAAGACAACAGCAATGAGGCAGAGAAAATGAGCGTTTCTTTCCTTGAGGCTGTTGCTTTCTCTGACCTTTACAACAAATCCCTCCTTCCATTATAAATGGAATATTAACTGTCCTGCTTCAAGTACAGCATCCTACTGGCTTCTCGCAGTACAGTCACAAAGCAGGGGAGAAAAGTAGGGAAGGAACACAGCTCTGTCCTTAGCTTGTTTCAAAAGGAGGGAAAGAAAATGTAATCACTGCAGACTGGAATGACAGGGCGAAGCCATTTAGCTGGTGGGATGAGTGGTAGGCGGGGAGGAGCCCAAAGGGAAGCAGAGAGGAGGAGTGCTCATGCAGATGTGATGCAGTGCCCTCAGCTGAGCCTGCCAGGCAGCAGCTCAGAGATGGGAGCCCAAGGAGCTGTTCCGAGGGGTGGCTGGTGTTTGGGATGCATGGCATGGGGATCCATATTTCCACTTGAGTCACTGAGCTGTTCTTCTCTCCATTTTGGGGCAGGAACAGGTTCAGCCATGACCAGCCATACCACGGGGCAGGCAGGCTTTTCCCACAGCTGTAAATGCTTTGTAGTCAGGCATTTCTCTGCACGTTTAACAGGTCTGAGATACTCAGGACTTTAACTGGCTGAAGGCATACCCTAGGAGTAGTTTGGAAAGAGCAGCAGGAAACACTGAGGGATTGTCATGCTTATAAAGCTTATACATTTTCTGTGCTGTTAGGAGTGCCAGCCTCTGGGGAGCTACTCGTGCCTCTGCACCTGATGATGGAGGATGAGGAGAGGGGACCCAAAAGCACTGTTTTATTTTGATCTGTTGTGTTTTTGTCAGTGATAGAAAATTAGTATAAGGTCAATCCCAAGAACCTTAAGTGGTACTCAGCTTTTTAGGTACTAGGTATTTGCAGCTCCAGCACAGCAGACATTTCTTTTGCTATTTGTCATTCAGAAACTGAGCCCAAAAGCTTTTGCCTGTCTCCCATCACCTGTTTCTAACATCATTTTCCATTATGCACAGTTGGATTATCAAGCACTACCACAAAACATGTCCCAGAAACATCTGCATATCTCCTTAAGTGTCCTGTAGCTCATGGCTTCAGTGCATCCCAGATGGTTTGGGGTGAATGACAGGTCTCTCCTGGTGTGTGCTGGTGAAGCATGTCCCTGTTGAACGTGTCCTCATCCCAGACTTGCCCTGTCCATGGGAAGACAGGGTGTGGAGGGTCAGTAGATTCACAGTGGCTGTCTCTGGCCAGCAGCTGGCCAGGCCCTGCTCGGGGTGCAGAAGGACAGGGCTGGCACCCAGCAGCAAAGAAAGGTCTTGCTGCCACAGGCAGGCACCAGCTATAGAACCAGTGCAGGTTTTTTAGGCAAAATATGGTTAATCTAGATATGGATTTCAATGTCTCCAGACAATGCTGAAATGAACAAAACTTTTTTCAGGAGACTTATGTGGATAATGAGACCAGCCCATGGTTACTCAATGATCTTTGTGGATCATCCCAACTCAGAATATTCTGTGATTAACTCAGGAGATACTTCTCTTTTGCTGTATTTCTTTTTTCAAATGAGGGCCATGGTCCTTTTATCTGAAAGGGTTTGAATCAACTGTGAACTGTCACAGTTAGGGGGGAAAAAACCTTCCCTTTAAGGGCAAGTTGTTACATAGTGGATGGCTGTGAATTTTCTGGTACCTTCCTCTGAAGCACCTTGTGGTGGCTGAGGAGAGAAGCTGACCATGGGCAGAAATTGTTTTAGTTTTCCAAACCATTTTCAGGCCCCAAATCTCTTTCCCACTGGGAAAGATATTGGAATGAGGCTGTGGGAAGGGAGAGAAGCAGTGGGGAAGGGCTGGAGTGGGGCGGGGAGAACATGTGCATGGATTTGCTTGTAATTAGGAGATTTAAACTTTGAAAGAAGTTAATTAATAATGAAACTTCTGACTGAATGATGCAGATTATGAAGACTGGCTTTGTCAGCAGCTGCAATTAATTACAGGCTCAGGCACAGGGAAAAGGAGGGGGGTGAGGGATGTGGGAGAGGAGAGGCATCACCAAAAGAAAAATGATAAACCTGGCTGCAGGCTGTTGCTGTGGTGACAAGAGGCAGTAGCTGTGGTTGACAACGGTGACACACTGAAGGCAGCAGATAGTCCTAATTACCCCCTCCACCGACCCAAGCAGGCAGCAGCCCCTCCTGATTCAGGGTAGGAGATGCTCTGGTTTTCTCCTTGCACTTTCTTCCTTTCTGCTGCAGGTTTGATGTGCTTTTTCAGTGTTTCCAACTGCTCTGGAAGGAAAACCGTGGGGCAGTGGCTTTTTCTAATGTCACTGTAATAGCCTGGGAACAGCCAGAGGTTCTGTAATATTCTTGGGAAGCCTGGACAACACTGGCAAACTTTGAGAGCTGATATCTAAAAAGCAGGGAAGAAGAAATCATCTGCAACTGGCCATAGCATTTTGAGCAGGAAGATGAGATGGGATTGCACAGCTGGCCTAAGTTTCAAGCTTTTTGGGAGCACTTGCCATGTCTTGTCAGGTCTTGTGCTTCAGGGTCTCACCAGATGCTGACAGCACCCTGCCATGGTCTGCATGGCCTCGTGGGGGGCACTGCAAAGGCAGTGAGAGAAACATGGAAGCGTGCTGCCTTGGCATTGCTGCTGCCAAAGCATGTCCATAGAAGTGTAGATTGGTGCTGGATAAAAACTCTTGACTTTCCTGAGTTAGGCTCAGTTTGTGTTGTCAGAGTAATACTCTCTGCTTCCAACTCTCTTGTGTCATGCTTTCTGGAGGAAAACAAAAGCCAACTGTCTTTTAAAACAATTTCTGCTTTTCATTTGTCATGCATTAATTTAATCCAGGAATGTTTGAGGCCCTGGTTTTGTCCACATATCTTCTGACCCCCTTATGCCCAGGGAGAAGGACTTTTGCAAGCATTGGCTCAGCCTGCTCTGAAACTGTTTTGGCCCCTTGAAGAATGTCATTCAGCACTGATCCCTCCATCAGGGCTTCACTGGTGCTGCCTTTCCAGTAACTGTCAAAGCACCTGTTGCAAAATGGAAAGGCTGAGAGAGCTGGGGCTGCTCAGCCTGGAGGAGAGATGGCTTAGGGAGCTCTTATCCATGTGTATTGATACCTGATAGGAGTAAAGGGGACAGACTGCTCAGTGATGCCTAGTGACAGGGCAAGAGGTGATGGTCACACCCTGAAAAGTGGGATATATCCTATTTAAACTTAAGAAAACACTTCTCTTCTGTGTAAATAGTCAAATGCTGGAGCAGCTTGCCCAGAGAGGTTCTGGTGCCTCTCTACCTGAAGATATTGAAACCCCAAGTGGACGCAACCCTGAGCAATCTGCTGTAGTTGATGCTACTTTGAGCAGGGAAGGGGGACAACATGACCTCCAGAGGTCCTACCAACATCAACCATTCTGTGGTTCTGTAACAGAATGGTGGCACCAAACAGATTTTAAAGAGTCCAGAAAAGAGCTGCAGTCTTATCCGAAACCCCTGTGTGAGCTAATGGAAACCTCTCAAACTGCTTTCCTGGGCTTCAGATCTGATCATTAAAGAAATGTGCAAGAGAGAGGAAGGTGGAAAGTTGAAGTTGTGTTGCATAGACCCTGAGTGAAAATACTTTGTGCCCTTTTGGTGCATTCCTCTCAGAAAAGGGCCTGGTTTTGAAGCCTACATTGAGGGTGGGCTTCATATGCATTAGTTTGTAGAGCACGTGGGATTAACTTTGTGAGGGATAGTGATAACACATTCTTGAAATCACCTTAGAGCACAATTGGAACAGTAGAACTAGTGCCCTGCTCTTGTCTGGTTTTGCAACTGAAGGTAGCTCACCACACTCCAGGTGGGGGAGAAGAGAGAGAATTAATAATCTTCTAGATCAGATTGTGCAGTTTAGTCATAAATCACTGTCAGAGAATGAGCATGGAAGAGTTGCTCAGAACAAACCACAGAAGCTGAATGTCTTTCAGAAGTGATCAGAGATATAGGCCGCCCTTTTAGATTCAGTACTGAAAGGACTGAAAATGGATGCACCCAGTGGGTTGTATTTTAAGTAGATAATTTTGTGCCTCTTCTATTTAAAGAAGATAAAATTGTCTGACAGCAGAAACTGGGCAGATATGTTGTTGTGAGGTGTGTAAAATGCCCAAGAATGTTTCTGCCAGAGGTTGGAGATCTATTTACTCTACATCACTGCTTTGCAATGGGAACACTGGAGAGTACTGCACAAATGCACCCACTTTTAGAGCTGAAATATTGTAAATGAGTTCTTGGATAAGCATGTATCAGGCCCTAAAACTCCTTCAGGAGGAGAGGGATAGTGAGAGGGGGAAGCTAGAGTGTGTAGAGTACAAAGGTCACACAAATACCCCATTTTTATCTACTTCTCTAATACATAAATGAAGTGGCACTTGAAATTATGAGACAACAGATTAATAATAAATAGGGAACAGTTTTTAATGTAAAGTATAATTAGCCAATGTAGCTCCGGGCTGCCAACTATTATCAAAGCAGATATTTTAGCAAGATTATCAACGAAGGATTCAAATGAATAAGCAAAGCATCTGCAGGGACACCAGTGTAGCTGAGAAAACAATTATAAGGACTATCAATCCTCATGCTTTAGGGCATAAACAGATCACCAGCTGGGGTCAGAAACACGATTTCTCCTCATAGTTACTGAGTAACTTGGGTGCGTTTTGGAGTTTTATACAGCGTGGGTCGCTGCTGGAAGCATAGTAACAGATTAGATGGACCAGTGGCACTTCTTTACCCCAAGTTTCTCTGAGAGTTCTAGCCTCATCTCATACCCTCTTCCCAGAAGGGCAATAGTCATGTAGAGATCAATCTGCCCATTTTGATTTAGATCCTGTGATCTTAGAGATCTGATACATTTAGGTACAGGCCACCTTGGAAAGTCTCTTCCATGTATTTGGAAGATGCAGTAAACCAATGAGGGAAGGGACTCAGCCAGCCAACCGGAGAGAAGCAAGCATGTGTTTGACTATGGCAATGACTTGACTTGTGTAAGTACTTTAGGCCTTTTGTGCTACCTCTACTTTCCCTTTTACAGGAGAATTTTGGCTTAATCAAGGAATGGAGTAGTGATGAACTGAGTACAGAGAATGTGGGAATGTCATAAATCAGCCTACCAGCACTTCTTTCCCCTAATCTTCCTATTTTGTTACTCAAGCCTAGAGCAAGCTTATCTCAGCCATGATGCTTTTGCAGAAGTTTTCCTTGACTCTTTTCCACCTGGTTCGAGTGTGTCAGCATGATGGTGATTTTGCTAAACTGTGTTACCCTGGGAATGTACCAGCCATGTGAGGATATGGACTGCCTTTCTGACAGGTGTAAAATCTTGCAGGTAAGCAGATTTCCTTCTTGTTGTGCTTCAGTCCAAGTCACAAATTTTCATGCATGCTTTCCTTCAGCGTGTGGGCGATACCCTCCCAGAGAGGCTGGCAAGACTGTCCCTGGCAGTGAGCTATCCTGTTGTAAAATGGCAAGAGCTTGCTTTGAGGAGGGCAATGGGACAAGAGAATGAATGAACTTTACTTGTGACGATGCAATACTGAACACTTGCTAATATTCCTGAACCTCCACGTAAGCAGGGGTTTCCTGACACAGACTCCTACAAGACATGTAGGTCAGGGTTAAGCCAGGGAGAAATAACTAAGGTTACACAATCCAGGCAGGAGGGAACAGCAGCCTCCACTGCATTTGGTAGTCTGGTGATGTGCAAGACTATTACTGATTCAACAGATACTGTGGCATTCAAGATGCCCAAAGGGAGAGTAAGTAAAAAGAATGCTTAGAAGGGCCATGAGTACCTCCAGACTGTAAACACACCATCTATGCTCACCCAAAGAGAAGGTGACAGCAAAGGGTGTCATCCACAGTGCTGTTTGTGGCTAAGGCCTTCAGGTATCTGAAGTTTCTCTCTGTGATGGGTGTGTGCTCTATAAGCTGTGTGGGAAGCTGCGCTGTGTCCTCAGCTGAGCCACCTGCAGCAATGTGATGAGGAGTCCCTCCTGGGGGGATCTTGGAAAAGCAGTGTTTTCCTGGCCAGGTTTAGATCTGCTGGTGCTGAACTAACACCACTTTCCAAATCCGTGTAAGGAGTCTCTGAGTCTGCATCAGTTACTTCACCTGTGGGTGAAAAAAACTATAAAAGCCCTCACTGAACTTGAGCAGCAAGAAACTGTGATGCCAGGGCTACATGGAAGAAACTTTTCCAGCCCTGCCTTGATCTCATTTTCAGGAGTACTGAAATTAGTATTTTTCTCACATTCTGTGTTTTAAAGTCCGAGGCTGAGAATGCTTGTCAAATATGCTTTTGGGTTCCTGTTTGGCAGGTGTTTGATGATTTCATCTTCATCTTCTTTGCCATGGAAATGGTCTTGAAGATGGTGGCCCTGGGGATCTTTGGCAAGAAGTGTTACCTTGGAGATACCTGGAACCGCCTGGATTTCTTCATTGTCATGGCTGGGTAGGTTGATAATTTCTGTGTTTGTTTATTCTGGGTTTACTAGAGTCTTGTATGGAACAGAAATGATGTAACTGAGGAGAAAGTTTCCACTCTGGTGCCATCCGGTGCAGCTGCGAAGCTGGAATTGGGCATGCTGGGGTTAGCAGCCAATGGAAGAAGGAGCAGAACAAGGTAGCTTAACTCCTCAGCTGATGTGCAGCCATCTGTCTAGCACAACTTCAGTAGAGGGTATTAATTTGTACCAGCTGAAGAGCTTGCCCAGAAACATTTCTGGGTTTTTGTGTTTTTAAAATGTCTAGGTAGAAGAGGTGTAACCTTTACCAGAACCAAACTAAAGCTAGCATTTCTGTTTCCAGCAGCAGTGTTTCAAGGGTAGGAATGTAGGTTTTTTGTTCAGGGCTTTTTGTTTTTGTATTGCACCAGCATTACCCGCAGCACTATTGGGACAAGTTGACATTTGAGGGTTTTTTACAACAAAGTTGCTATGGTGAAGCTTTGATTTTTCCCCTCTGCATGTATCAAGTGGATAGTCTACCAGAATTTGCCTGCTAAATCACGGTCCATTTCTGATACCAGTGGGATGTGCTTTTTCCCCCAGAATTCTAATTTTTAATTAGAATGCCTTGTGGGATAATTAAAAAAAATCAGAAATAAATATGATATATTGCTCTTCTCACAGGAAAAAGTGAATATCTTTTCAGATAGAAGCCCTCAATTTTATTTTTCTTTAGCCAGGAATCACCAGCTCCACTGTTGCCTGGAAGTGCATGTATTACTGACTGAGCTAGCAGTGAGTTTGAGCTCACTTTGCAGAGTTTTCCCTGTGGTGTGGAGCAGCACTGTCTTTATATTTGCTTTTGACAGAGTTCTTCTACAGCAAGACTTGAAAGTCATTCCCTCTGGAGGAGCAGATAATTGTTTGCTTCTGGGAGGAGCAGAGATTTTCAAACTCAGTGCAGCTGTAAAAATTTGAAGGCTGATTCTCAGCCAGGTTGTGCATGAAAGGAGGACAGGCAGATGAAAGCTGTAGGCTTTTCTAAATTAACACAATATGGGTGAGATGGGAAGACCTTTCTTGTAGCTGAGCCTGCTGTGATTAACATCTGATTTAAAATGGCCCAACATGAGGAGTGCCAGTTAAAGCCCCTGAGACATGGTGCTGAGGAAAGCCAGTCCATTGTATGTTCTAGCCCGAGCTCCTGGTGGCTAAATTGCTGGAGACTGGATGCAGGGAAAGCAAGACCCTAGCACAGCAGCCTTTGAGGAAGGAAAAGCTGGATGGGCTTGAAAAGGGGACCTTGGAGCTCATGGTGCTCCTCTGTGCAGGTGATATCCTGCAGTATGCTGGGAGAAAGACTCTGCTCCAGGTGGGCACAGGAAAACCAGCATATGAGGTAAAAGGGCTTGGGAATTGAGGGTCTTGCTCTGCCTGGGGTCCCTGCAAGCATGGTATGAGAGTGATGCTGTCTGAAGAGATGGTGAAATTGTGGGGCAATTCTAAATGAAGGAGGGAGGGCTCAAATACTTCATGCAGGAAACAAGTTAAATCCACACTACCTAGACAAGAAGGGAGCAAACTCCTTTACATATTTCCTTCTGTCACCATTGCTGGCGGGAATTTGAGGAGAGACAGTCTTTTGTGCATCTGATAGCAGTACCAGGCAAAAAAGCTCATATCTCAACTTTTTTTAATGCTAAGGAGACTTCGAATCAACTCCTTAGATATGAAATAATCTGTGTGGAGGATTTTTTTTTTTTATTTCAGGTCCAGAACTGAAATAAACTTGTTTCCTGATTTCTATTCAATTTTCCTCATGAGGTGTCAGAATGAAATGATAGTAATCTCATTAGAATATCTGATCTCAAAGGACTTCTGCTAAAGAAAGATTTTTCCATTTAGTTATATAGAACTAATGACTATATAATGTATTTCGAGTTATAAAAGCTCGTGGTTATTAATTCATTATTCTTTGAAATTCATTAAAATTGTCTGCTCTGTTTAAATCAAATCCAAGGCTTTATCTTGTCCTTACATCCTGTAGGCTTTTGCTTAACCTCAAATGTAAGCCAAACACTTATCCTCATTGATTCCACACCTGGATCATGGCTTCAGCTTAGTCAAGCCATGCTGTCCAGATGCTGCCTTAGCACTGACTTAGGGAGGACACCTTGCATTAGGTCTTGCACATTTTCTCCATGCCAAGGAGTTAGATTCTGATCAGAGGCTAATCAATTTTCTCTAAGAGCCTTCTCCTTTTCATCATCCTGGATTCTTGTTTTCTGTAAGAGAGGTCATAAACCTGGCTCCCAAGGAAACATCCCTGATGCTGGGGAGCAAAGCCCAGCCTAGAGTCTGTGCAGCTTCTCTCCGCTTCAAGAATACGGACTGTACTTCCTGGCCCTTTCTCCTCCCTTCTCCCTTTGCAAACAAACACCAGCAAGGCAGCAAGGGTTGCAAAGATTAGACTGTAGCATGGAAAAGCAAGGTGCAGGTGGGGCCCATTCTGTGGGGCATTCCTGGGCAGCTGAGATATCTTCACCTGGTTCACTGCATGACAGCACGTTTTATCAAAGAGCATAATGACTATTTGCTGCTATGGCCCCAGACGGTGTTTTGGTTACATAAACCACATATTCAGGCAATCATTTGTAGTTATTTCCTCACTTCCTTGGAAAGCCAGAAGCTATAGCTTTAGTTAGCTGAATTCCCTCGTGTGCCCTTGCCCTGCTTGCCCCTGCAACCCAGCAGCTCAAGGAGGAAGCCTCCATTGTCACTAAAAATGTTCAGTTTCCATGGCAATAGGAACTGACATCACCAGAACTTTCTCCCCTCTCGAACACCCCCTCCCCTAACCACCTTCAATTTTTTTTTTCTGAAAGGGTTAGCAAACAGCCAAAGCAACAGTTATAAGTTAATGTTCTCCCTCATTGTTCCTCTCAGAGCTCCAAAAATCACATGAAGTCATCTGGTTTGAAGAGTGCCAATGGCCCTGTGTGCACAAACAACCAGGGCTGCAGATTCAGCTTGTCGATGCTCGCATTCCCAACTGCTTGCTGGTGACAGGAGGTTGCAAGCTCCCAGACGTTCCAAGCAGACTGTGCTCGTCACCACCAGCTGTCCTGGTGGGAGTCCCTCTTCCCTTCCATTTGTGATTAGGTCTTGTCTGTCGTCATTTGTTTCCCACAGTGATGGGTGTGTTTGGAGAGCTTGAACTGAGACAACTTCAGAGGACATCTTCCTCAAGTTGAGAGCCTGTGGTGGTTTGAAAGTTGAGATAATGAGAAAGCTACTCAGATTGGAAATGTCAGCCAGAGTCTATATGTGTGTGAATTTAGGAGAAGAGTCACTTGTTTCTGGGCTCACGCTCATCAACTTTTTAAGCCAGGCAGTTCTCTAGCAATGAAAGAGTGAACAATTGCCCCTGCTCATGCTATTCTGTGAAACAGTTGCATTCACATGTGGCTGGAGATGATGCCACTGTCCCTCTAGGAAAGGACATATCATCCCTTTATATACCTGACCTGAGGGTCTCCCTGACCTTGGGGTCAGGAATTCCATGTAGGAAGTGGTTGTTCTGCCTCTCATGATCCAAGTGCTGTAATTAACCATCTGTGGTGGGAATTCTGTCTGTCTTTGCCCTCTTCTGTGGCATCCCTGGGACATGTTAGGTAAACTAAGGAGCAGAGGACTTCACTACATGGTGGGGGGATAGGGGGGGGTGTGGTTGTGACTACACGTGTGTCCCCAAAAATATGCCCAAAATCTTTCTCTAACTACTTGTTGCTTGAATTCCATTGACTGAGAAGAGGGTCTGTCTTTCACAGAATGCTGTCTTTACCTCTCTCCATTATCACAGTGGAGTTTGCCATGTAGATCTCAAACTGGTCAAATTCCATCCTGTCCTTACGTTTGGTGTGAGGAATGGCATTTTGGATGTTTTGGCATTTTGAGATATTCTTGCAGTGTTCTTAAACAGCTTTTAAAAGTGGTGCATTTCAGAACAAGACACAGCATTCTGTCAGTGCTTCAGTCTGCTTCAGTGCTGTTGGTTGTAATACTGTCTTACTATTCCTGCCTGAAATTTCCCATTTCCTATAGCCAAGAATTGCAGTAGCCTGTCCATTCAATCACAGCACCTCACTATCAATTCATTCAGCTGCTTTCTTCATTGCCTCCAGGCTTGATTGATTTTTTTTCCTGTCTCCTCTTCAGAAGAGAGAAAACCCCTTCCTATTAGTAGGAGCAGTAAACTTTGTTCACAGATGTATGTTGGTTCCATTTTTTCACACTGGAATACTGGAATACATTTTATTTGCATTTCCAAAGCAGTTCATGCTGTTCTATCCCTGACTTGTCATCTTCATTTCTTTTCTGTTCTCCCAAAAATATGTCTCAGCTGCAAAATCCATCAGTGACTTTTTTTAGTTTTCTGTCAGGTTGTGATAAATAAATAAAGAACAGAGTGGCAAGAATTGTGCATTACAGAAGTACATCTGCTCACAAATGAATCCCCATTTAGTGTTGCATGTGAGGTTTATTACTTAGACAGTTTTTCTCCAGCTAATGTGTGTCATGATGATTCCAGCCACATCAACCTAATTACTTGCGTGAACCAGACTCGTAATCTCATAAGAGATTATAGCACATTAGTTTGATGATGTCTATTTTTCCTTACACTTGTATTGGGTATGGTTAATTTTGTTATCCACTTCTAATCCATAATCTATCCAAGATGCATATTGACAATTTCATTACTGTACTGTCACCAGCATCAGTTCTGTCATTGAGATCACTGTGTACTGGCACAACATCAGAATTCCTTTGACCCTTGGATGCTTTTCCAGTTGTCTGAGTCTAATCAAAAATTATCAGTACTGGTCCAGATCTTTTCTGGCCGTCTCTTTTAAAACTCTTGCATACAAATTGTCCAGGCTTGCTTATCTTAGAAAATCCCTATTTAGGCACAGCCTGAAATACTTGATCACAGCTGGAGCTGAAATTAGCTCATTATGATCAATGGTGCACTTACATCATCTGACCTTCCCCAGAGGACTTTCTTTTTAACTGATGTTTTCTGCCTTTTTTACACTGTTAGTGACAATTCTGTTTTCTTGTTCCAAAACTTATACCATTTTATGTGCTCTTTCAGTTCTCTTACAAATTTTCTACAAGTCCATCTCCTAATTTATATTCATGGGTATCACCTTCCCTTCTCCTGCTAGTACATTGCTGCTTTTGCTTTCACTCATGTTGTACTACCTTTTTAGCCTGTTCACCTTTCTTGTCTCTCCTGAAGCTTCTTGGATACCTGATAAATATTCTTAAACACCACTTGACTGTTCTCCACAGCTGAAGAATTGAAGTCTGACTAGTTTGACACTTGGAACTATTTAAAAGATGTAGATGTGACTGGTGCTTAAGGACAGGGTTTAGTGGTGGACTTTTCTAGGCTGAGTTGGACTTAATGATCTTAAAGGCATTTTCCAATCTAAATGATTTTATGATTCTATGGCTGTTTGTGTGCTTTCAAATTCACAAATATAGCCTCTCAAATCCACCAGATATATCTGGTACTGTTTGGGAGGCATCATCACCTTACATGAGTTGGACATAACACATGCGATCAAGTCCTATAATTTTTTTTTTTTAAAAGAACTTGAGAGACAATCTCTCTGTCTTCCATTCTTGAATAGAATTCTCTGTGATTTGTAAGGCTGGGTACTTCCAAGGAAATTTAGGTACCCCCAATGCATTGCTCAAATTTAATTCTTAGAGGTGAATTGGGAGAGTGCTTTTATCAAGAGAGCTAGTCAGCCTGTATTCTGGTGTGATCTGGACATACCTAATCACATTCATAGGATCATAGGTAATCAGGGTTGGAAAGGGCCTTGTAGGGTCTCCACTCCAGTCTTGTTCAAAGGAGGGTCAACAGCAAAACTCAAGTTAGAGTTGTCCAGTCAAGTCTTGACAACCACCATGGATGGAGATGGCACCATCTCTCACCATCCCAGCCCCACTGCTGATGTATCCCTGTAACTAGTCTGAACCTCCCTTTCCTCTTTGGATTTATATTTGTTGTGTCTTGCTCTCCTGCCATGTGGCACTGTGAAGATTCTGGCTTAATCTCACTGCCTTGTAGGAACTGCTGTTAGGTCCCACCAAAATTATCTCCTCTCCAAACTGAGCAAGCCCACATCCTTCAGCCTCTCCTCACAGAACAAATGCTTCAGTGCTGAGCACCTTGGTGACCCTCCACTGAACTTGCTTCAATTTATCAATACCTTCTTTTATTGGAGGGCCAAAAGTGAATGTGCTATTTTAGACATGGTCTACTGAGTGCAAAGTAAGGGGCATAATCCCTCCCTCATCTAGCTGCTGCAATCCAGCTGGTGCAGCTTGGTATGTCATTGTCCTTCCCTGCATGGACCTGTACCCCAGGACTGGCAGCACCACTGTCCATCGGTCCAGCCCAAATGCAGGACCTTGCATTCATCTGTTGAATTTCATGAGGCTCCCATCAGCCCATTTCTCTAGCCAGGAGGAATTCTCTATATGGCAGAAAATTAATCCTAAGTATTTTGTCACTGACTCCGTACTAGAAAATGCCATTTCTGACACAGTGTGTTACTCCCCCTCTCTTTCTGTCCACTTGAGCCTCCCTACTAGGTTAAAATCCTTGATTTTAATATTCCTTTCATGCAGATTTTCCCACCAGGCCTTCCTAATGCCATTTAGGCATTATGCTCATAAAATGAACAATTCTTACTCTCTTTATTAGTCAGGCCCCTGGCACTGGTGTATAGGCAATACTATTTTTCTCCTCTTTACATCTTTTAGTGCCTTGATTAGTTTTGTTCTTGACATGGAGGTTCTGTAAGAATTAACTCTTTTCCTGGTTTTATCACTTTCCCCTTTGGTCTTTTATTTAATCTTCTGACTGGTCTTTCAGTTCTCTAAAACCTAGTTTTTCTTCTAATTAAATGCTGGTTAATATTTCTGCACAGGATTAGCCCAGTTCTCTGCCAGTCTCATGCTCTATGTGGCTGGCACACAGATTCCTCCATCACCTTTTTGCCTGTTGGCCAGAATGTGCCACTAAGGAGTTCAGCTGAATATTTCTTGTCCAACTTCTTCGGAAAGGGACATAAATCCAAGTCTATAATATGTGGTATATCTCTCATGATAAGAAACACAATTAGTTTTGAAACACATCATCATGGGTAAATACTGTCCTTGAAGTCTGAACGCCTTCCTAAATTTGCTTTTTAATTTCACGTATAGTATGGCAGCACAGCTCTCCTGGAGCTCCATTTCTTTTCCAAAGCACCCTTTCCTTTCTGAGTAGTTATGCAACCTTTGGGGGAGAGGGTTTTGTACAGCTGAAGATCCCTTTTCAGGCAAGCCTGATAGCCCCTTAGGCTGAGCAGAACACTTCTTTTCACTCCCTGTACCTTTTGGCTACTTGCTTCTTCAGGAGTGCTTTATGCAGCTTCCACACTGGGAGTCTGGAAAGTATTTCTATTAACTGAGATATTACTTTTACATTTTCCTTCTGATAGCTCTCTACCGTCCTTGAGTTCTGTTCCCCACAATTCCCTAGATATGGCATCCTTTCCAAAGTGAAAACCTGGAGTGATGATGCCTCCCAAATTCATCCATCCAAGCTCTTTTCAAGAGTGTGCAGCACCACCGTGAACACCAACTTTCTCCTTATATGGAAAGCACTTATGGCCCCAGGTTCATCCCTCTAAATTTCAGCCTAGGAAAGGGAACTGGCAGCTCTCTGAAGGATGTGAGGTACCAACCCCCCCATCCTCAAATGCCCACCTGTTTCCAGGAAACAAATCCATCACTGCGTGGTGGCCTTCCACACTGGGAAGATGCCTCTTAGCCTGAAACACACCAACTGGCCTTAATCTCACAAGATGGGGAAGTGTTGCCAATCTTCTGCTTTTTCTTTGCTTTTAATTAACTGCAGTCCTTCAGGGACCTGGCCAGAATTTGCATAGTTATGACTTTAAAATCTCAGATCATTAAATACTTATTAGCACCAGGGTAAACAGCAGAATGCTCAGAAAATCCTAGTTAGCTAATGTTCGATGCCAAAGAGAAGTCTCTATAAAATTATGGCAAGTCAAAGAAAACTGTAATAAATATAGCAATTAGGTGTTTCAAGTAGTGATCAGAAAAAGATGGAAACCGGCAAGCAGCAGGGTAAATAGCATCTTAACCAAAGGTAGAAATAGCAGCAGCACAGCCCTCCCCTCCCCTCAAACATGCACTCGCTTTTTCCTCCTTAATGATACTAATTATTTCATTTGCTTTCTCCCAGTAAAACTATCCCTAGATGTGCAACATATTGAAATGAAAGCAGTCATCAAAACGAAATGAATCACGCCAGAGAAGAATCAAAACAAGGAGGCAGCGCTACCCTGCCTGCGTAACGGGTAGTTCTCAATTATTGCCTCTGATATTTTGCCTTCCTGAAAGCTAATTCCCTACCATGTGAATGTTAGGTTTCTTTAAAAAAAAACAAAACACAGACCCCAAAAAAGGTAAAACCAGCAGGCTTATAGAACCAAAATGCAGACATTCTTTTTCATTTCCCTTTTATTTCTCCCCTAAGCAGTGAAATACAGAGCTCAGAGCCTGTGTTCTGACTCCTGGTTTTTAAAAGTGAGGCTCCATCACTCGCATTCAGTCATCTGAGCTTGGCGAGTCCTTCTGGCTTTCTTATCACAGTGTGAAAACCTGCTTATGTCTTTTCGTATCATGTCTCTGAAACTATTAAGAAACTCTGACATTTTCTCTTAGTACACAGTTTGGAGAGAATTCTGAGTGTTCCAGGGTGTGAAATAATCACATTCCAGGCAGCAAGGGACCAGTCTCACAGGCTCTGGAAGCTTTCAGCGGCTTTTGCTTGCACAGCAGTATTAAAAAAAAAAAGGTAAAAAAATATTTTGTACTAGAGGGGGGAGAGTTGCAGGTTATTTTTTTAAGAATGCAAAGCTTTACAGCTCAGGAGCTGACTGTGTAATTAGTAATTGATCTATCGCTCCCCGAGGAAATGTCTTTTTGCTAACAGAATTATAGACTCTTTATTATTATTATATTTTATAAATGGGGATAAAAGAGTGTAATTTTTGTATTTTTTGTTTTACTAGCAAGGCTTTTTTTTTTTTTACTTCTGTCTTTCAGTTTTCATGTCAGCAGAGTTGTCTTATTGCAGCATAATGAGCTCTAAATTTAAAAGAGATAAGCAGGACTACTTAGCTTAGTACACTGTGGTTTGCAGAGCAATTTGGAGGCCTACTGTGTTATTCCACTTTTTCTGTGGTAGATGTTAAAAGGATTTTGGATCATCTGTTTAGGGTGCATGTTGAAGCCTGGCCCCAGAGGCACCAAACTGTGCAAAATGGGTGCAAATGCACAGTTTGTTCTTCAGGTATCTATATCCATATAGATATACCTATCTATCCCAAGAGAGCTGATAGGAGGGTCAGTGCTGGGATCTGCCTGGAAGCCCTATGCCTCCTGCACAACAATGTCCATATAGCAAAAGGTCAGGTCCACATAATGAAAGAGTCTCTAACTTTTGCTGTAGTCTGCTGGACCTTTGGGGAAAATAAGGATGTGGCTCCAGCTATAGAGCAAAATGGTGGGCATGGGGCAGAAATCTTAAAAAAATAGGTCCTGGCTGGGAGCCCTGCAGGGCTGGCAAGTAGCCCCTCTGCATCTGCTGGTTTGTGTGCATCCTGTGGCTGCAGACTGAGTGGAAGCAGTAGCCCTCCACTCTTGCCCAGTATCTGGTCAGGCCTCACCAAAATCTCCTGACTCTGCTTCTAATATGTCCAGATGGATTTTCAAGAGACAGGATTCTCCTTCCAGCTCTCTTTGTGTACAAGCTCAGGCATGTCCAGCCTTTGCAGGGGATGACAGGAGGTATCTTGAATGCCCCATGTGCCCCATGCTCTAGACCTTTATCTGTGCGCTCTTTTCCTGCCTATCTCTGCACTCTTCCTCCTACCTCACTGCTGTTACTCCAGTGCTGGTGGTCCCCACCATCCAGGCAGTTGTGGACTCCAGTAAGTCGATTTTACTGCCTGCTTTCCCTTTCCACAGCACAGATTCAGCTGATGGAGTCTCTGGGGTGGCCTGGCCAGTGCTGTTCTCCATGTTCCCTGCCCATTGCTACACCTCTAGCCACAGAGGACCAGGGCTGTGTGGATTTAGCAATGCACATGCCTTTTTTTTTTACTTTCTTTCCCCTAAGATGGCTCAATGATGTAAGAGGGGAGATATGGGACCACTGGAGTACACTGTCCAGTGCAAATACCAGCTTTGCTCCTTCTTTGTATTGTAGCCATAGTCTTTGAAGCCAGAGCAGAGGCAGTGAGACCACCTTCTCGTCCTGGTATGTATGACTGAAGTGGAGGAATTTAGGGGTAAATCAGTCTCCCACCACCCCACAAACTTCAGGTGGAAGATTTGAGCTCATATATCAGGGGCTAGACATTTTGGTAAATGGAGAGATGTCAGCTCCAGCCTTTTGCATAGATATCTGAAAAAAATTTCAGTCAGGGAAAACTGACAGTCTTACGTTTTTCCTATGGACTCCTACATTCTAGATTTTCAAAGTGGTAGAAATTCCAGTTTGTGAAATGTGATTGCCAGATCAAGGAGCCAAGGACAGAAAGGCATATTCCTGTACACAGAAGACACTGATTAAATCCCATCTAGCCATGGCATAGGTACACACCAGTCTCTGAGCCCCAACATAGCTGAGAAGATGAAGGAATTCTGAGCAGAGAGCAATCAAAGTCTTCTGAGCTGGTCATATCAAGTGTTCATAGATGTAGGGATCAAATGGGGAAGTCCACAGGCAGAAAAAGCTTCACTTCCCAAAGAGACCCACAGCAAGTCTGAAATTAGAGCTAGAAAGTCACAGCCATGAAGTTTTTGGCTTTAGTGCCAAACCTAAATTTATTTGACAAAAAAAATATTAATTTATTAGACTGCAATTAATTAGATTTCAATTGAAAACTTCTATCAGAGAAGGGAAATTAGGCAGCTTTTGAATTTGACAAACATATTGGCTTTGTGTCATAAGGAAAATACTGCCTCGGTATTTTTCATGAATTATTTCAGAATAGTTTTAAATACCATTTCTTGGCTGCTAATTTTCAGCAAATAGAAGTTCAGAAGCCAAGATTAGGAAAGTTAATAAGTATTTAATAAATGTATAAGGAGATGTAAATATGAAGAAGTAAATGGTAATGTTTGAACTGTTTTAATAATGGATTTCATTGAACGTAACTGCAAGGTAGCAGCTAGCCAAGCATTGCATAAGTATATTATCTTGGGTCACACGTGCAGCAAATAAAGACTGAATTTTCTGGACTCCTTACATGGCTTTTGTACTGTCACTGTGTCTATTTTAGATAGCCTTAGCTTTATTCTCCATCCTGCTGGTCAGTCTGCTCTCCCGTGCCTGGCACCGAGCCACGCTGGCCATGCAATTCTGCTGCTGGACAACGAGTGCTGCTCCCCTCGAGTGCCAAGGCAGATCCAAGCCCACTCTTGAGCTCACAGGTGCAGAGGACAAAACAAGTGCCAAGCTGTAGCTGATGAAGCTATTGTGGTGCTGTCGAGGCCTCACGAGCATTGAAGGTTTCCATGCCCCCGTGTCCCTGTGTACTCGCTGTGTCTGCTCCAGTGGCGTGACACGGGACAGAGGTACAGGAGACCAGGCACATTCTGGACAGGCTCAGCGTGCTAACAAATTGCTCACTTGGTCCCTGCACTAGCTTGGTCTCATCTCTGTTTAACTCCAGGTCCTTTGTGCGTTCAGCTGAGCAGATTTACCTAAATGGAAAAATACGAAGGAAAGTCAAGGGGCAAATGGAAAAGGTGGGAATTAAGAAGATTAAAATGAGAGGTGGAAATGTTGCAGGCAGGCGTGCGTCAGAGGGATGTAAAGAGGCAGGGAGCAGGTGGGATGCCTTGAGAGTGGGGAGGGAGGCAGAGCTCAAGTGGAGAGGTGTTCCCTGCCAGGCATCCCCCTGCTTCTGCAGGATGAACCCCATGCATGCAGCCAGTGCCCCTGTCCCTTTTCCCACCCTGACAGTGTTCCCAACATGTGTCAATGTGTTGTGAGGACACTGCCTGTGACAATCCCCTCTACTTCCAGAAGAGTTTTACGTGGAAGATTTTGAAAAACTAAAACCTCTAGCAAGGGAAGAAGAATTACTGTAAATATTCAATTATCTTGACAGCTCAGTGTCCAAATTCCATCACAGATGAGAAGTTTGTCTGATTTAGCATAGTTTAAGCTTCTGAACCTGTCACCCACTCACACAAGAGGCCACAAAATACTTTAGTGATGCCAGAAATGAGCTGCTGTTTCCCTCAGAAGAGATGCATATTATCCTGTTCCCTCATGATAAAGGGGAAGGACTCACACCCAGCACAGTCCTTTTTGTTTTTCTTTCCTCCCCTTCCCACATCCTAGACTTTGTCTGACTGCCCCTAGACCTTAAAGAATTTATGGTGTTTACTAAGAAAACATGCTTTAAGCAGCCAAGAAAGAGAGGAGAACAAGATGAAGGGTAGTCAGGTCATGGGGGCTACCCTTGCTCATGGCACTGAGCAGCCACAAAGCAAGGAGAAGGAACCTGTGAGTCTCCTGGAATTCAATAGGTGGCAACCATTCTGTACTAGCTGTAACATTACCTTGGATTACAAACACCCACCAAACAGGGTTCTGCAGGTTGCTGATGTGATAAGGATCCAAAACCCAGCTGCCTGAGACTCCAAACAAGCACAGTACACCTGACCCACCACCACAAGGTCTCTAGACACAGGAAATTTGAACCTCCTGAAATGAACCTGCTGGCAGCTTCTGACTGATGGCTTTTTGTGACGAGTCCTTTTGACTCTGTGTCCACTTGACGTCACCTCCACGTTGGCATTAGGAGATGGGGTACAGCCCAAACCTAGAGCGGGTTATGTGTCCAGGATTTCCAGGCTGTAGGGAGCAGGGCTGGCTGGAGAATGATAATAGCAAAAAGAGCTGGGCTAGCAACCCCTGAAATGCTGCAGATGCCTGTAGACTCCAGCAGTGTCACTTAGGGATCCTATTTCCTTACAGAATGGAGGCAACATTTGGATTTATCAGTTTTTCCTACACAGGAGATGGGTGGGTTTTTGGTAATCAGTGGAGGTTCACTGCACCTTGGTCATCTGCATTGTGTGGGCATTGCACAAAGAGAAGAATGAACATAAGCTGATGCTGAAGTGATCACTAGAAATGAAAAGATGAGAGGCCCCAGTGCAAAACTACACTGGAATTGCATTGAAGTTATTTGGATACAATCTGCATGACTACAATAGTCATTTCTCACCTGCAGGGATTTAAGCATCCTGGATTTCTGTTATTACAGCCAGGACCAGGAGGCCTCAGGAAGAACTGTAGGCAGAAGGAGTCTGTTAATCGAGCTGAAGCCCTGGGGTCTCCTAGGGCTGAGTTCATTTTTGTTACAAGTTGCTCTCTAGAAGATTCAGCTGTTGTCCTTTTCTAACCCATCCTTGGGAACAGCCTGCTGTTTTCCCTGGCAGTGTGATTGTCTGTTCAGCTCTTTTGTCTGGCTACACTGGAACATAATGGCAGTAAATCTGTGACTCTGTGGCCACTGAGGGCTGCAGGAGGCTGGCTTGCTGCTGTCTGAACCACAGAGCTGAGTTAAGACAGCATTTGTCTTGTGCTGAAAGGACCCACGGTCACTACTTGGATGATTGATAATTTTCTGGTGACACAGGGACTGTACTACTACACAGGTGGCAAACTCATTCCAGCTAGGAGAAGGCAGTGATGTGCACCTGGTTAAGGTTACTCACATTCTGTAGCCACAAGAGGACAAAACCCAAATGGTTTGAAAACGTTTTTAAATTAATTTTGCATGATTAAGGCTAAGAAAAGATGTCCATTGATTTCATATTACCCCTAGCCCTGTGCTTTTCCCGTGTGCTTGGTTTCTCTGAGTACTATTCAGGACTTCTCATTTGGCTCCTCGCAGTTCAGAAAAAAGTACTTTTTGAAATCAGATGTATTTTGGGCCAACAGCCTACTTGGCATTTGACTCTGTTTCGGATTGTTCTTCTACTGCTCAAAATTTTGTTGGTTTTTTTGGTTTTCTTTGGGGTTTTTTTTTGCCTTCAGAGGCAACCCAGTTCCCGTAGAAGATGAGTGTTTTTAGGAGAGGAAAGGAAGTTTACCAAGCTTGAGGCCTTTATGTTTCTGTGCATATAGATACCCCCACAACAGACTGCAGCACGGGGGTTCCTTCAGTCAGGAAGCTGCTTCTGTGTGTCAGCTCTCTGTGAAAAGCTGTTACCTCATTTCCTGGGAGCAATACAACTCTGTCTGTAGTGTGCTTTGCCTGCAACTGTAATTCCAAAGTTTCAGCAGGTCTCTCTAATTCTGAAGCAACAACATGCCAGTGAGACAATCTTGCTTTATTTGGAGCGAGGTTGGTCAGTGCTTACTCGAGGCCCTTTCACTGAGTGCCTTTGCACCACACAGGGATGTCCTGTAGTCGTGTCCATGCGTTTATATCTCCGTGTGTTCCTCCTCCTTTCGTACCTGCTTTCCAACTTCATCTGACTGGATCCTAAGCCTCTGTCTAGCACTAATTCTTTCTGTAGGCTGGTTGAACGTTTCTGCTTGGTTTGGGGTCGGGGCTTTTTTTGGGCGTGGGAATATTTTGATTATCTGCGTGAAATCCCTTGTCTCTTCTTCTGCACTTGGTATATGTGGAACTGACAGCTCCAGGGAGGTAAATGAATGCCACTGCATTTCAGAGAAAGAATTATTTCATGCAATTACCCTAAAAGTGCATGAGAGAACAGACTGAAAGGAATGAGGGAGAGGAAGAAAGAGAGCATGAGAGAGGATAATCACAACACTTCGACAGGTTTACCCCATCGTGTTTGAAAATCTATCACTCTGACAAGTCCCCTTTGTGAAAGGTATAGATAGATAACCAGGCATTAGCTCTTCAAGGTCCTCTTGAATGGAGGGTAATCTATAGAAGGATCAGTCCACCGCTCCATTTCACTCAATGCCTCTCCCTGATTATTTTTTTACAGACTGGCTGGTACCCCATTTCCCTCTTAGTGTCTCACTTTAGCTCTCTCATTTAATTCTCAGTGATTCCTGGTCAGGGGGATTTGGGTAAACTTTCGGTTGACTTGTGGGTCTTTCTGTATAAATTATAATGTTGTTGTTCTGAGAAATGGTGCAGTAACAAAAGGCTGCCCCCTCAGTCCCTTCCTGTCTCTCGAGTCTTGTTAAAAGGCCAAGGAAAAGGGAACTTTTTGTAGTTTCATAATTCATATCTGAGAAGAGATTCAGTAGAAGCTGTATCAGACGTTCCTCTCCTGACTCAGCTGCTGTTTCACCTGCCAACTTTGTCACCCTCTTGATCCCATGTGCAGACCAGAGATACCCAAGGGAAGCTGGTGACAACAGCCCATGTCTTCCTGGAGGCCTCATGCACCTCTGTTCATGAAAACATGAAAGATGATTTGAGGTCCTCAGGTGGAAATTTCTGGCCCGGATTATCATTATATCATTGTAGTTATCAAATTATCATTATAATAGTTTCCCACCATGCTTTTATTTCAAAGAGACAAGACATTTGCCATACTGCGTGAGGAGAGAATACTGGGCTAAGGATTGCTGGGCCAGGTCACTTTTTGTCACCTGCACCTGTTGCTCTTGCAGCAAAGCCAATGCATGAGTCACACCTATTTGCACTTTGAGGTTATTTACAGCACATGCTGTTGGGTCAGGAAAGCTAAGGTCTAGCATATGTCCTAAAATTAGGCTTTTCTCCTTTTGGTTGGTGTCAAAAAGAAGTGATTCACCGCCATGGGGGAAGCCTTTCCATTGCTTTCAGTCAAAGCAGCTAGTGCTTTAAGTAAGAGGGTTTATTTCTGTGTGAGATAAAGCAGGTTTAGCTGAAGCTGCCTCCTGAGACCATACCCTGCAGTGGGAGATGAGGAACACAGGGAGCACCCCGCTGTGCTGCAGGTAACTCCCAACAAAACTGGCCACACAGCTCCTGTCCCGCTGGCCTTGTGTGCAGTGGCCACCCCACATATGTGCCCTGGCCAGGAGTGCCAGGATGAAGCTCAGGCTTCATCCTCATAAGTTCCAGAAAATCTTCAATGAGGAAATGATAAACCTGTGGCGCAAGCCAAAATTCTGGATTCTTTTAAACTTTCTTTTTCTCTCTTTTTTTTTCTCTCTCTCTCTCTTTCCCCTTTTGCAGGATGGTGGAGTACTCTCTGGATCTCCAAAACATTAACTTGTCTGCAATCCGTACTGTCCGTGTCCTGAGACCCCTGAAAGCTATCAACCGTGTGCCCAGTAAGTCGTGCTTCCCTCTCACTCACCTCAGCTCGGCTTGTGGCGGGGACATCATCAATAAGGCTGCCTGTGCTCATGTTGTCCCAGCAGGGCTCAGGTACAAAACACAGAGAGGCTCCTGTAGGGTGCGTGCAGTCTTTTCCTCATCACAGGGCCAGAGGTGGTGTTGGATGGGCAGAAAAACCACAGTCTCCCAACATATCTGCCCTGGTCATCCTTTGTGTGTGGCCATGTTGATGGAACTTCAGGAACCGAAGGTGAACAATATGCAGTAAATGGAAGTGTTTTTTCTTTTTCTTACTGGAAGGCATCACAGGTTTAATGATGTCTGTAGCCTCAAAAAGGCCTGTGTGTGAGGTCTGGAGAAGAATGGGCTTCAGGAAGCAGGGAGAATTAGTTTGCTTAGTTTAGGCTTTCATAAGACCTTCCAGATCCTCTCATCTGAAAAATTTTCATGCTGTTACAGGTTAGGGGCACGTAGCACCAACTCTTTTTTTCCCCCTCCTCACCTTGTGCTTTGTATTCTCTCTTTTGTGCCAGCTATCCCCTCTGTGAGCTGCTCTGTGTGTATGAGCCAGGTCTGCGGCTGCCAGGGCTGTGCCCAAGCCCGGGTGTGTCAGCCCTGGGAGACTTCAGGCATTTCTTCTGCAAGTTTTTCAGTCTTACAGAATGGCAGGAAGTCTCTTTGCTGTTCTCTATAATCTACCTGATCTGGCTGTCTGCAGTGGCTGAGACCTTAGCAGAGCTCTCCTAATTCTTCTCTCAAACTCAGATGCTCCTTTTTCTTTTCCAGACCTGAGAAAGTTTGCACAGTTGACCTCCTAGTCTGTCATATTTTTTCCCTTGTGCAAAAGTAGTTTTCCTGATGTCGCCTGTTTCTTGAATGTGCTATGGAGGTGGATTTCAGACTCTGGCTTCATGCAAAACCCTTCTATAAAAGGATTTTGTCCCTCTTCCCAGATGTGCTTTTATCTTCGAGCAATAGCTCAAATAGCTCAGGAGGTGCTGAAGGGTGTGAAAGAGAAACTGAGGCACAGTCCTGCGTGCCCAGCATGGCAGGAGGGGACCAGGCAACAGAGCCACTGGTTCAGGCACTGAGAGAATAGCCAGGAATGTAACAGGTCCATCATGGGATGATAAAGATGAGGTTCAAGAGAAGCTTTTGGCTATTCACGGTCAGCAAAACAACCCCTCTAGTCTGTCTCCATCTCTCTGGTCCTTCCCCAGAGAGAAGAGGACTGGGAGCCAACCCTGGTCCTGGGGTTGCCTTGAGAGGCTACCTGGAACAGACAGTGTTAAAGGAATAAAGTGGGTATTTATTAAAAGGCCTTCAAAGGATGCACCTCGGGCAGTACAAGAGCCTGGCCGAGGCTACACCCAAAATGGACAACGGGTCATGAGTTTTCACACTTTTATAAGTTTTGGTCCATCTACATATTGGAATTAATTGTCCAACTACAGCTTCAGGTTATGAGTCCCATCCTCCCAGACTGCTCTCCTCAATTTGCTGTTTACACTTTTTAGGCCTGAAGCTGCAATGGTGCCCTTGGTTCTCAGGCTGGAAAAGGATTGTTTTGTCTAACTAGACTGTGAAGAGAAGTTGCTAACACTTTATATGAAATTCAGAGTTATATACCAATGCAGTACAGAATCTGGAAAATATGAAAGCTAAAACTTAAGGCATCAGGGTAGGACCTTTCTGTGAGGGGGTGGCCTGGAGGCTGTGCATGGCAGACTCACCCCTTCCAGGAAGATACAGGCAGCTATGTGAGAGCAGCACTATCCTCATGCTGTGCAGCCTCCTTTCCTCCCTGCTTCATCAGGTGTGCCATGAGTTTGTGCTCAAAGACTGCTTTGAGAGACTGATCCCTGTTACCAGGGTAGACTCAACCTTGGAGGCAAATGGAAACATCTGGAATGATATCCAATTAACTGTTACAGGTGTCTGCCATTTTAATTGTTGGACAAAGGTAGTCAGGAGGAGAGCTTGCCTGGCAGAAACTTAAGGCTTTCTGTTACTCCTATTTATCTCCTGGAACAGCCAGAACTGCCCCAGGGAGGAACAGTGTGAGCCACATCAAAACTGACCCACCAGGGGCCTGCTCCAACCATGCAGAGGAACTAGAGATGCTTTCCATCATCTGTCCTGACCTTTGCAGAGCAGATGCCATTGAATTTCTCCTGGCTGTCCCTGCCCTGACACTGCCTGTTTGCTCTTTTCACCAGTATAGAACTACATCTGTATGAAATTGATGCTGTTTTAATTTCCACCTGTGGTTAAATCTTAATGTATTTTTCTTGCTACATAAATCTGTGGTTATATGCAGAGAGTGTTTTGCAAGAAAGACATCCTGCCATTAATTAAAACAAACAAAAAAAACCCTGGATTCCCTGGGAGAGGAAACATTGACTTGAGGGCTGAAAACTAGAGAAGAGGCTGTAAACAAAGGCTTGTGATAAATGGGAACGAGCTGCATTAGAAGGTGGTGCCCAATGGGCTACAACAAACATAATTAATGGGACCTTTGGCCACAAATCTTTTTTTAATGTCTTTTTAAAGTTCTTCATTACTAATCTGAAGCAAGAGGAAAGTCTACTAGTGAGATGTACTGATGATACCAAGCTGGAGGTGTTGCAGGTGCTACCAAAGAAAGTGGGAAATAGGACAGCAGGAGGTAGAGATATTGAGGTCATGGCTACGAGTGTGAGATGCCTGGGGAGAGGCAAGGAGGGGCGGGTGGTTAATCCCAAAGGCAGATATTTGGCCAGGCTCAAAAGGCTGTGATGGGACAGGCGGGCCCAGTGTTCACCCTGGACATTTCAAAGGCTTCCACATGGACACCCAGGTAGGGGCTGATTTCCACAGGGGAGTCTGGCTGTGTGGACTGAATAATGGCAGTTTATTATCAGGAGAATGGACAAAATGATTAGGAACCTGACTGATTAGAACGTGAGTGGAAGAGTGCTCAAGTGGCCTGTCAGGTAGATTATTTAGCGCCCCAAGAACTCTACTAATCTGCCAGTGCTTGAAAAGTCCACATACTTTACGTGAGAAATTTCTGGAGAAGTTTGAGAGAAATTTTGTACTACATGAAGACAAAAAAAGGTGAAAACAGAAAATTAGAAGAGAGGAAATTCAGAAAGAACTTCTAAGGAAACAGTAGCAACATGGCAGAGGAAAAAGTTAAACAAACTTATTTTATATTCTTGGCAGGTGGGCAAAGCTGAAGTTTAAATGCCCAAATTCCCAAATTGGATGTGTCTGAATTCTGCTTACGTGTGCTCATTCGTAACATGCTACTGAAAGTCCTTCCTCACAGGGACACTCCCGAGGCTTTGAAACAATATCCCACAAGGAGCTGGCAAATTCTATTTGCCAGTGCTGTACTCATTATCTATGGTATAAAGGATGCACGTAAGGATGTAAAGTCTCTCTGAATCATGACTGAAGAAGAAAGGGACATCCAGTGTAACCAAAAGGTGGTAAATATCTATTAAGAGTGACACTTTCTACCCAGTTTGTAGTTAGGCTGTAAAACTTGCTGCCACAGGAAGTAGCACTGTGCAAGTAAAGGAAGTAAAATGGGATTTTCCAAGGGATGCCCCATCCCTGGAAGTGTTCAAGGTCAGTTTGAATGGGGCTTTGAGGAACTGGACTGGTGGAAGGTGATCTTGTCCATGGCAGGGAGGTTGGAAGTAGATGATCTTCACTGTCCCTTCCAAACCAAACCATTCTATGAGAGCTCACATGGAGACACTTCTAGATTTCAAATCTCCTTTGGGGTTAGAGCTGATCTTTAGCTACCAGTTATCAGCAATTGACTGCATTTCTTGCAGTTCTCAGCAGGATGTGCTACTGACCATTTCAGGTCTCCTGTCTGAAGCAGTCTGGGGTTCTGCCCTGCCTGATCATTCCTCCATTCTCATGCCATCTCTGGAATGTACTAGAAAAACCATGAAGCACCCTGGTCTTGTAATATGTATCACACATTCATTAATATTCCCTGTTTTCTCTTGCATTCCTGACTACAGCCGCAGGAACTCTGCCTTTTGGGTCATGTTTGAAAATGCAGGAAATGAAAAATCAGAGATTGGTCTGGTCCTGTGGCCATGTGATTCAATTCCATGGCAATGAGTTGGTGTGACAAACCCTGCAAGTCACTGAAAAAGTGTAAAGAGTAAAAAATTACCCTCCAGGTCTCTGTCAGAGGTAGTTGCTTTGTGCTCTGGGCATGGCTGTGTCCTGGTCATGGAGTGAAATTCCACATCCATTTGTTGTTATCCTTTTGTGATTGTGTGGCGGGTTGCTGGGTGAAATATTACTCTTTGTGCTGGCTCTTTTTGGTTGCTTCTTCTCAAGGCAAGGCACAAGGTTTGGGGTGGGGGGAGGCTGGTTTTGTTTTATTTTTGCCTGCTTTTAAGCAGTGAATCTGTGATCATTTCTGACAATTTGAATTTCTTGCTCTTCTTTTATGAAGTTTTTTTGACATTGAAGAAGGAAATGTTTCTTCATTTTACTCTTTCTTGCCGCATTGCCCTTATGCAAAGAAGAGCCCTTGCATTATGTTTGATGTCTTCCAGTTTCCACTTACAATTTAGTAGCTGATTCATCATTTGGAAGCAGATTTCTTCAGCTGAGAACACTGTATGGAAGTGAAGGAATCTGTTGCAAAGCAACTTTACAGAGTAGGAAGTGTATATATGTGCTAGTACTCTGTCTGTAAATACAGTAATATTTATGTGGAGCTATAGGTATTAGAAAAATAACATTATATGCCTATTATTTGGTTGGCAGGAAATAAAATTTGAGATTTGTGGGAAGTTCTGGTTTTTCTAAATGTGTTTTTTTCAGTCAGAACAAAAATAATCTTTTCCCATCCATTTTAATACAGCTTTATACTGCCAAATTTAAGGTGGTGTGTTTCATTTGCCGTTTTTTCCTATACTGGGTCCTGACAAAAAAGTCTAAAAATCAGAAGTCCTTATTCATGCTATTCTAGTATAAGAATGCTTTCCTCTCTTCTTGTCCTCCTTTTCTTTTTGCTTAATGTTTAGTAACTATTGCATTGTTTTTATTTCAAATAGCATTTTTTTTCCTAGTACAAATGCTGTGTATAAAAATCTTAGTCTAATTCCATTTTTCTTTATTAATGATTGTAATTACAGTAGCTCCATGGGTCCAAATAGACTGGAGTTTTCTCCTTTTCTTCTACAGATCTCAAAGATATAAACCATGGCTTGTTATTTTTAGTCCTTCTTATGTTTCACACCAGGTTAGTGGGACCCAGTGAGTGTCACCAGCAGACTCAGGAATACAACTGACATCTCCTAACTCTTAGCTCTGCACTCATCTCACTAGACCAAAGCACCAAAATAAAAATAATCTGAACCATCTGAGTGCTGAAATGGGAAAAGCAGATGTTTAACCTGTATATGCCTGCTTTAAATCTGTATTCCACACCAAGGCACCTGTGCTTGGCGCTGTAACAGTGCCTAAAACAGAGTAAGCTGGCTACGAACCCCGCACTTGGCATGGGGGGAAAGTGATGACATTTACTTCTCTAAATGTGTTTTTGAAGAACTAATTTCACTGATGAGCGTGTGTGAAATGAGCTTCTGACTGAGATATATTAGGCTGTAAAACAGTCTCATTTACAGCTAGATCAGACAAAAACCAAGCACATTTGACAGGCACAGTCCTGCCCTAGCAGTTGGAAATGCAAACGGATTATGAAATTCCTCTTCTTAGTGCCCCCCGTGGGGTCTTTGCTGCAGATGCTTCAGTGTTTTTGCAAGAGGACTTGCTTCTTCTCTTCCAACACTGATTCCCTTTCAAAAATGTACTCTTCCAAATGACTCTTCTGGAAGTACATTTTTCCCCCTCCCAGTTTTATTTGTGAAGCAATAGCTGAAACTCAGAAACTGTTGATTTTTCCAAATATTTAAACTTACCTAACTCACAGTTCTTTGTACAAGGTGCTCTGTAAATACTTATTATCATACCTCAGGGACAAACAAACCTCACTCTCAACCACGTGCTAACATGTATACACACAGATTTATCCACATACAGCCTGAGCAGGTTAGTAAGGGCACAGGACTGATGCTCTCTTGCAGCACCCATACAGAAAAGTTAAGAGGTCACAAAGCCCTGTTCATTCCCTGATCAGGCTGTGTGACTGAAGTGTGTTTAAAGGTGAAGCTGTCAGCTTTCTGTAGGCTCTGTCCCAGAGGGGTGGGCAGGAAAAGGATGGAGAAAAGCTGACAGGAAATGGACTTGACCAATTGGGTCAAGTTCAGTCTATGTCCTCCCTTCCCAACTGAACAGAGCAAAGCACTGAATCAAGCAATGTGATTTATGCCTGCAGCATGCCATTTAAGGATGCTTTTCCTCCAAGGGGGGGACAGGTCAGAGATGGAATTGTACTCACAGCTGCACTATCCTGTATGTGCAACTCTTTATCAAGTCAATCAAGCCCTAAATTAGATGGGCATGCTTAGGATAAAGGGAAACCGTGTGAAGGGGAGCAGAGCAGAATGAAGATCAATAGAGATGAGAACAGAGAAGAAGGGGGCTGGAAAGAGAAATGCACAGGAGGCAAGTGATAAGGTTTGCCAGGCACTGCACACGAAGGCCTGATGCACTTCTGTGTGTAGGATAATGCAGAGAAGTGGTGGGGAGGAAATCAAAACTGATACAAAGTCAAGGATAGTATAAAGATCTATTGACTCACAAATATGCAGCATGGGTTTGCAAATCAATGCTTCTCTGAAGCTTTTTAACAAACCAACTGGTCTGTAACCCGACCCGTATTTTGCAGTGCTGGAGGAAGCCTTCATAGAAGCCTAGAATGGTTTGGGTTGGAAGGGACCTTAAAGATCATCCAGTTCCAACCCCCCAGCTGTTAGGAGGGTTTCCACTAGAGCAGGCTCCTCAGAGCCCCATTCAGCCTGGCATTGAACACTTCCAAGGATGAGGCATCCACAATTCCTCTGGATGTTCCAGTGCCTCACAACTCCCAGTAAACAATTTTTTCCTGTACTTAAGTCTTCAGTCACTGAAGACAGGCTCCAATTTTATTTACTTGTTGTCTGATCTCAGTGCTGTTTTTCATGTGGATTACAAGTGTGCAGTGTATTGCCAGGTATTTGGCTGGGTAATCAAAGTAAATTTTTGAGAAAAACCCCAAAACATAATGAAAATTATATTCCTTTGTTAATGTAGCATCGTGGCAAGGAGCTGGGAAACACTGAAATGCAGGAAATAGAGACCTGGAAATGCTTTGTTTTGTATGATGCATTGCTTAGTTTCTATTTTTTGTGATCACAGATCATGGGAGAAAGTAATATTTCCTTCTCTGAACCAGTCCACTTCATTTCACTTTTATTAGCAAGTATTCAAAAGTCCCAAATTGTGTGCTTGTAGGTTTTTCAGATGGCTTTAAAGCCATGAGATTTTAAAAAGGAAAAACAATCACAGATTATATTTATTTATTTTTCCCGTGGCTTTCAGACCTTTAGACCTGTGAGTCATATATTTTTTTTCCACCCATAGTAGTGGGGGATAAAAACTTCTCAACATATTTTTTTTTTTTGCTGTAATCTGAGATTTTCAAGTCATAGCAAGATTTCACACCTGAATGTTTCTGCCATGCATCCCAAGACTGATGACAAAAATCACAACAGTCTGTAACAGCACTTCAGAATTTGTGTTACTGAAAGTAAAGCAAGCCTGGAAAAAACCACACCAAAACATTAGAGAAACCAGTCAAAGAAAGACCTTTGATGGAATCTTTATTTCTCCCTTCTCCTGTAGGGGAACCTGCAGAGCCAGAATTTTAAAAAATGCTTAGTACCTCACAGCTCCCATTGTGACAATTCTGCTGCCTGTTCAAACAAGCTCAGCCTCCAGTGTACACAGCACTCACGAAAGCCCAGCCATGTATTTTGCTGCCTAAATGGGAGCTGAGCTGTTTTGCAAAATCTGTCCCATGGGACCTATCAAGCAATGGATACCATGGAAATGTGAGCAATAATGACAGTGTATTATGGGGTGAATGATACTGTCATATTACACTAATGCAAATTAAACCTCGTGTGTGTGGGCAAGGTAATTTACAATCATAACCTTAAATTTCTCTATCTTTGTGTATTTTGGGACCGATTCTCCTGTTCACACTCATTTCACGTAATGTCATGTCATTGCCTGCAGTTGAAAGAAACATGATTCATGCTAGTGGCAGCAAGAGGAAATTAGCCCTGTTAAATCTTACCCAGAAGTTGCATTAATGCTGTTTCAGATAATATTTTGCATTATTCTGTCCCACTTAGCGCTAGAGATGTGTAAAGAACCTAAGGATATTTACAGAATGAAGGCAAGTGGCTCGCAGCCACAGCACTGGAGTTGACTTTTGTCCCTGGTGTTGCGTGGCTCCTGCAATTCTGAAAGAAAAGCTGGCACTGTATGTTTTTAATAGACTCTTCACTGAAAGTGAATGCAGTCATCACTGCAGTGATAAATGGGGAAAAAAATGAGATGATCAGTGAATGAACTACTGTAGCAGGTGGTAGTAGGTGTTGCTTATTAGATGTTCAGTATTACAAAAAAGAACAGAATGACAGAAATCCCCCAGAGAGACAACTCTCTGAGAAATAATCTGACACCTGTCATCACTCTCCAAGACAAGGTTGCTTAACAGTCCAAAGCTTGCAAGGCAGTAATGGCAAGACAGTGAAGAAAAGGGCTACTGATTGGGACCTTTGCCTGCGTCCATTTCTGCTCATGTCACGGATTATGTGGCTACAAACCATGCTATGGTGGCACGTACTGAATGTGACTGCTTTTGGAGTTACCTGTGAGCCTTAGCTGGGCTTACAGCATCCATCATAAGGTGCAGCCTGCTGCAGAGCCTGGGTGTCTCCTTCTTTTTGGATGACAGAAAAGCTTGGACCGTGGCAACTCTTTTTCCAGAAATGTCAGCATTTAGTTGTCAAGGTAATTGCTCTGGATTTTGCTCTCTTTCTTGAGGCCACTGCAACCGTGGGGTCAGGTCTGCAATTAGGAGGCTTCACTTCTGAGATTGCTTCTTCACATCACTTGGCAGCACCACCTGACCTCCTCTGGCAGCCTGCTGAGCACTGTGGCTCTGCAGTGCCTGTGTGTTTATTTGCTCCTCTTCCCCTCCAAGGAAAACAGCTTATCTCTGGTTTCATTTGCACCCTCTTTTCAGTGGTTTAGCTGAACTTCTGTTGTGAAGTGTTTTACCTGGTGCATTTTCTTCCCTTCTTACTTTTCTTTTTCATGCTTATGACCTGACCTGGTCTGTGTCTTGTTCTCTGACTGAAAAGAGGTAAGGTTTGTATTAGTCCCTGGATCCCAAGGGAATTGTTTCTAGAGCCTTGGAGCAAGTTTAAGAGTGTTTTTTTTCTCTGACTGTGCTCTAAACCTACTCTGGAAAGCTCTGTTGTTCCAGTGGGGTGAAGCTCTGGCCAACAATTTTTTTCTCTTTTGGCTACCTCAGGCTTAATATGAGAATTACCTTGAAGGAAGGGACTAGGGACACTTAGTGTTTAAACTTGAGTATTCTAAGGGAAGTCCTTGTATAAAGATGAGGCTTGGTATGCCCATGCTGCTGAGAAAATGAACAACAGCTCTCCATACTGGCTGAAGCTTTGTAAGTGCTGGAAATGTCATGTTTTGATATCTTCTGTGGTTACACTTGGGAGTGACAAAGATAATTTGAGATTATGTCATCAACAGGCTGTGTAGGATGAGGTGCCTGAGCCAGTCAGGAATGCTAAAAGGCTTTGCTTGTCGGTAAGGCAAGAGTGGGGATTTGGTGAGGAACTGACCAGTGCTCCTGAGTTATGGATAATCTGACAATTTGCAAGTGCTGAACCCCCAGCTCTAGATGTATCCTGCAAACGCACCCAGAACCTGACAAAGAGATTGTTGAGAAGACTTTGCTTTTCTCTGAATGAGGCCAGTGTGTCTGGGGTAGCTTTTCCTTAGCAGCAGAACTGGCTTAAGGTGTCTCAGTACCTCATACTGTCAACTGGACCTATTTTTCCACAGAGTTAATTTAATTTGGGTCTGGCCATCCACCTGGACATGCTCTCTCTCTTACCTTGTTGCAAAGCAGGTGCTGATGGTTTGCAATATGAGTGAGGCTGGCTTTGCATCTTGAGGACAAAGCACCTGGAGCTGCACACTGGCTCTTCCAGCTGAACTCATTTACCTTGACCATGTTTGCAGAAGAGGCCTCAGTTAGGAGGAATGCATCAAAGAGAAAAGATCTGTGTGGAGAGGAAAGCTGTGGGTTAAAGCATCAGTCAGCATGGCAGTGTGTCTGTTTGGTGACATGGCTGTTTGGTGTCTCTTGGTAGTAGTTTGGCCCAAGTTTGAGCTGATGTTTATGAATGCAATGTGTGAAATGACAGCTAAGCCTCGGGTCAGCAGGAGATCAGTGAGGACAGCCACAAGTTGGAGCACCAACTTGCAGTGTGTACAAAAACTGAGATTATTTTAACTACAGGGGTTGGCTGCAAAATTAAAAAAAAAAAAAAAGGTGTATATCTCTCTCTGTTTACTTTCTGCACAATCTATCTGCTGGAATGGTTCCTTGGTTCTGAAAATTTCCATAAAGGAGCATGCACAGGAAAATCCTGCCAACCACATGCTAGCTGGATGGACTGCCATGTGTCCTGGGGCAGGGGAGGAAGGAAAGAAGGCACGCTTGGACAAGCAGCCTGGCTGAGGGACATAATGACACTTCAGGTTCTGCATTCTGCAAAATGTCCTGCCAGCTACGGTCACAAGTGCTGATGGGAAGGAGATTTGGGTTTGTTCCAGTTAAAATGACGATTGGTAGCTTGGTCCACGATGCAGGTGAGATGGGTGCTGAGAATTATGTTCTCCTCCATCTGCTTCACCCCAAGCGAGGGAATGATTGCCTCAAACCACTATCTCCTTTTGACTTCCCATGCATTGGCTTTGTCCCTCACGCTGTAGCTGGGGTGGATTGAAAGGCTCAGAGGTGAGCGAGATACAAGAAACCAGAAAGAACAGGGTTTCTCACCCCCTCCTAAGCCCGTGCCCCGTTCGTATCACAGGGTGATTTGCACCAGGGCGTCAATCAGCTCTGCTGTCCTGGCGCTCGGGAGGAGGCAGGCGGACAGAGGGCGAAGTGACAGCGCTGCCGAGCGGGCCGGCGGTGGCGGTGGCGGGCACACCTGCCCCGCACAGCGGGCTCGGCTGCCCGGGGCTCGCCTCCTGCCCAGCCCAGCCCTGCCCCGCACAGCGGGCTCGGCTGCCCGGGGCTCGCCTCCTGCCCAGCCCTGCCCTGCCCCGCCCGCTCGGCCCCGCCGCCGCCGCGCTCTCCCCGGGGCGGGCACGGCAGACGAGTGCGCTCGGCTGCGCTAGCCAGGCTAATCAGGGTTGATGGCAAGTGTCTGGAGGGAGGTACGGTCATTGTAGTGCCTGCTGAATTTGTCAGGAAGGGCCTCTGGGCGCCACCAGGGTGAGACAGATGATTTACTTCTTCCGAACCACGGAGGGAGCTGAGAGACTTTGCTCAGCCCTGTGCTTCCTTCTGATGGTCACTTCCGGGCACTTCTGTCACCTTCCCACCAGTTCTCATCCCTGTGACATACTTTCCCCCATCTCCTGCTGTGTCTGAGTGGTGAACGCACCTGTGGCTTTGCTCCTGTGGGATATCCTACCAGAAGCAGCCCCCATCGAGCACCCTTCTCTACCCCTTGCTCAAGGGCATGGGTGAGCAGCAGGGAACCATTATGTGAGCATAGTTTCCTTCCTTGCCCACAGACGAGGCCATTTCATTTCCTCCCGTCTCCTGGTCAGAACGAGTGGAGAAAAGATCTTTCCGAGCCCACACCTGGCACTCATGAATGTTTAATGTTTCTAGCTTTTATTTCCCTTGAAGAGCAAAACCTTTTTATATTTGATGCCCTGGAAGGCTGTTTGGTTGCTGAATGTTGTTTCATCAATGCTCTCCCTCCTCGCTTTTCGTCCAGACTGCCCGGCCTCTCTTCCTTTCTCTTTCCGAGCAGCGTTCCCTTTTTTACAAAGGATGCTTCAGAAAAGGTCACTGTCCTTTTCATATCCCCTCCTTACTGTGAGCCAGCATGGCTTCTGCTCTGCCAATGGTAAAGGACAAATGGGGATGTGGGGAAAGGCAGCAGTGAGGAGGGAGGCCAGGAAAAGTGTGCACATAAGCTGAGGAGCAGCACAGAGGCAGAGGGGAGTCGTAGGCAGAGCAAGAGAAAAATGGCTGAGCAGGAGGTAGAGGCAGCAGAAGGTGGGAAGGAGGCAGCAGCAGGATTTTGATGAAGAACGGGCTTTCCAGCACCTTTCAGAATTTGTCATTCAAGATGCACAGGTGTTGCTGTGGATGGCAGCTTGTCCAGCAAGGGCCCTTTGGAAAAGGGAGGCATTCCAGTTCCCCAAAACAGAATACTCCCAAAGCTGCACTTCCCATTTCCACTGTCGGGCAGTTGCTTTAGAGACCTCATTATTTTGGCCACCAGCTTCTATAGTAAATAATCACCTGTTGTCCTTAAGCTGTTCAGCCTTTCTCCCTCTTTCTCCTGCAATTACAACAGATGTTTGGATGGGTGTAGATTCAGCGTTACTGCTTTTGAATCTCATATCCACAGTCATCAAAGGGAAGAGAAAGATGAATCTGTCTAATTGTGAAATTAAAAAAAAACAACCAAATGGGTTTCATTTGGACTTAGAACCTGTTAATGCTGAAATTCTTGGTGATGTGGAAAAGATGCCAGGTGGTGGGGCCACCTGCCAGTTCTTGGGCCATGGCCCCACGTATCCCAGAGGGCCTAACATGAGGTCCTATGATCTTGGAGCTGTGGAAAGCATAATCTTATACCATCAATAATCCCTCTGAGAGTCAGGATGGAGAACGTATGGGCAGGCAGGATGTTTCTAAGAAAAAGGCAGACAAGTTTTGCACGTCACTTGCTTTCTCTTGGAACATAGACAAAATCAATTTTTGCAAATTCTGACCCAACAAGCACACTGTCTGTAAAATTCTGGCGGGAATGTCTGTTTTGTCTGTTCTGCATTTCAGCGTAAGGGCAGCCTCACCTCTCCCATTACCCAGCTCTGAAATGGAGTATAAATTGATCTTGAAAAACATCACCCCCTCTTGCAGCATTACTGGCACAGCTTCCTGTGTCACTTGACTCTCCCTAATGTACTAACCAGGACAGTTTATGGGAACTACTGAGCTCATTCCATGACACAACATTAATGCTGGGAACATGCAGCACCACAGTGAGGGTGCATGGTCTTGAAGTCCCAGTGCTGTCCAGAGCATTTCTCCAGGGCCCAGCAGGTTACAGTGGCTGTGCTGTTGGACTTGGTGTGCTGAGAGGTCAGAGAGCTGGCAGTGACTCAGGGCATGGCTGCGATCCCCAGGGAGTGGCTGGAGCTGTGCCCCTGCACTGCTGAGTTACGGATGTACTCATCTAGAAGCTGCTTTATGTGGTGACTGGTGACACGGCTGGACAGTCAGGCAGCAGGGCTTTACTGCTCCACAGCCTGGTCTCAGAGCTAGTGCCATCATCCCTTATCCTTCATGATCCCATGTAGGCACCAATAAGCATCTTCTCCTTCCTACTCATCACTCCTGTCTCTTCCACCCTGCTCTGTCTCCAAAGCATTCTCTACTAATCTAAACCAGTCTGCTGTTCCACAGCAGGGACACTTCTCCCTCTTCCTTCAGTGTTTGTGAATTCCATGTCTGCCTGCCCCACCAGAGGTGCCACTTCCCTCCCCTCTCTGGGGGGTGAGCAGACTCTCTGTGGGGAATAGACTGGAGCATTATGTATAGTATCGTGTGGTAATTACTTGGTGCTGGGTACTCAAGGGGGATTATCTTGTGCCTCAAAGGGCTGTCAGAGAATCCTAATCTTATCTTCTCCTCCTCTTTCCCCTTCCACTGCCATCTGAAGTAATGAATTGGTTATAAATACCTAATTAGCTAATTACTTGCTGACCTGCATGGAACATCTTCAGTGAAGGAACTCTCTGGATACCTGGGGGGGGACCTCCATGGAGACAAGGAGAGACAACCTTGTGAGGTGTGCACAGGGATAAAGGCAGTACTGTGATGCTCAGAAGAATTTCTAGACTTTCACCATCCCTGGAGAGCAGAGGAAAAGCCATTAGCTCCATGGAGAAACGAGACTATGTTTACCCCTACTTGTGGCTGTGAGCTAAAGAGCCAAGGGGAAAATAAAACCACAGGAATAATTAATTAGGTAATTAGAGAGTAAAAAAATTTTTTTTGGAAACATTTGCACTGGGCAGAGATTCTGTGCTGGAAGCATTTTGGGCTGTGCCTGTTACTTGTGCGCTCCTGGGGCATGAGGACAAACCAGGGGAGGAAATTGTGGTTTTCGTGACTCTCTCTTGGTGATACTGTCACTGAAAAAAACCCAATCATCTGTGCCAGTTTATATGTTCTGGAAAGGCTCATCCCACTGGCAGGCTGGCCTTGGTCTGTCCATGCAGGTCTCACAGGCTGCAGGATGCAGTTGCTGTACTGAGATGACTTTCAGTCCGAGCCGCTGGATAATCAGGCTGTTGAGCTGACATGCCCCTTTGTGACAGTTGTCACTCTGTTGTCCTTCTGCAGGGAAAGGGGAGGAAGGGATGTCAGTCAGATAGCTGATGGCACCAAAAGTCTCATTCTCTTTTCTTCTCTGCTGAAGATGGAGGCCTAAGGTTAAGAGATCACAGCATCACAGCAGCTCTGCTGGCTGCCCTGTCAGTAAAGGTTAGGACAAGAAAGGGCAATAACCATAAATCTGGCCAGGTTTGGACAGTAGTTAATTTCTGATACTCTGCTTTTATTTTCATGGGGCTTTTTTCTTTTTTTATGCTTATCTTGTAAACATCTTTCCTTTTCTTCTCCTTCCCTTCCTCTCTCCCTTTCTCTATCCCTGTGTCCCGCACTTGCTCCTTCTGGTTCTCTTCTCCCCCTGCAGGCATGCGCATCCTTGTGAACCTGCTCCTGGACACCTTGCCCATGCTGGGGAACGTGCTTCTCCTCTGCTTCTTTGTCTTCTTCATCTTCGGCATCATTGGGGTGCAGCTGTGGGCTGGGCTGCTCCGCAACCGCTGCTTCATGGAGGAGAACTTCACAGTGTGAGTGACTGGGAGACATCTCCTTCCTTTCTCCCGTGGATGTTTCTCTTTCCCTCTGCCTGCTCGTGTCTTCTGCCAGGCTCTCTGTGTATCATTTACTCCAAGTGTGGGGTGATAGTGTGCAGGTGTTGGTCATATCTTGCAGTGGAAAGGGAGAGTGGACAAAGACAGCTGGTTTTCTTCTGTCTTCACAGTAGGTGTCTGGGCTCATTTGGATTTGATCAAGGCACAGGTTACAATGGCTGCCCCCTCCAGCCATGCCTAGTAATACAGGATGGTGCTCCTACACCCAGAAAGAACTGAAACTCTGAAACAGGCTGTCTTTCTCCTGAACCTGCTCCCTCTTCAGAAGACAACGCTCACAGGAGTCTTACAGAAAGCCACAGTGCTGCCTGATGCATCCAGGAACATCTCTGGCACCTCCAAAATGGAGCTGGGGTCACTGTGTCGACAGTAGTGCATTACCTTTGGATGGACACTGAGAAATTTCTAGAAAACTTCAGGAGTAGAAATGCATGTGGCCAGTGCCATGGGGAAGGGACAGAGGGCTGGTGGGAGAGGTGTCCCACAGCTGGGTTAGTAGAAGTGAAACCATCTGAAAGCAAAGAATGAATGCTTGAATGGGGCCAAAAACTCATGGGGAAACATGGGAACAGTTCTGGCAAAGAGAACCTGAAGCCACACAGGGGTCAATTACAGGTGTCTGAGGTTTATTTGGGGGTTCAGGGGTAAGACTGCAGAGCAGTTTTACTCCTCCCACAGGCAGTGGGATGGAAAAGCTCCTGCTTGCCATGAATTCTCCGATTACCCAGTTTCAGGGCACAGCTCCTCCTGTTGACTTTCTGGCTTTAGTAGATCTCAGGCTTTAAAATGTTTTCTTAAAACCGTGTGCTAATCCCAGGCGTGCTATCAGTGTAGACTGCTTAAAGAAAACCCAGAGCTGTAGATCAGTTTAAACTGATTAAACAGTTCTGAAGCTTTAGAGCATCTCAAATTGGAAAAAAAAAAGTGTGAAAATACAACGTGCAGAACAGCAGTGCAGTTGCAGAGTAGGAGCTGCTTAGAGCAGGCATTTGCTGTGTTTATTTATTCCTTGGGGAAAAACTAATGGTTAGGATGATTGTCCTTTATGCAAATCAGGAGTAGCACTTCTTTAATGAGCGTAATTACATCCATGCAGAGTTGATGTAACTGAGAAGTGAATTGGGTCCACAGCCTTCACAATGACAGATATTAGAAATATTTGGATGACCGGTACTGGGGAAATCAGTTCTGAAAGTGCCCATGCACCAGTGATGAGAATGAGTTACAACATACCTTTGTAGTTTAATCCTGCTTAGTTAGCAATCAGAGACTGTCTTTTCCTTTTTCATCAAGACCTGTCCTCTCCCTGTCCTCTTAGTGAAAGAATCTGCATTTGCACAGCGTGAAAGTTGTGCATTGTAGCAGTATAAGGCACACACCAGATAAAGTTTAATCCAATTTTTTTTTTTTTTGTATCTCCACCTTTCACTTTTCTGATATTAGCTCATCTCCAGCTAGGCAAGCATAGATGATTTTAATTATTCATGCATTTGGAGGGTGCTTGCATTATTTGGAAAAAAGACATGAACTTGTCATAAAACATTGCACCCATAATGCCAGCTGTCAAGGAGGAGTTAAAGTTAAGGTTAAGTCAATTTCATCTTTCCATTTCTGAATTTTAAGGCTTATCTGTGCAATGTTAATTATGCACGAACTGGATTTTTTTTTTAGAAGTACAGAAGGTTCACCACTGAATGTTATAAAACATGTCCATCAGTAGTTACATATATGAACATATTACAGTAAAGCCTGATGAACTTCCTTAATGTCATTGCATCTGATTTAGCTTTGATGTTAATGGGGAGAGTGATCAGACTGCAAATCTCTGCATTCCAGCTTTTTTTCATCTTCATGCAAGCAGATTGTGTAATTTGGCTTGGGGTGATCTGATGGCAGGAAAAGCTCTGAAAACTGGGGGATCATGCTAGAAATTTGCTGGTTTTCGGGAGCCCCGTCATTCCTTCTCTTCTCCTGAGGCAATAAACCTGGAAATCCCCCACCCAATGCAGTCCCTATGTCAGAATGGGGGCTCCCAGCTCCACCAGTATCACTGATCGATAGGAAACGCTTTGTCACAGGAAATTTGACTGTGGGTTCTTTTACAGACAAGGTGACATTGTCCTGCCCCCTTATTACCAACCAGAGGAAGATGATGAGATGCCCTTTATCTGCTCACTGTCAGGAGACAATGGAATTATGGGCTGTCACGAAATACCCCCGCTGAAGGAGCGAGGCCATGAGTGTTGTTTGGACAAGGATGATTATTATTATTACAATTCAGTCCGGCAAGAGTTTAATATCAGTGGCATGTGTGTGAACTGGAACCAGTACTACAACGTGTGCCGCACCGGCAACGCCAACCCGCACAAGGGTGCTATCAACTTTGACAACATCGGGTATGCCTGGATTGTGATATTTCAGGTAAGTCTGGGTTAGCCTCCTTACAAGGCTCAAGCTTATTTTTCTGATTTTCAAACTCAGTCTTTCTGGGCTCCAGTGGTAGTTCCTGCAGGGTGTGACAGAGGTGCAAAGTAAAGGGCCTTGTAACTCCCCTGGTAAGGGAGACAGCGCACACACGAATGCACTTGCTGAAATAAGCTCCGCTCTTCAAGCTCACTTGTACCAGTTTCCCCTCCAGTCCAGACAACTATAGTAAAGAAATTTTTTTTTTTTCCCTAATTCCCAGCACGCGTTGCAGATGGGAGCTAAAATCCATGCCTTTTTTCTTTTCCTCCGGCTGTACGCAGTGTCCAGTCCAAGGGGCACAGCAACCTGCTGCGGGTTTTCCCCTGCTGTGATCCAGGGAAATGAACTATTTTAATGAAATATTCCTGCTGTGGACTAGAATGATCTCACAGGCTTTGACAGTATGCCAGTGTCACCAAGCAGTACCATGCTGATTTCCCAAAATGGAAATTTGGCTTTGTTGAAATGAATTGTTGTTTCTCACCTTTCTTGGGTTGCAACCGTCCTGCCAGTATCTGCTTATACGCTGAGGAGTGAACTCTGGAACACCCCTCATGTTTCTCTTGTTTGTCTTTGCAGGTGATCACACTGGAAGGGTGGGTGGAGATCATGTACTATGTGATGGATGCCCATTCCTTCTACAATTTTATCTACTTTATCTTGTTGATAATCGTAAGTATAAGGTTTGATGAATGTCAGCAATGCAAGCTAAGAGACGACAAAAACCAGGTCTTAGACCAACACAGCTACTGGGGAAGCAAACTTCTAGGAATCTCAGAAATCTGGCTAGTTGCTTTTCACCAAGAGCCTGAGGCAGGGTCACATAAATAGTTGTCAGCCAAGTTATTAGCTTTCACTTAAAAGTGTACTTAAGATTGATTTTTAAAGTTATACATGCCCAGTGTAGAATAATGTTCTCACTGGCAGATCTTCTTGCAAAGTAAATTCCCCAAACCAGTTGGCTTAAAAGGCAGTTCTTTCTCTGCCCTTCTACCTGGTCTCTATACAGTTTAAGCTCTTGAGTAATTTTTGAGCCATGTTGAGTGAGGAGCTTTTGGCAGCACCGGAGTTTATCAGGTTCAGAGTCTCAGATTCCCATTTTGTTAGATTCAGGGTCTGTCACGCTGAATTACTTCCTCACCATGAATGAAAAGGAGCTACTGCTCCAAAAGTGTCAGCAGTCCAAAATAAACCGGCTGTGTGAGATCCCTTGTGGATGATAGGATGGCAAGAGAGAAGTGTATCAGCAATGAGAACTTAATAAGCAGTTTATAAGCCCTGTGGATTTATACAAATGAAGTTTGGAGGTTGGTTTTCTGCAAGGGTATTCATTATCAGCACCTGGGATGAGAGCTGAGAAAGATGGTGCCATTGCCTCCCCATTCCTCAGGCGTCCCTTGCATAAGTGCGTTTTCTTGGAGGAAATATCCTCTTTCTAACAAGGAATGATTTTGTTTTTATGAAGGCTCTTGCACATTGCTCACCTGGGGGATTGAAGTCAAGAGTGAAATGGAAAAAGATAGGATGAATTATGGGAAGTATGAAATCTGTACGTGGTAGATGCAATTTAGTTTGAGGTCACTGAGTAAGGACCTCAGTGTGTATTTCCAAGGCCTACATGCATTTGGATGGGCTGATGAATGGACCTGGCCAGGACTCTTATCTTCATCCAACACTTGTCCTATGGGGCCATGCCCTTCAAGAAACAGGATCTCTAGAAGCCAACACCCAGTAATACTAACAGACTGACCTAGTACAGGATCTAGTTTAAATTCAAGTTGGCATGCAATGCCTTGAGATAAAGCAGACTTTAATCCATTTCTATGAGAAATTCTTCAGCCTGTACATATGGAGGGTGGCCCAAAAGAAAAAAAGTCTATTGGCCTGTTCAGGTCAGACAATTTACAAAAATCTTACTATATCCTTGATTTCACCCTGCCTTATGGCCTTCTGTTCTCACAAGGGGAAGACAAGGAGAGAAAAACAGAAATATGACGTACTCCCTGTGGGCTGAAGCACGAACCTGGACAGCAGAGGTGAAATATGCCTTTAGGAATGTTGCTTTTACTTTGATGCTGGAGAGTCCCAAAGAGACAGTGCAGAGATGTGATTGCACAGGATGGGGTAACAGGGGGGAGTTCCACAGGCTCTGTTCTCAAGGCAAACTGAACATCCACTGCTTTTTGTGAGTTCAGAAAATAATCATTTTCCATGAATTTTGTTCGTATACCCCACAGTGCCATAGCTATTTAGTACCCACCTGCATTTTGACTTTGAGCAGCATGGTCAGGATACCCCAATTTGTAGAATATGCAGTTAGACACAAACTTTACTCCTTGTCCCACAGCCCCAGTCTCTCCCAGAGCCAGGAAGGACTGTGCAGGGTCAGTGTTTAACTACTGGGGCACACATACCTGGTCTTTTGTAGGCCAGTTCCAGAAATTGCCCTTCCCCCCACATTTCAAACTACATAAATTCTGTCAGCGTATTTTTGGTTTCTAAGTATCATTTTAGTGCTGGCTCACGTCATGTGGATTCACAGTGATTCAAACTTTGTCTCTGAATTTGCAGGCACCGAAAACCCTCAATTAAACACTCCACCTGAGATGTTACTGCAGAGTGTCGTTGACATTTCTAGACACTCCCTTCTCATTTGCAGAAGCCATATAGGTTTATTTCTGTCAAACACAGAAGAACATGAATCTCAGGTTACTTTGGGGACTGCTGAGAACAAAGGAGTTATGTGCTAGGTGGAATATTTTCTTTACCTTTGGTGAAGTTAGGCCAAGGAAGTATTTAGCCTTTCTGCTACCTTCTTGCTGTGTGATCCATCTTTTGCAGCACACAGCAATGCCACAGTGCAAACTTGCTATCATTTGACTGCATTTTCTGTCTGAATCTTCATATAGAAATGATGATTCCTCTTTAAGTCTCATGAAGTACAGTCCTTCCAGCCTTTATCCTTCCCTCCTTCTCCATGTTTGGAAGGCCTGGCTTTCTAAGCAGGGTTGTTCTGACACTTGTACTTTAAGCCCTCTCTGCTTTTCCACGCACATTCTTGCCTTGGCTCAGACTTACTCTTCTGGGGATGGATCTCTGCAGCTTCCCTCTAGAGCTGTGCTTTCATCCATGACTTCTTTCCTACAATGATATCTGCAAACACCTACATGAGGGCATTACCTGCTGCTGCTCATATGGCAGGAAGAAGGCTCCACCACCTGGATATACTCCCAGCACTGTTAGAAATCCTGCGTAGATGTGCTTCTCTGAGGGCAAGGGTGCTGACTGACTGTGGCACTCTGAGTGCCCTGGTAGAAAACCTGGGAAAAGTTTATGTATTCAGCATATTTTAAAATGCTTCCCCCTTGACCAGAGATCACAGATGTGCTATGAAGGAAGGATTGCTCCCTGCTCTTGGGTCAGTGTTTCACTTGAGTTTTCCTGCTTGAGGTCTAGCTGTCTCTTTGACAGCTCTCCAGCTACTTGGCCACTGCTATGGCTTCTGGACTAGAGCAAGCTCTTCTGGACTCTTACACTGGCATCTGCATTGCAGCACTCAGAGGCTCCTTCAAGCGCTCTCTGCTTACATGTGTGGGCCTCAGAAGGCAAGCTGGATATCCAGGCATAAGCAGTAAAAGCAATTGATAAGTCAGGATCTGCAGCACTAGTCAGATTTTGTTAGATATTGCAGAGATAGGGCTTGAACTTTGGGCTGAATGAGGCCAGGATCTGCATTGTCAAAGCACAGCTCAGTCTCAGGGCTGAACGGGACCCTGTGTTGGGACTCGGAATCAAGGGTCTCCATCTGCTTCTCTCAAATGCTTTGACTCCATGTCTGACACTTTCCGTCTCTCTGCTCAGCCAGCTGAGATGAATCACTCAATTAGGAGCCTTCTGGGACCCTTCCTGTCCTTCTCCTAGCTGGGAGGCAGTGCCAAGCTCAGCAGAGCTGGAGAGTTTATGGACTTGCCTGTGGTTTTAAGGATTAACCAAGCTAGTTTGCTTTGTGTTTGATGTTCCTAGCTAAAAGGATAAGGACTGGGGAGTAGTTGCCATATGTAGCCCTCTCACTCCCCTGCTTTTTGTTCATGTGGCGGGAGATGGCAGCAAACGGTGCCTGTGAGGACAGAGCTCAGTGATGTGAACCTGAACCCTGCTCCAGATTCAACCCTAGGCCAACAGTGCCGTCCTGGTGAGGGCATCTCAGCCCTCAGCTCTTCCTCTTGTGGCCTAGAGAGAAGGTGTTGCAAGCCCTAATTGCTTGTTGCTTGGGAGTTGTGGGAGGTCGCAAAGTACGGGGCAGTGTCACAAGTAGTGTTCCAGAAATGCTCATGCAGTTCGTGTCCATCTCCCTGCCCTGCCTCACTCAGTGCCAGCTGAGGGCCATAATCAAAAGGGAAAGCCCAGGTGAGTATCATGCTGCTGAGGAGAGTGCATTGGAGAAGAATTTGGATTCCCAGTAATACGCTCATCAGTTAAAATAAAACATGCAAGACATCACAGACTAGGGAAAATGTTGGGGGAAGGCAAAGGAATCTGAACAAGGCATTATTTTAATTTTCAAGGCCACATGCAGAAGCTGAAAGGAAAATAGGCTGAAATATGGGGGAAGGAGAGAGGAGAGAAGGGTTCAGTGATGAAAGGAAACAGAATTAGAACAGCTTTGAAGGGTGCTGTGAGGAGGAGGGGGGGGAAAAAAAGCCCTTTATTTTGAGATACTTTATTGTCCTTATGTTGAATCTGGTTGGAAAGAGCTTCGTGTTTCAAAGGGTCATTGAGATGCTAGCAGGGACACCTCCCCTTTGGACAAAGGGCACCTGTGTCCAAGAGAAAGGGTCACCCAGAAAGGCAAGCTGGTCAGGGAGGCAGTAAGGGCTATGAACTGAGGGAAAGGCTGCTTGGATAGATAAAACAAGCTCTGAGGTACTTGCTGAAATAAACCCTTTTTTCATTCACAAGCACTGGGATCAGGTTATCACCACCTTTGCCTGCTCTGTCCTCTTTGCTGGAAAGGCTTTACAGGAGAGGAGATGTGAAGACAAGGGCAGGGCTGAATCCTGCTCTCTGTCAGAGCTCTTTACTTGCAAAGAAGAGACAGTGAGGTGAGGCTGGGTCCTGCGTGGGTTCATACAGGAGAAACTGGTGCCAGGATGCCCCTCAGCAGGGATGCTCACAGGTCCAGGGGAAGCAGAAATCTTGAGCTGGGGCTTCATCTCCTCCCAGGGGCTGCCCCACGGAGCCTGTTTCAGAGCACTGCAGATGCACAGTCCTTGCTCAGAGTTTAGGCTCTGCATTTTATCAATGCCCTATTGACACAGCTCTGCAGGGAGTAGGCACCAATCAAGGTGTCATAGCTTTTGAAAATAATTTTGAATGTAGTTACTAGCCCTTTTATGTATGAAATTCTCATCATGTCGAAGCCCAAGATTTAACCTCTATCTATCTATCTATGAATAGATCTCCTGATGGAAATTAATCTCTAATTTCATTATATGTAACACAGAGTGAGTTTATTTTGCCTCCAGAACTCTCAGCACAAAGAAATCCTTGCTCCATTTTATAAAAAGGAAAACTGCAGTTTAAAGGGAACATGCAAGTTGTAAATTAAGCCTGGTAGACATTTGGGCTTCTGTATGGAGAATAGGGAGAACTTTGGCATTTTGTTTGCTCTTTCTAAGAAATTGGGAGTGTGTTTTTTACAGTTTTTGTGTTTGAAATGAGAAGCTTATGTAGGCCAGAGGACAAGTTAAAGAAGAGCTAATATGATATGTCTTGTATCAAAAGAACAGAAAATAATCAAGGAAGCCTGGCTTTACCAGACTACTCAGTGTCCTTCTGAAAGTTGTTTGACTTCGTAAAATCCTTTTTGATTTCAAAAGCTCACTCATTTCAGGAAAGTCCCATCTCCCTATATGGAGAATTAAGGTGCAAATGGTAGAAATCAATAACATGCCCCAAGGATACTGGTATGTCATTAAAATGATCTGAGAATACTGACATTTATTCCAAGAGGTGAAGACTATAAATAGCAGTGCATGATTTTTCCAGTGGTAAATTAATAAGAAGAGGAGAAGTCAACTAAACTGGTTCTCAGTCTCCTACCTTCTAATTAACACAAAGAAGAGGGGGTAAAAAAGTCCAGTTTTCATCAAACCCTTTGTATGTAACTTATAAGTGATTTGCTAAGGGTCCCAAAACCTGCCAGAAATTGGACCTGTTTCCTGCATTTCAATGCATAGCTTTAAATTTTGCATGGAAATGATGTTGAGTGAGCTCTCAAAACCAAGCTCATGCACTCCCGGCTTTCTCTGAAACCTCTTCTCCATATGCAGACTGATTCCCACTCCTCTGTCTGCCTCCAGTCGCTTTCCCCTCCTCTCTCCTCTTACATTCCCGCTCCCACGTGTTCTTTTTCATGCCGACATTGGGCCCTTCTTCTCCTTTGCTGCTAGGTGGGCTCCTTCTTTATGATCAACCTGTGCCTGGTGGTCATCGCCACGCAGTTCTCGGAGACCAAGCAGCGGGAGCACCAGCTGATGCAGGAGCAAAGGGCCCGGTACCTCTCCTCCAGCACCGTTGCCAGCTACATGGAGCCGGGAGACTGCTACGAGGAGATCTTCCAGTACGTCTGCCACATCCTGCGCAAGGCCAAGCGCCGCACCCTTGGGCTGTACAACAGCGTGCAGAGCTGGCGCCACGGCCGCGCGCAGGAGCCCGGCGGCGCCAAACCCGGCGTGAGCAGGAAAAGCCAGAGGCACTACAGTAAGGATTGCGTGGGTAAAGCTGTGGCGGAAATGTGAGCGTGACTGGGAGCGTGTCCGAGTGCCAGCTTTCCAAATGACCTGTGCCTAGAAAGCACAGCGTTAAAATTAACGTTGGCCATTGAGCGTGGCACCACGGCCAGCACACCAGAGCAGCAAGGTGGGGGTGACCAGCAAGAATGGGAATGAAACAGGGCTGGCCAGCAGGGAACACAGATAATCCAGATCCAAAATCCAGAGACCATAAGGCGATAGAGACACTGAGGCTTGTAAAGGGCTCCATGTCTGGTATAGCCAGGTGTTGATAGCAGTTTGGGAGAGAGAAGAATTCGGGGATATAACAAAGTGGGGCAAAAGGATTGGACCTGGTGGCACAGCAGGTCCCCCAGAGCTCTCCTCCAAAGCAAATTGCTTCCAGATTTCAAGAGAGAGGCAAAGAGTTGAATTGCAATAAGGTGTCTCCTGAACCTGAGTGATGCTGAAGAAGTCTGGTTGATATGCAAGGACGATGGAGACAATTTCTCTTGATGGCAGCACATGCTGTTGCGTAAAATTAGACGTGAGATATCATTTAAATTGGGTTCCTGGCTGGAAAAGTCACTGTAAAAATGGTTTTATAGAGTTAGTATTAACTGCCTGCTGATGCCTTTCCTAAGTTATGCTCCCATTAACAAGCAAAAAGGCAGATTTTCCTTTAGAGTGTCTTGCATACTCAAACTTCCATTTTCTTTACTTGCTAGGAGAAAAGTTTCTAAAGACTTCATGCGCTGTGTTAAGGAACTAATTGCTTCATTTTCTCCAGTGTCCATTTGATCTTCCAGGCCGAAATGGAGGATCAAGGAACACAAATTTAGATTTCTCACTGAAGTCAGGGGATCTGTTCTGATTCATAGTGCACACTGTCAGGAGGAAGTGTTCCTGTGTTACCTCTTTGGGCTTCTTGAGATGCTTTGGTAATGTAGTTTCTCTAATTTAGAGAGTTCAGTTCAGCCTGGGGATTCTCAGACCCCACTTGTAGCAGTTCAGGCCAAAAGCAGCTCTCATGACCATTTTTCCCCTCAGGTCCCACTTAACACAAGCTAGTGAGTCTCAAACTATGATTTCTGCATGAGACAAAGCAGTTGTTTCTCTGATGGACATGAACCCTGTCCAGCCTAATCACAGTCAAGCTGAACAGTACTGTGTGTTTTGGAGACACAGCCTGTCAGCATAGAGCCCCCAAAGGCAACAGCTTCCATTGCTGCCCTTGAGACGATGTGTCAGTGTTTAATTATTGTCACAGCTAAAAAGCCCAGTTACCCTGCCTAAATACCCAGAAGCCAAACAGGTGTCCACTTTGAATGTCTTTTTCATATCCTTCTTCTTTAAGCAGCACCATTTCTCTTTCCAGGGCTTTGCCAGCAGCACAACTCTCTTGGCTGCCCTCCTCAGGGCTTAGTCCAGCCCATCGCTGTGACAGCAACCTCTGATCCCACCAACTGCCCCCGATGCCATAGGGCAGAGCACGAAGCATCCAGAAGGCTCTCAGTCCTGGATAGCGCTGGCTCAGACCAGGAGGATGGAGGAGCCAGTGAAGGGGAGGGAGATGGCAGCCAAGAGGACCAGGGTGCCTCGGCACTGGAGAAGGAGGAGGAGCTGGAAGAAGGAGGACGGCTGAAGCTCTGCAGTGACATGTGGCGAGAAGTGAGGGTCAAGCTTCGAGTGATTGTGGACAGCAAGTATTTCAACCGTGGGATCATGATTGCAATCCTAGTGAACACCATCAGCATGGGCATTGAGCACCACGAACAGGTAAAGCACCTCAGGGCACAAGGTGGGCAGCATGGACTGCTGACTCCTGCTGGGGATTATGGCCTTGCTAAGCAGCTGATGCAACTTGGTGGAGGCAGAGACTGAGCAATTTGGACCTCAGACTGCAGCACAGATGGTCTCAGCATGACTTTGGAAAAAGCCTCAGGATCTCGCAGGGTCTCTTACTTCCTTATACCTGTACTTAAACGTTTTCTCTCTCTCTGTGTATTTTCCTCTTGCCTCTTTTCACTGCCTCTCTTTTCCTCCTCCCTGGTCATTCATCCTACTGTTTTTCTTTTTTGCCCTGTCTCCACATTCTGTCTGCTTCTCTCTCTGTCATCCTCGTCTCTTCCATCTTCCTCATCTCTTTCACTTGTTTCTCTCTTCATTAGCTTACTGAATCCTTAGTCTACTTGGTTAATTTAATGTGCCCTCTGGGGATGTCACAGGCACTTCACCAGCATCTCAATTCAAATCCATCAGCTTGCTAGCCTTCCCAACTTAATTAAGAGATGTCTGAGCACATTCTATCTATACAAGAAGGCTAGAAAAGGCACCATCTCCAATTTCCAGTCATTTTGAGGGCTCAGGCTGTTTCAGCCTTTCCTTTGCCCTGAGAGTAAGAAGTGATAGGTCAGACACAAACAGCAGGTGTGAGCACAGGCCTGACTTTCACGCCAGTAGTTAGCAGGCAGCTCTGAGTCAGCCGTGCACTTTATCCTAATGACAGACTTGTGAGATGGAGAGGAATTGTGTGCCCTCATTTTGTAGCTGGGAGACAGAGACTGTGTCTACACTGTGATGTGCAGTGCTAGTGTCTGAGGAGGTTAAGCATGCCCATGACCTTGCATCTGCGTTGCTGGTTGGTAGCTCTGCTGCGCTTTGCATTGAATAGTCCATGCTGTACATCCACATCTCAGATCTATGCTGCCAATCTGAACGTGACCAAGATTCACTCCACGTGTCTGCCCCGATCACAAAATAAGAGATTGCTGCACTACTGAGATGCTGACTGTGTTGAAGCTCTGGAGCCAAGGTGAAGTGTAGTCCTGAGTGCAGTCTCAGGCAGCAAAGAGACAGGCAGTGAGCCCAGTTCACGCAAGGCACTCAGATTTGTCCTGTGCTGTATCAGGATGAAGATACCCTGAGACCCAGAGTATCTTCAATTCCCTGTTTGAGGCAACATGGTGTCTGAGCCAGTATTTGAAGCCTCAGATGTCTGGATCCGACCCACGTATCAAGCTTTAAACCAATTTTCAAAGCCCAGCTAGTTTCTGATACAAGGCTGTGACACCTTAATTTGATCCCAGAATTCAAAACTGCACTGGCTGCTTCAGTACCAGAAAAATACTGGCAGGAGCCCAGAAGAGAGGAGAATGAAGAAGATGCTGGAGGGATTGACTCATGGAAATAGATAAAAAAGAGCAAAGTATTTATCACATAGCAGAGAGATGACTAAGGGCTGGAGCCCAGGACAATTTGAAAACTGCCCACTGATATTTTAAAGACGTGATCACCAAGCAGGGAAAGCCATTGTTCATCCTGGTTTAATGGACACAGCATGAATAATAGTTTGACAGAAGAATACTTGAGCTGGAGGTAGAGAATTCACTCTCATGTTCTGGCTATTGTATGTGCAGATTTAAGCCCTTCTAGGATGCCTCTGCTGTGTTTGTACAGCCTGCAGCAGAGTGGGATTTGCCTCTGCAGCCTTGGGGTTTCTAGTAGCAGGTTCTTAATGATAGTCCTTAAAATTGTGCTATCACTTTTTATCCATAAGTAGCTGGGAAAAGCTTATGACCTTGCATGCTGTTTCTACCAGAAGAGCTGTCAGCCAAACCGATCATAACTGAAAAATGTGGTGCAGCCTGTTTATTCAAAATGTGTACTGAATTCTGTTTTCCTGGCACAAGAAGACTAAAACATATTCAGACCATACCATGAATTTCAGGGTTTTTTTCAGCCAGCAGTTAACTTAGAAGCACACAGACATTTGCACCTCCCTTTGCTCTCCTTAAGTTTTTCTCAAACTGTGCCATCAGTACATCTTAGGCTGGTGCTTCATTGCCTACTTTTTTCTCATTCCTTTCTCTTTTTCCTGTTGTCTTTTCTCCCAAAAGCACAAATTTTCACAGAACGAAATCCAGCAAAGCCCCTCTGCCCACCAGGATCTGTGATTTGCAGGGTGACACCATCCTATGACTGAAGAAGCTTCTGTTGCTTCACCTACTTCATCATGTGGATGTCTTCTGACCCAGAGCTGATGCCTGTAGAGACCTCTTGAGCCTTTGTTTTCTGGTACACGGGATGTTGCAAGCCCAGCCCCTCTCTGGGGACGTACCTGTCTCGGCAGCTCATGGCATGTGTGTCAGCACCTTGCCACTCCACTTTTTCATGGGCTATTCTCCAGCAAGTGACCAAAGCACCCCCAACCATCAGGTTAAGGGGTGAGGCACAAGTTTCAGACTTATAAACACAGGAACCCAAGGGACAGAGCACATGCGTGAGTGTTGCCCGGTCTTGACCGACAGAAAGACATGAATTTAAACTGTTATAATTCAGGGATTTAATATTCACTGTGTTATCCTTCCAGGAGACTTAACCTCAACAACTCAAATAACTTTACTCATATTCAAATCACCTTGGAGTTTGGCTTCGTTTAGCTTATTCATCCAGTCCTTCATCCTGTCCTGATTGTGTAGCCAAGGCAGTTTCCATCTGCATGTATCTTTCTTGTGAGGGAAATCAACTCATTTTAGGAGAAACTGCATTTCTATGAGTCATTTTTAATCTGTGATCTTATAACAAGACATCATTTGTAAATAGCTACGTTTATTCAAATCCATCAGTGTGCAATATACCATGTAATATTGTCAGTATTAGGCCTTCAGATATTGCTGAGACATTGCATAAGCCAAACCCCATCATTTCAAGCTTTGTCCTGCTTGAAATAGTTTTAGCAGTTCTTCAGATCTGCCTCTATTTGGAAATGTCTATTTTTAAAATCCAGTGTAGAAAATATTAGATTCTCGTGGCTGTCCAGAAGAATCATTTCAAGAGGCTTACTTTTTTCTTATATTCACAGTGGGTCTGGAGCTGCTGACTTTTCTCTTATTCAGCATGAGAATGAAAAGCTTGTCCCAGCTGAATGTCCCAGACTGCCGTTCTCATCATGTATTTCTTGAATGGCCTGTTGGACTCAAGCCTCTCTGCCATTAGCAGCCATTTTAGGCAACTGCTGAGCATCTTGGTTTATCTTCTCCAGTATCTGCTTACAGTTTTCCTTCATACATCAGATCAGTACTTTATGAGGTCCCTCTGTGTGGATTAGGTGATGATCCCCTGTTTCCTAACTAGACCCATCCTGTGGATCAGTGCCTTCATATCCTTTAGCCTGTGTGATTTCACTTTATACCAGCACTTACTGCATTCACAAGTTCGTATTTTACAGTTATTGCTTCTCTTTTTGTTATTTGCTCCTTGTCAGAAACATTCAGCAAATGTCCAAGCCAGCTCATCGTACTGACGTTTAGTGAGGATGGAACAGTCTCCCTGGAGTGGTAGATGAAGCCACGCTACTTCAGCCTTGTAGAACCAGAGTATAACAATCATGTAATCCTGCATTGGTTGTGGGGTGGTGATTAAACTTATGTAGAAGTTGGTATGTTCCATAGCTGATTTCTATGGCTCTTCTAATTATTGCCAAGTGACTTTGAAATTGTGAGTAAAAATAGACAGGCTGGAGAGACCTCTTTATGGAATATTTCTTTTTCATGTTCTCATTACAGAGGCAGTGATGTGTATGTTCAATAGGGCTGGTCTGCATAGCTCACATCAATTACTCTTCAGTTTCTAGACAGTTGTAAATTTACTCCTGGTTAGGAGAAACTTTTCCTGCAGGGTCTTCATGGTGATCTGTATCTTCTTAGCCTTTCCTATGATGCAGGAGTTTCTGTCTGCTGCCAGATAATGGACTAATTATATTTTCAGTCAAATCTGGTAAAAGAGCTCCAAAGTTAGTAAGAAATTGAAAGGGAGAAAAAAGCTGAGCTACTGCCCTCTATTGCCCCAGTTCTAGTTTCTGATCATGGGACAGGAGTTCTGACGTAAATCTGAATCACAGATTTTACTCTCAGTATTTGATCTACATTGTTAGAGATGAAGGACTTTATTCCACAAAGATGTGAATTAATTAGATTGTTTCATGGATTGGGAAAGAGATCCATATACAGGATAGATTAACCATTCTGATTAAAACGCTGGCTCTGGGCATGCCTTGACCCTGGGATTTCTGCCCCTTCAAGCCACCCTCCTTACCCCAATACTCAGCTCCCATAATTATGTTCAAGTTTCACTTCTAGTGTGATGGGTGAATCAATCTGTCCTGTCTTGCCAATGTAAACAGACTGCTTGTGGGGAGATTTCTGGTGTTCCTTTCTTTTTCTTGGACTAAAGTAGCCTTGAGTTCAGTTCTTTCCTTGGGGATGCTTCAATTTACAGTTTCTAGGTAAATCTGGGAGGAGGAAGGGTTTAGATGCTGAATGCCTGAACGCTGTCTGTGGGAGCCTGGGGAGACCTCACAGTTGCAAGGTGACACATCCACTGTGTTGGAGAGCCTGTGTGTTGGTGGGAAGAAAAGGAGAGAACCAGATTTCCCCTCTTGGCTTGTCCTCTTCATCAAGTTCTCACTTCCCTGGCCAGAGAAGAGTCCCCTGCACCAGCTGTGTCCCAGACAGCCACCTCATCCATTGTCACTCACAGCCACACCGCCCTAGGAACAAGGACATCGCCACACAGGACACAACCCCAGAGGAACCCCACCCTGCAGCCTTGGTCCCCAGCTGATGGCTCTTTGCACTCTGTCAAATTAGCTGTGTCTCCAGAAAGGGCTGCAATGCTGGATTTGCCTTAGTGCCTCTCCATCTGGCTCCTCTTTATCACCTCTTTTTCTCCTGAGTTCATTTCTTTTGTGTTGCTCTTTCCTCCCCAGCATTTACTTCTTTGCTACACTATTTAAAACAACTCTTTCATTCTCTACTTCTTGTGGGTGCTAGTGAGTTTAATTTTTTTCCAGCTTTGTTTTTTGATTTCTCTATTTCTGCTTTTATCTCTGCCCATTTCTTCTTTCTGTCTTTCTTTCTTTCTTTCTCTGCCCAGTCTTTCCTGTCCCTCTCTCTAGGAAGGATGCTTTGCTGGGGCTGCTGATGATCCATTAGAAACAGATTAACAGGTGAGGATTGCCTAGAGAAACAGGTGTCAAGGAGGGAACAGAGACAGAGGAACAGGTGACCTTTTCCACAAGCAAGATGTAAGCATGGTTTTTCAAACATCAGTTGCTCCCTACAAGAGCACAAGACAATGTATGGAAAGCAGAGAGGAGGATAACCCACCATCATAACCTGTTGCTTTTTTGCATTGCTTATTTTCACTGGCATAATGATTTGATTCAGATGGAAATCAGCATCTCAGTTTAACACATAGACCTCATGTTCTCAGCAACTGTTGTTACTGCTGGGTCTCAGTGAAGTGATCTGCATCTCTCCCTTCCCACATGCACTTGCTCATTCCTTCTCTTTCTTGTCTTATCTCCACTCCTTTCTCCATCATTTTCAGGGTGGTTTTGCTGTTCAGATGTAACTATGGATGGAAATTGATCCATCTCCACTTTTTTAATTTTAAAGACATAGACTACTTTAATAAAAGCTGCAATGAGGAGTGCAAGAAATTAACAAAGAGCATAGGAAGCCAGAGATGTGAGGAGCAGCTTCCAGTTCATTTGCTCACCTGGAAGGATCTTGGCCCCTGGGGACCTCATAGCAGGGGTTAAAGCAGACCCCAGCTTCAGGCAGAGAGCCAAAACCAGAACTGCATTTCTCCCTCACTTCCCTTTCCACCAGCTGTATATGTAACAGGCATGGCCAATGCAAAGGCCACCCGACAGCAAAACAGCAATTTTGCAGACCATGGGGAGAGACCATGACTTCCCTTCCTCGTGGGCACTAATATTGATTTAATGCTAAAAATATTGGCTCTGACCTGCAAGGACTCACTTTTTCGCTTCCGCAGTGCCAGGAATGTCTGTCCTCTCTTGCTTTCTGCAACAGGCATTTGCAGTTTTCTTGCTCCCATTTATTTTATGTGATGTTTAAAAGAGTGGCTTGGTGGTCAGGCACAGCTCAGACCAAAGCAAAGGAAGATGCACCCTCTTTATTTTTCAACAGTCATCTTGTGTCATTCTTGGATTTTTCACCCTGTGCACTTGCCTTTCTCCTCTTCCTGTCCATTTTTCTGTATTCTTCACGTTGTCCTTATCTCCCTGTCCCTTACAGGTAGGTTTTAGCAGTGTGGTCCTCCTTGCTGTTGTCTTGTCTAGTTTGATATTTTCTTGGGTAATTATTGAGACCACTCTAAGGATAGAGGCATAAGACTGATGGAGCAAGACCAGGAAACTAATACATAGCAAGGGTTTGGTGGGGAAAGGGGGAGAGAAAAATGGGGAAGTGAAGAAATAGAGGGGAAAGGGGCAGATTAGTGCAGTGATGTTTAGAGGGAGATGGGGAACTGTTTTCCTGTCATTTAAATGTTTGCAAAATTAAAAAAAAAAGTGCCAGCTACCTGTGGAAACCTCAGAGGAAGAAATTCTTGAAGGAAGAGGTTGACTGCAAGTCAGCCAATTTTGCTCTCCTTCAAGAAATACTCAAGTTCTTTGCACAAAATAAAGCAGCCTTTAGCCAGGGGAATGGGATATGGGGTGGGATGCAGGAGATGCTTGGTCAGCCTTGGCTGTGTAAATGGCTGTGAGGCTCCTGATCACCTCTAGTAAAAAAAAATTGTTAGGGATATAACCTATGATGCAATGAATAACCTAAATCTGCAATGAAATTGAAGTGGAAGTGTCGCTATCCAGCTCCACTCTAGTCACACCCATGGAAATTTGCAGCTCCCTACAAACCCTGTTCTCTGGGAAGGGTAACAATTTATTTCCCATAATTTCAGGGCTCTTTCAGTTCTGACTCTCTGAATTTGCATTCTCTCTAGCCAGAGGAATTGACCAACATCTTGGAGATCAGCAATGTTGTCTTTACAAGCATGTTTGCCCTGGAGATGATCCTGAAACTTGCTGCTTTTGGTCTCTTTGATTACCTTCGCAACCCCTACAACATCTTTGACAGTATCATCGTCATCATCAGGTGACAAGGGCCTTGGGGATCAGCTGAAATACACATAGAAAAGAGTACCACAGAGCTTTCACACTTTTTCAAAAAGGATTTAGCAGCTACAATGAGGGGAGCTAGGCTGATGCACAAGGCCAAGGATTGGGAGACCAAGATGTTTTTTCCCAATACTTGGTGCTGGTGCTATGCAAGCCACAGAGCATTTCTGTCCCTCAGTTCTCTCCTCTGTAGAGTGGAGGCAGTTGCAACTGCCTTGTTAAGTTCACAACAAATATTAGCTGCGAAATATTTTGAAAATGCACAAACTGAAGATGTTACAAAGGTTTAAAGTGTGATAGAAGAACTTGTCTTGCTGGAATTTAATGCTGCAAGCCTTTCTTCATTCCTGCAACATGTACTGCCACGTTCATGTTCTTAAGGCATAAACGCAGCTTTCAGCATACAAGGATAAGCCTGTAGTTCGTACTTCTGTCTTGCTCAGACATATTTTCTCTCTCACCCCTTTGTACTGCCAACGCCAAGGTGAAGACTTAGCGTTGTTATTCCTTGTTTTCTTCTGTTTGTTCACTCGTCTTTTGTTTTGCCCCTCGCACTTCCTGTGCCTCTCTGGTGCACAGCATCTGGGAGATCATTGGCCAGGCAGACGGGGGCCTCTCTGTGCTGAGGACATTCCGACTCCTCCGGGTGCTGAAGCTGGTGCGTTTCATGCCGGCGCTGCGCCGCCAGCTGGTGGTGCTGATGAAGACTATGGACAACGTAGCCACCTTCTGCATGCTCCTCATGCTCTTCATCTTCATATTCAGGTGAGCAGGCAGTCAGCTCACAGTGCTCTGGAGTTGGCACTGTGTGGCTCATAGGGACAGCAGCTTCAGAGCATGACTGCATAACTCATCTTGCCCATTGCTCCAGGCCAAGGCAGCACTGACAAATATTTATTTTTTTCATAAGGGCTGAACCTGCTTCTGCCTTAAATTGGATTCAGCAGCTGAGGATTTTGGCCTGGATGGGGCGGTGAAATACTGCCAGGAAATGCAGAAATTGAGCATAATGTCCCATTGCAGGATAGGTGACGTCTCCTGCTAATCAGCATTAGCTGCAGGAACAGTTCAGTCTGGAGGCTGACTCTGGTACAAGAGCAGCAGGAAGCAACCAAGCAAGTTTGTCTGTGCATGCCATGGATGCCCTGATAGCAAGATGAAGACATATGAGAGCAAAAAGGACAATAGAGAGAACCAATCTGACTGACAGGTTGGAGGGAATATATGAGCTCTGAGTCAGCACAGATGGAAAGCAAAATTTTTGGTGACCTACAGGGTTGCAATATGTAGTTCCTTCTTCACAGATAGCTCCCAGTGGTCTGACTGTGTTGTTTTACCCCTTACTGCTGTGATGTTGCATTAGATTTTCAGGAGAAGAGAATTACTCTGATGAGTTCATTGTGGTGGCAGAGATATTTATATTTGATATCATCTTGTTCCAAAGCATCCTGGGAATGCACATCTTTGGTTGCAAGTTCAGCCTCAGGACAGACACAGGAGATACAGTTCCTGACAGGAAGAATTTTGACTCCCTGCTGTGGGCCATCGTCACTGTCTTCCAGGTGAGCCCACTTTGCTGTCTATGGGTGGGCCAGGGCAAAGTGAAGAGGATCAGGAGATGCTTTTTCCTCACTGAGGAGCACTGCACTGACTCCTGACAGCACAAAAGGTTGTGGAGGAAGAACAATTGCATATTGGAACCAAATGACTGGTGTATTTCTCAAACAGGGGACCCTGTTCCTTCCTAGGAGATGGTGTGCAAAGGTCACTCCTGTTGTGTCAACTCCCAAGTTTAACACTCTCACCTCAGCACATGACTGTCCCAATGGTTGCTCTTGTTTCTTCTTGCTCAGCTAAGGTTTTTGGTGCAGTGGCACAGCTGGACAGTGACAGCGGGTGTGTGGTTATGGGGAAGTTCAGAGGCCTGGTCTAGTCCTGATGTGTATTTTTTGACTGTCCTTTTCTGTGAATACCCTTCATGTTCTTCCTTCATGTTTATCTGATTTTCTCATCCTCTCTTGCAGATCCTAACCCAGGAGGACTGGAATGTTGTACTCTATAATGGAATGGCCTCCACCTCGCCGTGGGCTTCCCTCTACTTTGTGGCTCTCATGACATTCGGCAATTATGTACTCTTCAATCTTCTGGTGGCCATTCTTGTGGAGGGATTCCAGGCTGAGGTGAGCTACCACCAAGGCTTCATCAGGAGGAAGAATAGAGGTGCTAAAAAAGGGATCCTTCATGACACTTTGAGGATACTGGACTGGAGGACTTACAAAGTATCACCCCTCTTTAATTTCACTCATGAAATGACTCTTATTAGGGTAGTATTCAATTAAACAAAAGGAAAAAAAAAAAAAAACAGTGTTAATCCTTGCAAGGAAAGAGGCTCTCTGGAAGGGGATTCACAATTTCTGTTCTGTGTAACACAACAGAACCTACCTTAGGGTGAGCCCTTTACCCATCCAAAAGCAGCAGTGCAGTCAATCAGCCATCCCAAATCAGACAAGACTCTTTCCAGTGATCACACTGGATGCCCAGTTGCCAGGGACAATTTTGCAGTTCTTCCAGAAATGAAAGACAAAAACAAATGGTCTTTTCTGTTTGAGTTTCCAACTTCTAAATATGTGTGCTCCAGGGTGATGCCAACCGGTCATACTCAGATGAAGATCAGAGTTCTTCAAACATGGAGGAGTTTGATCAATTCCAAGAGGTCCACGAAGGCTCAGGTACAATAGCTCAAACAGTCTTATTTGCTTGTGTCCTACTGCTGTTTGGTGAGAAATCTAAAAGCAGATTCTGCAGAAAATTTACTCCCACTTCTGAGAACTTGCCAGTTTTTATTTTGAACTTTATGCCAGTTTGTGATGTTATTTGTGGAAAAACAGAGACATGTTGGCATCCTGAGGAATGTGGTAGCTAAGTGGAACAGTTCTTGAATGACCTCCAGAACAGCAACTTGAAGTGAGAAGTGAGGCTGTCTCTGGTTATCTTCAGGGTCACTGTTTCAGGAACCCTGTATCCAAATCTGAAACCCACATTTGGAGAGGGGATACCAAGATGATAAAAAGGACTCAAGCAAATCTGGAAGCCTTGCCTCATAGTGAGAGACTAATGAAGCTTAGAGAAATCAGGAAAGTTACTTGATCACTCTCTCTGTAGTTGTAGACCATAAGGAGGGAGTTGTGGTGGTAGATAGCTCTTTAATTGAGCAGAAAAAAGCATAATGAGATTGTAAAGGTCAGAAGCTCAAGCTAGACAAATTCAGGCTGAAAAAAAGCTGTATATTTTCAAGGAGAGATAATTAACAATGAGAACAACCTGAGTACAAACCGCCTGGTAAGGTCTCTGTACATCAAAGACTGAAAGAATTTCTACAAGAGGTATTGTACTTCAAACAGGACTTGGTGGCAGGGAGCAGCAAGAGTAGCTTGCTCTGCAATGGATAGTGAGCCAGAAGCTGGAGGGAAGAGAGCCAGGTAGGAGGGCAGGGGCCACACTGCACACTCTTGCACAAGGTGAGCAGAGCAGGTCCACTGACACTAGTAAGGGTCTGTCAATGGTTCAGTAATTACCAGGCAAGCCCACAGTGGTGAGGAAGGTCTAAGATCAAGCCAAGAAGTCCAGTCAGCAAGACAAGATCAGGATCAGCAAGGTGCAAGGACAGGCACAAGCATACTCACAGCACAACTCAGATAAGCACCACGGGCACATTTCTGAGCATAAATGCAGCTCCCACAGCAGGGAGTAGTGGCTCCAGTTTTTGGCTTACAGTTTTTCCTGCAACTTAGCTCTTTTCAAAGCAGCCCTATTCTGAGTTACACGGCCACACCATATCAGAGCTTATGCTGCATGCAGGCAGTCAAACTCTTGAGATGGCAGAGGAAGAAGAGGTTACAGAGGTGTTAGTGGACTAATGGCTGTCTGTCATGTAGATGTGGATAGGTGACCTTCATTATGCAATAAGTCAAACAAAAATGATTGCTCCAGTTCTTTCAGGCATTAAAATTCAATACCCTGTCTTCTCCATGCATCTCAAAAAATGCTGATGGTCATCTACAGGACTTGAGATTTCCCTCAAAAGTGTCCTGGATCTTAAAGGTCAAGGATCAGTCATTTGAAGAAAGGCAGTGTAGTAGGATAGACTGGTATGCAGTTTTTGCAATTTTGGAGGAATTTTAAGGTGACCTCAGTACATGGATGGCTGTGGCTACCCCTACATCTTAGTCTCTTGCCCAGTGTTTCAGCCTAACTGCTTTAAGTAGCCAATCTGACAGCTGGTGGAATGTGTTCAGACCTGAAGATGCTGGTGTCTGCTCTTGGCATGCAGAAGCACACCCTTGTCCTCCTGTTCGCCTTCATGCTCTGCCTGTCGGTCTGAGGCTGCTTGGCCACCACTCTGCTCGTCTGTCTGTCCCCAAGGAGGGCTGTGGTCGGTTTTGGAAGCTGAGGAAATGACTTTAAAGCCTTCCCAGCTTGCACTGTCTTTGTCACCACACCCTAAATCAGAGAAATTGGTGCTGACTGATGCTAAAGGGCTAACAATCTGTTACCTGCTGTTAACATGCTAAACTGCTTAGGCATCAAAGCAGTCCCTGGATAGTGAGGAACCCACCTTCTTTCCTCATTCTTCTTTCTGCATCTTTCCACTTAGATCCCAAGCTCTGTGCAATTCCTGTGACACCTAATGGGCACCTGGACCCATCCTTGCCCTCTTCCAACCCACCAGTGGCTTCTGGAGGGGTCACCAACTCTTCACGCAACTCACTGCAACTTGACCAGATCCGCGTTGCTGTTGGCTCCCGGAAGAGCAGTGTGATGTCCCTGGGGAGAATGACTTACGACCAGCGGTCCTTGGTGAGTGAGGGAGTATAAATGTGTGTCATACCCTTCTTTTTAAGGGCAAGCACTTTATTGGCTTTCTGCCATCATCTGTGGATTTCTGGGAAGGATTGCCCTGCTGCTGTAGGCTTCTAACACAATTGCGTTGCCTGTCTTTAGAATCCAGATCAGTTCACATTATTTTTCTAAATTTCCAGATTTTTGAAGTCTATTTCCAGGTTAGTTATCTATATTCCTTTGAGTGTGGGAGAGGGAAAACACCAAGAAGACAGTCTCCCTCTTAAAATGGAACATGTTTTTCCTCCTTGCCTTTTCCTTGTTTTTCTAGAGTAAAGGACACAAATTGATGCCTTGAGTTAAGAGGTGATGCCAGAACCACCAGGTCCCATTACACATGGGATTGTATCAGTGCTTTTGTAACAGTGGAAACCTTGTCTTTGAGCTCCCCATAGCAGATTCTGCTGCCCCATAGCACTTCCCCAAGCATGCAGATTTGTCTAACCAGTGCATCTCAGACCTGTCCACCTTGTAACATCAGCTTCTGGGCTTTCCACCCTCTGGCATACACAGCTCTGGGGAGTGCCTTGGTGCTTAAAGGGTTCATGCCCTGTTATTTCCAAACAGGGAGTTCTGGCAGCCCTGTACTACATGATACCTTGCTGATATGGTTGGACTAGACTGTAACCAACAAGCCTGTTTCTCTCACTTTTCCCTTTTACTAAGACTGAACTCAAAGATGGTGTGTCAGATGATCCATCACCCTGTACTTTGTGTTATCCTTAACCCCATCACAGTGTAAAAAGCTGCCAATCAGATTTTTTGAGAGCTTTTCTCTTGCTCTGTGCTGGTGTAAGTAACAGTATCAGGCACCTGGCCTTTGGCTTTATTACTTACCTTCCCTGAAAATGCTTTGCACACAGATGGTGCTGTAAAGTAATCACAGTCAACTCCATTGCTAAGTCATTATCAATTTATTATTTACCAAGATTGCTGCTGGATTCCCACCATGCAACTTGCTCAACATCTGATAAATGGCAGCCCTCTGGCTTAGGGGCCTAGGGAGAAGTCTGTGATCTGAGAGAGGATCACATGCTCCCTCCTTGTGCCCAGGGTCTCTGAGTGCCCACCCCACTCTCTTACAGTCCAGCTCCCGCAGTTCCCACTACGGTGCCTGGAGCCGCAGCGGAGCCTGGGGGAGCCGTCGCTCCAGCTGGAACAGCCTGGCCCGGGGACACAGCCTGAAGCACAAACCTCCCTCGGCCGAGCACGAGTCCCTCCTGTCTGGGGAAACGCACAAGGCGGCAGACGGGGAGCCGGATGGGACAGGAAGGGTGTTTCATCACCGCCGGACACTCTCTCTGGATAACAAAGGCTCCTGTGACCTGCTGGAGTTGGCCTCGGTCCCTTCTGGCCACAGAGTGACCCATAGGCTAGGAGCACCGCCGGGGGCCAGTGAGCATCAGGACTGCAATGGCAAAATGCCCAGTATTGTCAAGGAGATCTTCCCAAAGATGAACAACCACAAAGAACGGGGAGAAGATGATGAAGAAATAGATTATGTGAGTACTTGGTGGAGGAGCCTGGGGTTACATCACAGTGCTTTGAGAAACCCCAAATCCATCCTCAAATTTCAGCCTTCTTGCGTGTGGATGGAAAAGCTTGCAAAGGTGCTTTGGGAAAGCTGGAGGACAGCACTGAATGCAGATAGGACCTTCTAGGCACAGACAAGCTCACATTGTCAGGCTGCCTGAAAGACAGGTGGATGGCGGGAGGAAGGCAGATGTGAGACGTACATGTGGTCATTCAGGAGCTGTTATTTCAGAGCAGTGCAGCCAGGGATTTCTACAAGATAGGAGAGGTCAGGCTGTGCAACAGTGAGAGGTTTGTGTGAGGAACATCAGCAGACCAGAGCAGGAAGCACAGGCACCACAGGCAAGGCAAGTGGATTTTGTGGTATCAGCCTGGGAAACAGCAATCTGTGAGCAGATCAGACGGTGGGAAAAAGTGGAGTGAGGGTCAGTAGAAATTTGAACGGACATAAATGTCTGCATGAAATTCTCAGCCCAAGTGCCAACAGAAAGCCTTCTTGTCCTGGCTTCTCCTCTAGCAGAGTTAGGGAGGAAACATTGCCCTTGTGTAACACAGTCCCCCCCACACCTCTAAGAAGGCTTCATGGGACAGTATCCTACTCTAGAAGGGACACCAGCAGTTTTATTTTTCATGATTTGGGGAGGAAACCAGATGCCAAGAGGTAAACAAGCCCTGGCAAAGCAGCCTCTACCTTCTTTTCCATGACTTGTTGCCTTTGAGTCGATTTTCTCAATCGAGGGATTAAAGAAAAGCAGGTAGTGGTGCATTTGAGTCAGATGTGAAAGGAAGAATGTCTCCCTCAGGCAAGTGGGAAGGTGACCAGTGGCAATTGCTTCTGCTGCATCCCTACAGAGCCTGTGCTTTCGCATCCGGAAGATGATGGAAGTCTATAAGCCAGACTGGTGTGAGTTACGGGAAGACTGGTCCATATATCTCTTCTCTCCACAGAACAGGTTTGTACAGTTTTTGCCATGAGAGGGTTGAGAAGATGGGGCAGATTCTGTTGCTCTGCTGGCCGCATCCCCTGATGTCAGATGGCAACTTTAAACTTACCAGCTGAGAATGTGTATTTTCTCCTCTGTTGCCCCTTCTACAGCCAAACGACATTTCTTTTCCTAGATTCTGGCAATGAAAGGAAAGTTGAGCATCCTAAAGAGCTATTGTGATCTTCCCTCCCTTTGGAGCATCCCATTTTTATTTTCTGTGATCATAAATATTTATAGCAAAGCAAGGCAGGGAATACTAATGTTAACACAAAGAGGATAAAGAATGTATTATTGATGACTCTATAATACTGAAATTTCCTCCCCTGGTACCAGAATAACATCTTCATTTAATTTACAGTACCAGTACCAACTTACCAGCAGTTATAGCACACCTTTTAGGGTGAAGTTAAAATTCTTCTTGCCTAAAAAAAGGAAATATGGGTTGAATTCTTCCTGTTAAAGAGATCTCACCAGGAGAAAATGTCCACGTACCCCAGCCAACAGTATTCTCACCCATGCATATTGCCCCTTGAAAAGAAAGGGCTTTCATTATAGGTCATGATGGAGAGCTTTTTGCTCTGTGTGACACCTGTGTTAATGTACTCAGTGTCTTTCAGAAGTGTGGTCCTCATGACTGCTAACCTACCTGCCTCTCCTGAGCTTTCAGCATGTGGCCTCTTCGTTGTGGGGTGGTACAAAGTGTGAGTTTGGGAGGAAAACTAGAATTCAGCCTCTTTACAAGGCAAGAGAGGAGCACAGGGTCATGGTGGTTAGGAAACCACTCTGGCACTGGAGAAATCAATGGAGGTTCAGCACATTGCTCTGCCCTTGCTCTCCTCCAGGCTCCCTGTGTGACCATGTACCACCCTGGGCTATTGCCATATCAAAGGACATTGGTATCAGAGATAGGAAGGCTGCTATATCAAAGCCCGGTTTTGGCTAGAACTGGCCAGTTTTGGCCTTAATTCTGTGTCCTCTTTGCTCCTAAATCCATTCTGCCCAAGGCACAGGTGCCTACTGGAACTCTCTTGCAGGTTTCGCCTCCTCTGCCAAACCATCATTGCTCACAAGCTCTTCGACCACGTAGTCCTGGCCTTCATCTTCCTGAACTGCATCACCATTGCCCTGGAAAGACCCCAGATTGAACACAGAAGCACGGTGAGAACCATTACCTGTCACCTGCTTTTTAGCACAACTTCTAGAAGTGGTTCCTGAGTGTTCCTGGTACTGGTATGATCTCCGGAAGAACTTCAGCATTAAACACCAGCTCCAACTCATCTATTCAAATACCTAAATATTAATAATTGACATAAATATGTGTTTCCCCTGCAGGCTCTTATAATGGGGCAACCCACCTTATAATTCAGAAAGCCTAGTTCCTTCTGTCTTGGAAAGTAAGAGTTTCCTCCAGGAACCTGCATGTAAGGGATGAATGGCAAAAAGGATAAGGACTGGGAACTGAAAGATAGAAGTAACTTCCATGCTGTAGGAATGGCACATCATCATTCACGAATGCTGCTCTTGAGCTATTTTGGAGGTGGCTCGAGCTGGCAAGTGAAGTTGCTTTTTCTGCTTGTCTGTCTTAGCTGATTCCCAGACTTTGTTGCACTTGGACACAATCAGTAGTCTTGTGCTCAGCAGCTCTTTGGGAAGGAGTCCCAGGTCAGTGCAGCAGGTTAGGCCTGAGCAGCACTGACAGAAAAGGGCAGAGGCTGCCTTGAAACCAGATCTGCAGGATGCAAAAAAATCCCATCCACTATGCTCTGGCAGAGCTGCGTAGGATCCTGTCCCAGCCAAGGTATATGAGCTGAAAGCTGCCTAGCACTGACCTCTGCCAAGGGCATCTCCCTTATTTCATTAACTTTTAGACCCTCCACAGGAATGCAAAAATATCAAGATCATCAGAGGGGACTGACAGAGTAACAAGAGATAGTCAAAATACATTTAAGGTCTTTCTCTGTTTTGTTCTTTTTTGTTTATTTTTTTTTCTAGGAAAGAATCTTTCTCACTGTGTCCAACTACATTTTCACAGCAATCTTTGTAGCTGAGATGACACTGAAGGTAAGTTACTGGAGAAGAACAGCTCAGAGCCTTTTTCCAGTGTCAAACACTGTTCATGTTTGCTCAGCACCCTTTTAAAATGTGTTCATATTTTTGGTGTGCCAGTCCTTTCCCTCTACCTTTATAAAGGCAAATACTGCCTGGGGTTCAGTCCTGTCTTGTTAGGCATAGAAGAGATGTTTATCGTAGGCATTAGGTCCAGTTGGATCTTAGTATTCACAAAGGATAGCTGGCATTCAAATATGGATTTTGTAATGATGTCAAATGTCCATCCCCTTTCTCCTGGAGCAAGAATGGGGGACATTACGACAATATTAATGACATGCTCAAAGTTGACATAATTATTCAATAGAAGTCAAAGTACTTTGCAACAATCAGAAAACCTTGTTATTGCTTTCTCATGTTTGGGAAAAAGTCTTAAAACTGTGTGCTGGAAGTTAAACCCCTAAAATTCATATCTGAATTTTGACCGTGATTTGCAGGATGTTAATATCTCCCCATGGCCACCAATTTCTGTAGCACCCACTGTTTTTGAGAACCGCTGACAAACAAATTACCCCTTTAAGAGCCAAAGTAGGGATTTGGTGCCTGACTTTACCTCCCAGGTGATCTCTGAAGCGGGAGACTTTCCCCAAGTCTCTGGTGTGGCAGGGAAAGGTTTCCTGTGTCCCCTCTACAGTGTCATGTTACTCAGGGAGGCAGAAAAAGGGCTTTTTCCTTCACAGACATCCAGGTAAAAGCAAAAGATTATGAGATGACTCTTCAGTGTCATGAGGAGTTGATAACTATTCCCTCTCCTCCCATTCTCTCCATAGTTGTCCTCTACCAGGTAACACAGGAGCCATTTCACCCCCTCTTCTCTCCCCTCTCTTCCAGGTGGTGTCTTTAGGCCTGTATTTTGGGGACCAGGCTTATCTCCGCAGCAGTTGGAACATCTTGGATGGCTTCTTGGTCTTCGTGTCTCTCATTGACATTGTGGTCTCAGTGGCCTCTGCTGGCGGTGCCAAAATCCTGGGGGTGCTGCGAGTGCTCCGGTTGCTGCGCACCCTACGTCCCCTCCGGTCAGAACCCCCCTGAGCCCTGCTTGGCCCCCTCTTCCCACCAGTTATCCCCAGGAGGGGTCCCAGGGTCAGATCCAACTGTGCCAGGCAAAGCGTGGTCTTTAACAAGCAATAAGCCACAAGGAGGTCCCCCTTAGCCATATGGGTCTGATGCTGGAGGTACCTCATCAAAGAACAAATCCATGAGAGAGAAAAGGCTTTTTGATCACAGGGGAGCTATCTCTACTGGGGGGTCACTGCACAGCGAGACAGGAGTCTGCTGCTGCTGCTGAAAAAGCTTAGCTTAGGCCAAACGTCCCTGCCCTGTCCCTCTGTCACTCTTCCCCTTTCTTCCTTTCCAGAGTCATCAGTCGAGCCCCTGGTCTGAAGCTGGTGGTGGAGACACTCATTTCTTCCCTCAAGCCCATAGGAAACATTGTCCTCATCTGCTGTGCTTTCTTCATCATCTTTGGCATCCTGGGTGTGCAGGTAGGTTGTTACTGTCCATCAAACAGCCCTTGAGCCCCACCCCTATTGCCACAGGCCCCCTGTACCCCCAGGTCCTATAACAGGCACAGGGAGCCAAGCAGAGCAGGAGAGACAGGGAAGCCAGTGAATTTTCTGTGTTTGCCCTCTTCCACAAGTCATCTCCATAATGACACGGCCTTTGGCAAGCACAGACAGGTGCTCAGCAAGTGCAGGCATTGGTGGAGGTGCGAGACAGGCATTAACGCTCACACCTGGCAGCAGCTGGGTCAGGGCTGGAGTCAGTGTCTTAGGGAGAGCCCAGGGCTGGCACAGCACAGGGCTCACTGGACCCATCCATGTCACCCCACAAGGGCAAGCAGCTCAGTGCCTGCTCACATGAACCCTGCCCCCAGTCAGCTCTCTTTCTCCCCCTCACTCTGAGCCCTAAATCCACCCACAAACTTCTTTAATTTTTTAATTTAATCCTCTCTAATTTTGGCTGTTGCATTGCAGAGGAGCAAGGGTGTGGGCGTTACTTCTATCTCAGGGAATGCGCTATACTTAGTTTGCTCTGATGCATCTGTACAAATGCACAATCCAGTACCTTCCATATGGGGAAAAGAGCCCTGGGCAGGAGAGTCACAGCAGTGCAGTGCAGCTTTGTGAAAAAATATATATGAGAAGAAGAGGATGTTTTTTTCTGGTTCTTTACCCTCAGATGAGATCTTCTTTTCCCATCAGCACTCTCAGTAACTGGGAAGCAGGGAGGGAAGATTACTCTAGGGGAGTGATTAGAAGATACTTTTTCCCTTTGTACCCAAAAAGGCTGCCTTAAGGGCTGTCAGATGGTGGGCTTACAGTCACTGCTGGCCTGGAGCAATGGAGGAGGCTGAAAAGCCAAGTGTGAGCTTACAAGGGTGGTCCTGGCTCCTTTGCAGTGGTTGAGCCTGTGCTGTACATTGTGTTGGTGGTGTCCCTGTCATGCTCTATGTGGCTTGCAGTCTTGCAGGCCATGCAGCATCTTGGCATGCTTCCCAGGGAGCATGGGGAACCCTGTGGGGAAGGGGGCTGATGGGGTCACTCCCCTCCTGCAGCTTTTCAAGGGCAAGTTCTACCACTGCCTGGGGGTCGACATCAGGAACATCACCAACCGGTCTGACTGCGTGGCAGCCAACTACAAGTGGGTGCACCACAAGTATAACTTCGATAACCTGGGACAGGTGAGTTTGCCCACAGTCCCTCCCTCTGATGGGAACCCAACACAGGGTTTGTCTCCTCCCCAGGGAACAGATGCAGTGCCTGGAAAGCCAATGCCTGGGCCAGAAGGAGCAGTTATTTGGCATGGGCATCCACGCAGAAGCTGTGTCAGTAGTGGGTTGGTATCAGATTGACACTTACAGGATGAGTGGGAAAGAAAACTGGTGGCAGCAGAGAGCTTGATTTCTCTTTTCTCCTGCCACAAAGATGTTCTTCACAACCTCTCTCCTCTGGTGGGTCTGGCTGCGCATGGTTCCCTGTCACCCCCTCCCTGTCCTCCACGGGGGAAGGAGCAGGTTTTGATGTGTGCAGGGACACAGGAAGAGTATTTCAGTGCTGTGTGTGTTAGAGCATAAACCCACAATATTTTTTTCTGCCTACCAGATGCACCTGTTCCATATCAGCTTTGCTTTATTTGTTACAGGCTCTGATGTCCCTCTTTGTTCTGGCTTCCAAGGATGGCTGGGTCAATATTATGTATAATGGACTCGATGCTGTGGCTGTTGACCAGCAGGTACATGGACTTTCTTGTGAAAGGACCTTTTCACTTTCCTTGTGCTCGTAAGGCAGAAGCATCCTTGAACATCCTGCTTCAGATACCTCCCTCAAACCAAAAGTCCCTTCCAGGCCCCTACTGAAAGCTTTGCTCACCTATTTGCAAGGGGTCAGGTCCTTGGTCTTGTCTAGTCCATGCAGGAAGGTGTAGCTGTGGCTATGCTGTGGGTGTCTGTCGTGTCGATGGGCATTTATCGATTTGTAATGAAGAAGCAATAATGCCATGTGTCTTTCTGGGCATGCTGGCTCCCTCCTGGCCCACACATGGTTATTTCAATACCTTGTAAAGCAGGATTTGTTGGGCTGCCACCCACTGCATCCCTATTCCTCTACTGCTAAGACAATGACTGCCTCTGTTCTCCTCCCACTCCAGCCAGTGACCAACAACAACCCCTGGATGCTACTCTACTTCATCTCCTTTCTCCTCATCGTCAGCTTCTTTGTGCTCAACATGTTCGTGGGGGTGGTGGTGGAGAATTTCCACAAGTGCCGGCAGCACCAGGAGGCTGAGGAGGCGCGCCGGCGGGAGGAGAAGCGCCTGCGACGCTTGGAGAAGAAGCGAAGGAGTAAGGCACAGCCTAAGTGTTTGGTTGGTTCGTAGGCCAAGGTTTTCTGAGAAAAACCTTTTCCTCTTCTTTTTTTTTCCCAATGGGCTGGTCTCCAAAATCCATCACTCGTGGCCGTGCTCTCAGCCTTCCTCCCCGCACCACTGCTGTATCACCACACACCTCACTGGGGTGGTCTGGGGAAGAGGGGTGGCTGAGGAGGTTTGCTGGGACTCCAGGGAAGGCACTGGGGAAGGGTTTTAGCACCCTGCTCCTCAGGAGATAATGTACCAAAACCACCCCCGTGCACATGCCGACAGGCACTGTTGGCATGGAGCGTGCACACATTGATTCGCTTCCTGTGCTTGGGGTAGAGTCCCACCTGGGCTTCCTGCAGCTCAGCTGGTGGTTGAAGAAGAACCTGGACAGACGATTCTTTGTGTTTAAACCCAAATTTAAAGAAGAAGGGGGGGGAAAAAAAAGAGGAAGACCCCTGTGTTTTGTGTCCCAGTGACCCCAGTGTTGCAGTGTCACTCCTTGGGATCCCAAACCCTCTGTGATGAAGGAAACCTTCTATTCCTAGTGTTTCTGTCCTGTTTTGTGTTACCTTTAGATAAAAATTGCTAAAGCATACTTGGTCCTGGTAATCATCCCTACTACCCAGACTTCCATTCACAGCCTATGGGCATGCTTTCCTTTCCTCTGCTCCAGTTTTCCCCTTCTCTCCTATAACACCCCAGGGCCTCTCCCTGAACCATCTGCTCCCTTTTATCATAAGTAATCTTAATTTGTCAAGACATGAAATGCTGATTTAGCACCATTACCACAAAGAGTCTAACAGATTTTCTTTCTAGTATTCTGTTCTTTGTCTTTTTTCCTACATATTTTTCCCCATTTCTTCTTTCCTTTTTTTTTTTTCATTTTTTTGCCCTCCTCTCTATGTCCTTTATCTTTACCTATTCTTTTCTGATTTTTCCTCTGCCAACTACATTCCATTTTCTTTCAATCGTATCACCAATCTTACGCCTTCTCCCTCCTCAGTGTTTCTTACCCATTTCTCTCTTTCTTCTAATTTCTTCCTAACTCTGCCCATATCCCTCTTTCCACTGAAGAGGCGCAGCGTTTGCCGTACTATGCTACCTACTGCCACATACGCCTCCTTATTCATTCGGTCTGCACCAGCCACTATCTGGACATCTTCATCACTTTCATCATCTGCCTCAACGTGGTCACTATGTCCTTGGAGCACTACAACCAACCTGTGGTGAGTGAGATCATGGAGATAAGTCCTGCCTCCAGACACTGTCATTTTGGTATGGCTCTCTGATGACCGCTGCCCACCAGAATAAGTAGGACACTTGGGTGTCACTAAAAATTAGTGTTAAAGTTTTGTAGGAATTAGTTTTGTAGAAGGCAAATTTGTGTGAAGATTTTCATGTGTATCCAGAAAGGTAGTTCCTACTCAGACACTTGTTATCCATTAAAATCAATAGAGAGAAGGTATCTGAGCAAGAGTCAAGCCCCTAGAAAGCTTGGTGCAATTAAGTCTCTGTGCTTTATATTAGTAAGTGGATATGTGGGTCACCCAAATTTAGCTGCCTACTCTGCTTTTTATGTTCCCCTTGATCCTAATAGGAGTGATGGAAGCAGCAGTGTCCTGGGAGCTTCAGGCTTTGCATCAGATTGCCAAATGTCAGCCCAATTCCCCTGCCATATGGCCTCAGCTGAGAGAACCAGAGTGGCTTGTTATATGTCATGGGATGGGCCATCTTTACCAAGCCACCTTTTCTTCATAAAAGAAGCTGCAGGGTGAGATTCCAAATGCAGCACCTTGGAGGCCAAATAAGTTTTGCTCTTTGCTTGGGTACAGACCATGTACCTCTCAGTGTTCCTGGCAAAGCTGCAGATGCCTTTGGTGGGGAAAATGTATACTGCACATATCAAAGGAGCCTTCTGCCTCCATATGTAGACAAAGCATCCATCATGATATCTGCCCAGTGACATTTCAGTTTTCTCTTTGGAAGACCCTTGGTTTAGTTGACAGCTCTGGTGTCTGAACAGATTGTCTGAGGTAACTCAGGCTTTGATCAGGAGCTGAATCTCTCTGTTCTCATTCAAATCTATTGCTGAGCTCCTCTGTTTCACCTTGCCCAACTGCCCAGCTTTCATCTTGCCCTAGATGGTGCCCAGCTTTATATTTCAGGAGCTCTCAACCTTTATCTGTTGGCGTACTCACATCAGATCTTTGTTCCTCAACAAGTCACTCCTCTTCCTTACTCTTCAGCTCCTTTCCCTGGAACACAGCTCCAGCCAAGCCAGCCTGATGTCAGGATCTGTTAAACAATCTTCTCAAAGCACTTCAAGTCCTTCCAGTACAGAATGCCACCAAAAGCTGCCCACTGCCACCAGAACACTGGTTCTTGGTGGTCGTGAAGGAGCAGCACATAAAAGAGCCAGAAACCAAACAGCTAAGAGATGTGATGTGCTGGCACCAGACCAAGACAGAGCAGAGTTTCTTTCAGTCAGAAATTACCTGAATCTACAACCAGAGTAACCTCTGTGCTTCACTCCTGGTTGATAGCAATGCCAGTGCCATTAACAAGGTGTCATTCAGGTGGCACAGGCTACTGCCAGAAGAAAAGTCTGATAGCATTTTGTGGATTCTCTTGCAATAGCCTCCTCCTCCCGATTGTGCTGAACAGTACAGAAGAAAGGAGCAGTAACTGATCCTGAGAAGAACATTTGGCAGAGGGGCTGGCTGGTGGTTGCCCTTAGTAGGCAACCTCCACATTCATGTAGGTAGGAAGCATGGGGCAGCTTCCCCACCCCAAAATGAATACCTGGGGCACCTTCCGCACCCCAGGATGAGTTCCTGGCACTTAGGAGAGTCCCCACACAGGGGGGTTATATGTTTGATGTTGCTTTTGCCTCAATTCTTCTCCCTCTCTTTCTGTGGCAGTCCCTGGAGACCGCCCTCAAGTACTGCAACTACCTGTTCACCACTGTCTTCGTGTTTGAGGCAGTCCTCAAGCTGGTGGCATTTGGTCTGCGACGATTCTTCAAAGACAGGTGAGCAGAGGGTTGTCAGCTGTGGCTGTGGGACAGCTGGGTTTGGAGTAGAGGTTGGGGATGGTGCCATATCTAGACCGAGAAGTGGTGGCAGAGTGCTCTGACTGCCTCCCAGTTCCGCACAGCATGGACGTAACCTCATCCTCCGCAAGCTGCAATGCCTAGGCAATAGCAAGAGTTGTCCAAAAATTGCCTCTTGGTTGCAGTCTGCTGGTTAGGCGAGAAAGCAAAGGAGATGAGGTTAGAGAGAGACATTTTTTTCCTGCCCTTGAGGCAAACTGTGAGCATGCTAAAGCAGAACATATGTAGCAAAGTTGATTCAAGGTAGTAAGGCCGTAAAAAGCTGAGCCCATTAGTCAAAGCATAGCGCCATAGTAACACAGCTCCATGCTTTCAAATCAGGCTGGCTTGCCTCTGGCTGCTCAGGGTGTGTGCAAAGTGAATCTTTGTTTCTCTGGAAAAGCCCGTATAGGCTGACTCAGAGTGGGCCTGGAACTCATACATAAGGAAATGTTTAGGATGAAGTGGAGACAAGTACTTTTCTTTCTCATGAAAATGGAAAAACCCTATCTTTGTTTATTCTCTTCAATTTTTCTTCTAAAGGTGGAACCAGCTAGATCTGGCCATTGTGCTGCTGTCTGTCATGGGCATCACACTGGAAGAGATTGAAATCAACGCTGCTCTCCCAATTAACCCCACTATCATCCGGATCATGAGGGTGCTGCGTATCGCCCGGGGTGAGAGAGACACTGGCCAGAGCAGGGGTGTATGTGGCCATGGAGTGCAACTTGGTGCCATGACTCGTTGAGCAGTGGCTGTAAAGTTGTGAGCTTGCCCTGTCCCCAGCCCTTGAGGAGCCTCTGGGGTGTCCTTCATCACATCCCAGCAGGGATTCTAGGATCTGGGACACCCTAGAAGCTCAGGCATTCAGGTTCCCTGGGAGGTGAAGCACTGGGAGGGTGGACAGATCATGCGAGAACTGAATTTTCTCTGTTACTCATTTTGGGACAACTATAGTAGTGGTGTGGGGAGCAGAGGCCACCAAGCAGGTTGAAATTTGCTAGGTAAGGTGGTGGCCAAGGTGGCATAACAGTGATGGCTGAAGGGAGAAAAAGTGATGGAAGGAAAAATCAAAGCAGAAGGATAATTAGAATACACATTCCTGGGAAGAAGCACGTGGCTAGAGTGTCTGGGTGAAGCAGCCCAATAGACATGGGTGGCAGAAACAAAATATTTAGTAAAAAGGATATGAACTTGAGGAGAAGGAACAACTGGGGTTGTACCATCAAAAGCGAGAAGAGGAATGAGGGAAAAGTCCAGTTTTTCTAGGGCGAGGAGAGACAGGACATCTGTCTTGTGCTACTGTCATTAGTAAGTCACACAAAGGATGCCTCTGAGTTCAGTCTGACTGACACCTCACTTGTGCTTGTTGTGGCAGTCCTGAAGCTACTGAAGATGGCAACAGGAATGCGAGCACTGCTGGATACAGTTGTTCAAGCCCTGCCACAGGTAAAACATCTTCCCAAAAGATTCTCCTCTTCTGTCCCTTTTTCCAAAGGGTTGATTCTTGTGGGGTCTCAGGGGTGGTGTCTACTGTGGTGTGCAGGCAACTGCCTGAAGGTCACGTCCAAGTTCTCTAGTCATTCATGGGGTTACAGCTCACCTCGTATCTCTCTTCTCCAGCATGTGAAGGAAATAAGGCTTGACCCCTGGATAAGGGTAGATTTCTTCCCATCATGTCTAGCTAGTGTCTAACTGTTTGCAACTAGTCCTTGGCTCCTTTCTCCCCTCTCCTTAAGAAGGGAAGAGTGATTGGAAGACACTTCAGGAGGAAAGGACATCTTTCTGTCGCTGCAGCTCTCACCCTTCCCTGAATGTGCCCCCTTTTCCCTCCTTCTCTTTCATTCGCACTCTCCTTTTCTTAGCCAGTGCTTCTCCCTTCCTACTTTTTCTTCTTTCCTCCTCCTGGATCCCTTTGTGTTTCTGAGTGTCTCATGCATGAGAAGCAGTGACACGCTCTGTTGTGGCTCACACAGCCGGCAGTTAAGTGTCTGCTGCAAGGCATCGAGACAGAAGGATCTCATGAGCTGTGAGTGGCAGCTGCTCCCAAACGAGATGCTGACACGGTGCTTTACACAGGCTTCAAGCCCACTGTGAGCATCCTCCGTGATGGATGAGCAGTCAGGGAGTCTGGTCCCCTTCCTTTTGGATTGCTGAGGGAGAATTGTTAAGCAAGGAGTAATGGCACCAAGTGGCTCTGCGGATCATACATCAGACTGGTCCCTTGGCAGGCCCTGAGAAGGCAACTCTACTGCGTGGTATCAAAATGCACAGGCATTTGTCAGTTGATTTATCAGCTAATGTGCCAGTGCTGGTGAGTGATGATGAGCTGGGAATCAATCTGAAAACAGCATGAGTAGTTACTCAGGGAATTTACTTCTGGTGTTGGTGACAATAAATGTCAATCTGAATTAGTGGCATATGATGGCACAAAAGTGAAAAGGAAACTCTGTGATCTTTTATGGATCCTGAGCTCTGTCTGATCTTCCATGATTTTTATTAAGCAATAATTATTTGTGGTTTATTATAATAATAGTAATAGCAACAATATTAATAATTCGTGTGTAGGATATACAACATCATTCAGTATAGTTGTGGGCTGAGATATACTGAAAAATAGAAGGAAGGGGAGATGAAGGATGTTCTTAGTGCAGGCAGATCTGGAATGTAAATTTTTATTAGTTCTGGCTCTGCTGCCGCAGACTGGCTCAGTGCAGCTTTTTTGCACCTTGATCTTTTCCATTCCAGGAGCCATAACAGATGATTTTTCTCAGGCAAGGATCTGGGACAGAGCAGGTCTTCAGTTCCAGCATCTGCATATCTGTGGCATGTTTATTCTGAAACCCAGATAAATGCACACAGACATTAAGAGCTGGATGAAGTAGTATACAGAAACTGTTGGTAAGAGGACTCCGCAATGTATTTGCACTTAAATTTTGAGATTCAACTTCTACCCATAAAATACAGATAATAAATAAGAGAGGAGGAAATTTTCATATCCCTGTCATCTAGACAGAGAAACTGAGTCATGAGACAGTTAAGTGTTTTGCTTGAGATGGCAAAGAGCACAGCTGGGACCTGTGAGTCTCTATTTCTGGTCCTAGCCACAAACCACAAGTATATTCTTTCACACTTTCTCATTTCTGATTTTTCTGTCTCCCATTTGCCTAGGCTCCTTTGCTAGCCAAGTTTGTGGGACAGGTCTTTTGGAGGTCAGTAATATCTGCCTCAAAGCAAGCAGATGTCTGAAAGTTTGGTCTCTAGGTATTCCCTGGAAGATAATAACAAGCAGTACTTACTCCCTCCAGCATGAAAGCCTGTGACTTCCTATTGACTAGCTTTTGCTACTTCCTATAACAGGTTGGCTTGGTTTAATAAAGTTATGTAGCAGGGATAAAAAAATCCCTCCATACTTGTGTAAAAATCTGAACTTAAAGGTCTAAAATCCACCAGTTTTAGCATTAAAAGAATGAATCTAGTCTCCATATTTTATACACCGGGTCTTTGGGGGACAATTGAATTATCTGTAATATTATTCTCCAAGATTTATTGGCTTTGCCAAAAGAAGTAGTTTAAAATAAGCTGTCCTTTCCCTTGCACTTTATCCTCTTCCTGACCTTTCTCTTTTTGTTCCTAGAGCACAGACTCAAATCAGGGATTTTGGCTTGCTAATGGCATACAAGGCATCTCCAGTTGTCCTGTTTCAATTCCCTTCCTGTCTTTGTTACACTGCAGCAATTCTTAATAGTGAATAGAACTTTAATTTTAAACAGCCCTTTGGAAATGTAGTCCGTAGCTAAGTTTTATTAACTGCCTTTTCTTAACGCCCTGTAGACACAGACCCAGCAATGTGTTCTCACAGCATTTACTATGGTGTCTAATTTAGTCATCAGAAATAATTCCTTCCAGTGAGTATATAGGGAACCAGGATGTGGCAGTCCAGGGGAGTGGGTGGGCTGAATCATTTATTTCTCTCCTGAATTTTGATGGCACAGCAGTTGCAATGACTAAATTAGATTCCTGAAGTGATGATCCTAACGTAGGCCCAGTGACCACATGCATTCAGACCAGAAACAGTTTGGTGTTTCAAAAAACCCAAGGAGTCCTTAATTTTTCCATGCCTTCTCTTCCCACCTTCCTGCTCCTCCCACAGCCCTGATGGCAACTGGAGCTGTCGCTGAACATTTTTCAGGTGCTGAGCAATTCTTTGGTTGCATTTGTATACTGGGATTTCACTGCTGTTCTCTTCAGACTTGGAATGCAGGAACACTTTCTGTACAGATGAAATAGGCTTTGGGATCGGCTGACAGTGCCATTTGCTTTCAGGTGGGAAACCTTGGACTCCTTTTCATGCTCCTCTTTTTCATCTACGCTGCTCTAGGAGTGGAGCTCTTTGGAAAATTGGGTAAGTCTCAAGCAGACCATGCTTCAATGTGAGCTACAGACATGCTGGTTGGGGTTTCTCAAAATCAGAACTCTTCAATGAAGGGACTGAGTTATTTGATGGACTTTATTCTCCCTTATGCATAATTGTTCTAAGAGGAATTTACCACTAAATTGTTGTTGTCCTAACAGCCTAACAAAATAAAAGCAACCTCAGTTTTCTCTTACATTCTTAAACATTTGTTTTTCCTGCACTCTGTGCCTGACATTGCCTTCAAGATTACAAGAAAAAGATTGTGAAAGTTTATTTACATCTCTTGCCATGGTACACTGATCAAGAAGAAAGGCAGCACAATGACATACTGGGAGGATCCCCCTGAGCAGCAGTTACACTGCCTGATATCCTGGGGCTGGGCCATCAGGGAGTTTTCCATACTGATGGCCAACAGCCAACTGTTGGTCAGGGTGCTGATACCATTCATTACCTGAGGTCTTCAGGTTGAGAGTTCATGTTGTTGGTCTCAGGGCTGGTGAGTGTCCCCTGAGTGTCGCACTTTGCGCTCCCCTTGTTTTTCAGTGTGCAATGATGAGAACCCCTGTGAGGGCATGAGCCGCCACGCCACCTTCGAGAATTTTGGGATGGCCTTCCTCACACTTTTCCAGGTGTCCACGGGTGACAACTGGAATGGGATCATGAAGGTAACTGGGACTTGGAGGCCAGGATCTCCTACTTGTGGGGAAAGAGAAATTCTGATGTGTGGTCTGTTCAGCAGAGCTTGGGCTAGTAAAGGGAAGGGGAGCAGAACACAGAAGCTAGGTTGCTGGATAAGGTCCCTGCTTGGTCCATAGTCTCTCTCCCCACCATGGTAACTCATCTAGTCCTAGAGATATCTGATTGAGAAAAGTGCCAATTTTCCTTGGGAGGAACAAGAAAATCATTTAGGCTGAGGGAATATCCACTGTAGTCAGGACTGTTATCAAAGCTGAGCACAGGACACGTGTGTTGGCCATGGCACTCATCTGCAGAGCTACCAGGAAAACACAAAATAAATGCTTCCTTTGGAGGACATGGAGAAAGGAAAGTTCTTTCATCACATATGGTGCTTTTGAGAATAGATGGGAGAAGGCAGTACCAGCCTGCTTGTTTTTTGGTCTTGTTCACATGTGTGGGGCTACGGTGGCAGCAACATGTCATGGTCTGAAAGTTTGCTTCATATGCCTTTGGATGGTTTTGCTCTGAAGCAAACCATCATATGAAGAGAGAGTGTCCCAGATTCTTTGGGGACCTCATTATGCCAAAAGGTATGGGGTGATAGAAGTGTTTGCCTTGTTCTTTCCATTAGCATCAGTGTTTTTTGACAGAGAGAATGGCCAAGCTTCTGTTCTTACTTTAGTCTTTCCTTCCTTCCTTCCATTGTTCCCCGTCAATCCCAACCTCCCCTCAAGGATACCTTGCGTGACTGCAGCCACGATGACCGGAGCTGTCTCAGCAACCTGCAGTTCATCTCCCCACTGTACTTTGTCAGCTTTGTGCTCACAGCCCAATTTGTCCTCATCAATGTGGTGGTGGCTGTGCTCATGAAACATCTCGATGACAGCAACAAGGAGGCCCAGGAGGATGCAGAGATGGACGCTGAGCTTGAGATGGAAATTACTCATGGGCTGTGCTCCCACAAGTCAGGCTCTCCAAATTCAGGACAGGGAAAAGGAGCAGGAACAGGAGGAGGTGGTGGTAGAACAGATCCTGAAGGACATCTGTGCATGAGATGTTACTCTCCAGCCCAGGTGAGTACACCTTTGAACTTACTAACCAGACTGCAGCAAGGAGCTGTGGGCATTAGCTGGGCAGCTCAGATGATTGAGGGCTTAGCAGTAGCAGAGTCTTCCACCTCAGGGTGAAAGGTTTGCTTTCAGCAGTAGACTTCTGAGTTGATAGGATCATGTAGGGACAAGGCTATGACAGCAGTGTGTCCTGTTCATTGTCATCATGGTGTAGGAACCTGAGGGCCAGCAGAGGAGGGATGGAGCAGATCAGCTAAAGGTGTGACAGGAGCAAATTTGAGAGGGGAACTCAGGAGAAGAGTGCAGGACAAATGGCAGATCGAGGGTGAGTGACTCCAGCAGAGCTGGAAGGGAGACGTGAGCACTGAAAGTGAGTGAAGACTGTCCCTCCTTATTTTATATTTTTTTTTCATTGAACTCTGGCACCTTTACACACCCTGTGGAGCAAATGTTTCCCCCAGTGACCCTGCAAGTACCTGCAGAACAAGATGCTGCTCCAGATGAGTCAGAGTGGAGAACCCAGCCCCAAATTCACGTGAAACTTGAAAGCAAAGAACTCGACATTCTTAAAATGATCTCTCCCATCCTCCCCCCTTTCTTGTCCCCTAGGAGAACTTATGGCTGGACAGTGTCTCTTTAATTATTAAGGACTCCTTCGACGGGGAGTTAATGATCATCGATAACCTATCGGGCTCCGTCTTCCATCATTACTCCTCGCCGGCCATGTGCGAGAAGTGTAACCATGACAAGCAAGAGGTAACCTGCGTACGAGGATGTGTGAGGGCACTCTTCCCCCCAGACCTGCACACCCACACCCACGTGCCCGCAGGTCGTCCCATGTGTGCTCCTCACTGTAGATTGTGTAGACAGTAGAGCTTGTTGACCTGTGTTTGTTATCTGTTGTGAAGTGCTGGTGCTGCCTCTAGTACAGGCCTGCCCTCCTCAGCCACACGTGGATGTTTGAGGTGGTGGAAAAGTGAGATGTGACAGGACACGGGTCAGGAGAGACTGAATGACCTGCAGAGAAATGACTATGAAGGCATCCCTTGGCAGCTCTTGTTGTGGTCAATTCTGCAAGAAAAGTCTAAGTTCAGGCTCATGTTGGACAGAGGACTCTAAGGATCTCACCCCAATGAGACCGCTCAGGAGCAATTCAGTGGGGGATTTAAGCTTGTGTTTTGTCCTCATTTTAAGCATGTGCTTGCTTTATTCCCTATTGAGGTCGTCAGTTAAGCACATGTTTAAATGCTTTGTTGAATAGAGTCATGTCTGTGAGCAAGGATTGGTTTGTGGTGAAAACCAGTTAATTAGTTTGAGCAAAAACTAAATAAAAATGAGCCCACTGAGAAAGTTTGTTAGCTGACAAATGGGTTGTTGCTAAGAGCAGGACCAAGTGGCTTAGACTTGAGCTACTAAAGTTGGAAGATGCTTCGGAAAACTCCTTCCTAAGCAATTAGTCTTTTCAGGTTGTGAAACTTGAGGAGCAAAATAGTCTGGGAAGGGTTAGGTGAGTAGCAGAACTAATTTAGTTCTGAAATAATTTTATTGTATGTAGGTGCTCTGATTTCGTGTGGTCAGACTTGTAGCAGTAGTGTGGCTCTTCTGACAGTAAATTAGTACATCAGAGGCAAACTTCACCCTCTCCTTCCCCATAACTGACTCAGTATGTTGTTACAGCTTATAAAGAAACAAGGAAACTTGGGGAAAGAGCTCTTATTGGCAGATCATTCTATTCATGTTTGAAGAAAGCAATATTTTGTTTGCTCTCAGATGCCTACTTCTGATGCTCTGATATTTTTTCAGCTTCTCAGCTGTCTGCTTTTCCCCATTGCTTCCTTTTGAAAGTATCAAAATGCAAACACTGCTGTAGTTCATCATTATTGAGACACTTCACAAATGAATTCTGCATTAATGCAACCAAATAACTAGTTTTCAATTAACTGCAATTTCCATTGCTTTACTTAAGTCTTTGTGTTCAGCAATTGGTGCTCAGCTTTCTCAGCAAATGAGATCTCCTAAGGCAGTCCAGAATGATTGCCCTCAAGTCAAGTCATTTGCAGCTAGTTTGCTAAACCTCACAGATAGTCTTCAGTATCCCGCCTACTAATGAAGACAACCCATTTTCTTACCTTTCCAGCAAAGAAACTAGATAGCAAAATCTTCAAATGCAACCCACAGCCGGAGCAAAGAATTTGATGTAATTATCACAACTGAAAAATTATTCCTAGATCATACTTTCTAATGGCTGTTATAGAGCCATAAATTACTTTCAAAACTGGTATTTCAATATGTCTAAAATGTGGAACTGAAAAGAAATTATCTATGCAAGAATGAGTTTAGTAATAAAATATAGATGTTTTATTTTGGATCATATGAGTCAAAACTATACATTAGGATTTTAAACCAGAATTGATTATGACCTCCTCTTCATATTTCAAACTAGAAAAAAAATTGATGACATTTAAGTAGTAAATCACTATATGGAGTCATAGCTAACATCAGCAATGCACACAGTCATTAAATTGGAGTGTACTCTGCTACATCAACATGTCCAAATAAGTATTGCACACCTACTGAATTGCACAGTCCCAGAAGCAATTGACAGCAAGTTACATAGGCAAAACTATTTATCTAGTCCTCCTAAGTGCGTGTGTGTTAGAAAAAAACAGTATGCTTGCCATCCACCCTATCAGCCTTAAACTGCCCTTCTGAAAAAAATCACTTATTAGGCAAAAATGTCTTCTCCAACTTTATTGGTAGCTTAATTCATCAAGATGCTGAGCACAGTGGGTGGACACAACATTTAAACGTATGCTCAAACTCCTTAATGTGTGCTAAGCTTTTTGTGGCATTGAGCAGAAGCGCTCAGTGCCTTTCCCAATTATGCTCCTGATACTTTATTTTCAAACCAATTAGTTGTACAATTAAAGATTTTTGTAATCGTGGGTCTGTTTTTAAAGATGTATTTGTGAGTGGTTGTTTTCTAAGGGATATCTGTGCATGGCTCAGTATCTCAGGCCGATGTTCATGGCAGGTTTCATGGATTGGGATCTAGTCAACAGCCCCTTCTCTCCGACTGCAATTTAAAATATTTTTTTGTTCCTCATCTTTAGTCAGCAGATTTTAAAATACTCTCCCATAAGGGAAGCAAAAAGAACAAAACTTCCATTTTTCACGGTGCTAAACTCTTGTCATTTCTATCCTTTCACTCTTGGGGTGGTTGACAGACTTCTGTGTATGGATGACTGAAGTGAGTTTAGCCATGGTAGAAGTTCGTCAGTGAGCACCAGCGAAATGTGTTTCCACACCTGCAGTTTACTTACTCACGACTTTGTTGATTGAGGGTTTTGCGTAGATCCCAGGGTGGTCAGAATTTTCAAGCAAGTGGTTCAGTGACAGACAGACTGTTCTGGCTTTTGTTGAAATCCTTTTTTATGGATGGCAAAGGTAGTCTCTGATGTTACCATATGTCATGCTTGCATCTCTGCAAGCACAGCTGTAAGGCTGTTTGGTGTAGCAAGCACTTGGGAGAGTAATAGATGAGAACACACATTAAGTGGGACTGAATGAAGACTGTGCTTCTCTATGGAGTTGTTGCTGACTGGTGGTTGTGTAGCATCCCTGGCATAAGTTCATTCTGGGCTCTCTGTGCGTTCGTGCTCTGAGGAGCAGTTGTTGGTTTTGGGCTTTCTCCATGGTTGAACAGCACCATGTTCCTGTGTCAGAATAATATCTCAAATAAGGATGTCATTTGTGCACTTTATTTAAATCCAGCTCCGTTTTTCCATTCTGTTTGTTTAAAGTGCATTATCCCTTGGATGGAGACCTCTTCCAGTCTCTGGAATTGGCACAAGCCACTAAACTTCCAGCTCGAAAGTCATCTCTCCAAATGTTTCACTTGCTGTCATGGCGCAAGAGCTGTACCTGCCTCTTGCAAACACAAACACATGGCCAGAAGCTGTCCTGACTGAGACAACCCAGAGTACAGCTCTCAAGAGTTAGCTGCTGGTGGTGCAAACTTCTGGCACTCGAGGGACCAGTGATGGAAATCCAGGCACAGGAGGGACAGAGAGTAACTGCTTAGGCTGGTAGAAAAATTTGCTTTTCAGGCATTGTGAGAAAGAGTTGTCAGGCAGAGGGGTTTTAAAAGCTTGGAGGAAAAAGGATGGGAGAGGGGCACATGTGGCATGAAATGGGCCAAAAGATGAAGCAAGGTCAGGCATGGGACTGGAGCAGAGCTGAAGCACAAGAATGAGAGAGATGCAGTGGTCAGACTTGCTTTGAAAGCAGGAGAGCTCAAGTGTGGGTGTGTGGGAGGGCTGAGTTTAGAGATCGAGGACAGAACAGAAGATTACAAATAGAAGAATAATAGAAGAATATGGTGTTAGGTAAGATCTTGGGTAGGTTAGAGGAGAGGGGAAAGGCAAGATGCAGGACAGCTGGAGAGAAACAGGGTTTCAGTAATGAAGGTAAGAGAATATGAAAAGCATGCACTGGCATGGACTGCAAAAGGCATGACTTTCCCTGGAATGTAAGCACCTTCATGTTGAAGCAGGGCTGTCTGTGGTGCCTTCAGAAAGAGGGGTCCACTCCTCATCCCGCAGCAGAGCTGGCTGCCCTGTCACCAGCCTGAGGGACCCCTCTGCCTGCCTGGCTTTACTTGCAGGGCCTTGGGCCAGCTGTATCGCTGTGACAGATACAGGACTCATTCCTCCAATTCTGGCACTAGAGGAGCATGGACTGGTAGCAGCCTGCTTGCAGATCGTATATTTAACCTTTCTTAAAAAGTGAATTCTCCGGCCCAGCCCAGTTCTGGGTTAGGCAGTTCCTGATATATCCAAGGAATATAACCTAAAATTGATCTTGGGTCTACAGGCTCTCACTTATCCACCATCAACAGTGTGACTGCTTGAAATGTGGATTCCAGGCATGACCTGTGATAGCTTCTTTCCCTTCCTGCAGGTCCAGCTGGCTGAAATGGAAGCGTTATCCCTCAACTCAGACAAGTCCTCTTCCATCCTTCTAGGAGATGAGTCAGACAATCGAAACGCTGCTCAGCTGAATCCTAAGGAGATCAAGGTTAGCCTCAGACAGCCATGGGAATCTTACACCATGTGCTGTACTTATGCCCCTGCTCATTTCAGGTGTTCCGTATTCATCCAGGTGTCCCTGCTGAGGAATATAATTCTGGTCATTTTTCAAGAGCTTCTCCATAGAGACAGACTGTGGAGTAGGATTTGAGGAGAACAAAAGAATACATGTATTTGAAAGTTCTCTTCACTACTGTTAGTAACTTCCTCTGAATTTGTCAAAAGGCGATTTGGGCTGGAAAATTGAGCATCTCTTAGCTACCTTGAAGTTATTACCAGAATAAGTTCTTCTTGAGGCTTTGAAAAGTCTGCTCTATCATCTTCCATTAAATTTCACAAGGCTTTGTCCTCACTTATTTTTTTCCAGCAGGATGGCCAGGACAACCCTGACTCCAGTGGGGTAGACAGTGTGGGGGAATGCCTGCTTCCAGCATCCAGCGAGGACGGCTCCACGAACCCGGACAGTTACCTGTGTGAAGTGGAGAATACTCCTTTCAAGTCAGTTCAATCTTGGCTAAAGCATGAAAGTAGCAAAGGTGAGCAGGGCTCTCATTCTCCAGGTCTGCTGACACTGTGGGTTGGTTCAGCTCTGTTCTTCCCCTGCTTTCCCTCTGCCAGGGGGAGAGTTAATGTGACTTGGGGTTATACTAACCAAGAATTAGCTTTCAGTTTGCAAATTTGCTTCAGGAATGGTGGGAGGAGCAGTTCCTTCATTTTTGTTGCTAGTTTTGATATCTTCCCTCAGACATGACTCTGTGAAATATTGTGGAAGTGCTGATCCCCATTTGCAGTGGTGCACTCATACACGGTCAGAAAAGAGTGGGGACAGATTCTCCTGACATGCCAGCTTGGATGAACTGTGCTCACTCAGCACAGAAAAACACTGCTGTCCCCTGAGACCAAGCAAAGGTTCAAAGAACATGTAACACGTTTGCCCTTGGTGGAAGTGCCCCAGTTCTACTCTTGAGCATGCCCTGGTCTCCTGTGGTCCCCAGCTTTCCCAAACCACCACTTAATTTATCTCCCTTCATCCCTTGCCTTGCAGGATCTGGGATGAATGTCCTCTGGCAGTGATACATACTTGAATCAAGGCATTATAGCTCAGCATTTCTCTGTGAGAGCAACAGCAGAGCTGGCCTGTTACCTTATGACTCTGAGCTGTGTTAGGTCTTCCTGGTCTGGTGCAGGTTTTTGTGCAAAAAGTGGGATCCTTAGTCTGAACACCAGACTGAGGCTTCTTGGCCAGGAGTGCATGTTCCTGAATATCCTTTGTTCACTGGACCTGAGACTTTGCTCAGTGTAACAGCAGCAAAGGCACAAAATAAAATCAGAGGACTCTTCAACATTTTTTTTTTCTTCTGTTTCTGTTCTCCTCCCCTTTCTTTTGATGCTCTGTCAGTCCCTCCCAGCCCCTTCTCTCCAGGTGCATCTTCCCCTCTGTTACCTGTACCAACAGAATTTTTCCACCCAGCCATCTCTGCCACCCAAACAGGGCCTGAGGAAGTCTCATGTCCACGCAACCTTCCTAAGATCTCTCTGCAAGGCTCGTGGGCATCCCTGAGATCTCCAGGTGTGAACTGCTCACTTCTCCATCAGGTGAGGAATCCCGCTTCTGTCTTCCAGGAAAACTCCATTTTCACATCCCACCCAAACAGAGGGGACTGAACAAGGAGGAGGGCAGAGGAAGGAGAGAGGCAGGTGTGGTCACAGGCTGGGTAGCCTGGATAACCTGGATCAGGAGGAGCACAGTGGACTGCAGAATGCAGGAGGGTAGGGGAGGAAAGAGGGTAGTACAACAGAGTGGTGTTGGATAGCTCTCACTCCGTGAAGTCATTTGTTCTTCTGCTTTGGATCAACAAATAGTTTGACAGCTGCAGTGGGCCCCACATGAAGATGAAATCACATCACTCTGCAGCTCCCCCCAGGTCCCTGGCACTGGGTGTGCTGCAGACACCTGCATGCACAGCAGCCATGGTGTGGGCCAGGGAGGTGACAGCTGCACAGCCTCCTCAGCTGTGACTCCAAATCATGCACCTTCTTGGTTGGAACATGCTTCTTCCCACCTGCATCCTCCACATCCCTTAGTGCCCCGTCTACACACTGTGTCCCTAAGCTCACTGTTTTGCCCTGCCCACTTAACCCTTGCATCCCAGAAAGGTGCCATCTCTTTCTGAAAAGGCAGCTATTTCTCACTAACAAAAGAGAAGAGTAAAAGCACTGGGGGGAGATGAGGTGTCTCTGAAGTGCAGAAGACACAGAGATGAAAGGCCAGTAGAGATCCCTGCTATTGTTCGTGGAAGATACTCCATGAACAGGGGCACTCTGTTCCAGACAAACCAAAAAAATAAAATCAGATGTTATCCAGCTATATATGACAGACACTGTTGGTACAATACAAATGTGTATAAATTCACCAAGGATAAATTTAGCCTTGGTTTGAGACTGAATTCCTGCAGTGTTGAAACTTCTGGTTTGAGTTAAGATACAAAGAGGTAGAGCCCTGGAGCTGGCACACCACTGGGACAAAAATACTGATTTGTTGTAAAGGAGAAATTAGTTAACTCCTGATTATTTGACACAGACTTTGTTGAATAACTATGGAGACTGCTTCCAGTCCTACATGCATCATTCCCAGTTTAGTGTCCCAGTGATGATCGCATAGTGCAGACCAATTTCCTAGAAACAATTAAATGCAGCTTAACTAGATGAGCCCTGATACAAGGAAATTAAGGCTGTTTCCTCTTCCTTCTGGAAGGGAACCCCACCTTTCTACCCTAAATGAAAGGGTAGTAGCTGCTAGTGCTGGTCAAAAGAACCATGGGGCCTCTTTTCTCTCATATTGCTGATTTTTTAAATGAGAGGTGGCCTGTACAGAAGTCCCTTGATTCCTGTGCAGCTGATAGATGTTTGTGTGGCAGGTTTATAGGGAAGCCATGAGTGAGGACCCTCAGGGAACCTTTGCTCTGCTGCCTCCTGGACCATCAGTGCTCAGGGAGAGCGTAGTGGTGGGTGCTGCAGACAGGGCTCACAGACACAGCATCCCTTCCCTTTGGTGGAGCACTTCACGTGGGAGGGGTAGATTCATCCTGAAGCAGAATGAAATTAGCTCAAAATGTCGAAACCTTTCCTCCTTCTTACCCAGAAGGAAAGCCACGAGTCAGGCTGCGTGGCTGGTGCTTTGTAGCATTGGTTGGTTTATGGCTCCCTTCCCCAGCAGAGAAGAGTGAGAGAGGAATGGAGTTTTTCCCCTTTCTGTAATCGTGGCTTATTTTCACACCCCAAAGTAGCCCCAAAACCAATAAGGCAGAGTCTCTCGCCCACTGCCCATCTCCTTCTGAGAACTGTTTTCGTGCTCCCGCCCTCCAGTCCCCCGAGAGCGACGCGTCTCTGGACAGCCGGAGCAGCAGCTCGGCCGGCAGCCTGCAGACCACGCTGGAGGAGAACAGCCTCAACCTCAGCGATTCTCCGCAGTGCACGCTGGACCTGCCGGTGGCTCTGTGCCCCGTGCCGGCGGCGGGCAGCCAAAGACCCCTGGCAGCCCCCCTGTCCCCCGCCTCCCGCCGCCGGAGCCTGCGGGGCCGGGGGCTCTTCAACCTGCGGAGCCTGTGCCGCCACCAGCGCAGCCACAGCAGCGGCGGCAGCACCAGCCCCGGCTGCACCCACCACGACTCCATGGACCCTTCGGATGAGGAGGGGGCGGGCAGCAGCCTGCGCGGGGGTGGCAACAACAGCGAGCCCTCGGAGACGCTCAGCAGCCTCTCGCTGACCTCGCTCTTCTCGCCGCCCCCGCCGGGGCTGACCCTGGTGAAGAAGTGCAGCAGCACCAGCAGCCTCCACGCCAGCCCCTCGCCCCGCCGCCCCGCCGCTCACCACGCCAAGCCCTTCTACACCGTTGACCCTCGGGGCTTCCTCTCCATGCCCTCCTGGGTGACGGACTTCTGCAAGGACACCCCCTCGCCCAGGGAAGGAGAGGAGCCAGATGGCCCCGGCAGACTGGGGACAGGGGACCGCAGCTCCCCGCTCCCTTCCGAGCTGGAGATGGGAGACGGAGTCAGCAAGAGGAACAGATGAGGGTCCCTGAGGTGCAGGGAGGGAGCATTCGGCCGCTGGCACGGGGAGCATCTTTCACTAGCTTCTCCCTGGCAGCAATTCCAAAGGATTTGCAAGAAAAAGAAAACAGGCAAACAAAAATTTATAAATATATATATATATACGTAAATATATATATATATATACATATATATATATAATAAATATTCTGGTACCGTACCTCAGAGGTGTGGGAGAGTGCAAGCAATACGGGAACAGTCCTGCCTGAGGGCAAGACCTGGACCATCACCCCAGAGACTATAGTGACAAGAAAAGGCCATGGGGCTGGCAGGGAGAGGACCCTCCAGCCAGGTGACTGCTACGTGGCAGCTGTTTAGTTATATACATATACATATATAGAGAGATCGATTTATTTATTTTTTTTACTGAGAGATTATGAATTTCAGAAAGTGCTAAGGAGGAANCTGTGGGGCCTCTTTTCTTTCAGATATTGCTGATTTTTTAAATGAGAGGTGGCCTGTACAGAAGTCCCTTGATTCCTGTGCAGCTGATAGATGTTTGTGTGGCAGGTTTATAGGGAAGCCATGAGTGAGGACCCTCAGGGAACCTTTGCTCTGCTGCCTCCTGGACCATCAGTGCTCAGGGAGAGCGTAGTGGTGGGTGCTGCAGACAGGGCTCACAGACACAGCATCCCTTCCCTTTGGTGGAGCACTTCACGTGGGAGGGGTAGATTCATCCTGAAGCAGAATGAAATTAGCTCAAAATGTCGAAACCTTTCCTCCTTCTTACCCAGAAGGAAAGCCACGAGTCAGGCTGCGTGGCTGGTGCTTTGTAGCATTGGTTGGTTTATGGCTCCCTTCCCCAGCAGAGAAGAGTGAGAGAGGAATGGAGTTTTTCCCCTTTCTGTAATCGTGGCTTATTTTCACACCCCAAAGTAGCCCCAAAACCAATAAGGCAGAGTCTCTCGCCCACTGCCCATCTCCTTCTGAGAACTGTTTTCGTGCTCCCGCCCTCCAGTCCCCCGAGAGCGACGCGTCTCTGGACAGCCGGAGCAGCAGCTCGGCCGGCAGCCTGCAGACCACGCTGGAGGAGAACAGCCTCAACCTCAGCGATTCTCCGCAGTGCACGCTGGACCTGCCGGTGGCTCTGTGCCCCGTGCCGGCGGCGGGCAGCCAAAGACCCCTGGCAGCCCCCCTGTCCCCCGCCTCCCGCCGCCGGAGCCTGCGGGGCCGGGGGCTCTTCAACCTGCGGAGCCTGTGCCGCCACCAGCGCAGCCACAGCAGCGGCGGCAGCACCAGCCCCGGCTGCACCCACCACGACTCTATGGACCCTTCGGATGAGGAGGGGGCGGGCAGCAGCCTGCGCGGGGGTGGCAACAACAGCGAGCCCTCGGAGACGCTCAGCAGCCTCTCGCTGACCTCGCTCTTCTCGCCGCCCCCGCCGGGGCTGACCCTGGTGAAGAAGTGCAGCAGCACCAGCAGCCTCCACGCCAGCCCCTCGCCCCGCCGCCCCGCCGCTCACCACGCCAAGCCCTTCTACACCGTTGACCCTCGGGGCTTCCTCTCCATGCCCTCCTGGGTGACGGACTTCTGCAAGGACACCCCCTCGCCCAGGGAAGGAGAGGAGCCAGATGGCCCCGGCAGACTGGGGACAGGGGACCGCAGCTCCCCGCTCCCTTCCGAGCTGGAGATGGGAGACGGAGTCAGCAAGAGGAACAGATGAGGGTCCCTGAGGTGCAGGGAGGGAGCATTCGGCCGCTGGCACGGGGAGCATCTTTCACTAGCTTCTCCCTGGCAGCAATTCCAAAGGATTTGCAAGAAAAAGAAAACAGGCAAACAAAAATTTATAAATATATATATATATACGTAAATATATATATATATATACATATATATATATAATAAATATTCTGGTACCGTACCTCAGAGGTGTGGGAGAGTGCAAGCAATACGGGAACAGTCCTGCCTGAGGGCAAGACCTGGACCATCACCCCAGAGACTATAGTGACAAGAAAAGGCCATGGGGCTGGCAGGGAGAGGACCCTCCAGCCAGGTGACTGCTACGTGGCAGCTGTTTAGTTATATACATATACATATATAGAGAGATCGATTTATTTATTTTTTTTACTGAGAGATTATGAATTTCAGAAAGTGCTAAGGAGGAACAAGGGAATGGGGGGCCTGAAGGAGCTGCTACACCAAACCATGAGGGTGGGGTGAAGGGAAGCAGGGTGAGCAGCAAGGGAAGAGTATCTGGGGCTTGCCTTGTGTGTTTCTGGGAACTTCTTTATTGTCCATTCTTCCATTTCCAAGGTTAAAAATTGTGTGCCAGATCTTCAGGATGAGCATAAATTGGCAAAACATGCTGTTGGTGTAAAGCAGCGGAGTTCTGGCTTGAGGTGAATTCATGCTGATTTACAGCAGGTGAAAATCTGGCCCCAGCAACAGAGAAAAACAAATAGCCATGGACCACAGGGAAACGTTTTGAGGTGAAAAGCCTTGCTTTGAAGGGAATGTATGAACACAGCGGGCACACTCATGGAAGGAGGGATGGAGGCTACATGGCTTATTTTTGTTGGTGTTTTGTTGGGTTTGATTTTTTCATTTTCCAAAGGAAGAAAACTACAAAGGAAAAAAATTACAAGGCTCATGGGGATATTTGGAGTGGGAGAGGCAGGGTGAAAGGGAAGGGGGAGGTAAAAAGGGGAGAGGAAATTTAACTTTACCCCCTTTTATTTGAAGTAATTGTGATATTTTATTTTAGAAGCCCAAAGGTGCAAAAATTATCCCTAGAGAATCCTATCTGTTATTTTTGTATCTATAGCTATATATATTAAAAGAATACAAAACCTAGACTATTAAAAAAGACATAAAGCAAAGGGGGCTTCAACAACACAAAACACAGTCAATCCCTTAACTGAGGGCTAACCCTGTTCCAAGTTCCAGTGGGAAGGCCCTGCAAGGACATCCTCAACTCGGTAGTGGTTCTCTCTCCTCCCTAGCATCATCCTCTGGCAGTTTCCTGGTTTGCATCAGTGTAGCTGGGACCAGAGTCCTAATCAGTGCCAACCATGGACATGGAGAGCAGCAAATATTGATTGGAGAGAGAGAGAGTGTGTGTGTGTGTGGGGGGGTGTCTTTGGGTGTGCATGCCATTGTAAGGATGCTGGTGTGTGTTTTGTCCAGGCCAACTGGCTCACCAGCTGGAGAGATGGGTGAGAGGGACAAGGAGAACTGCAGCTCTCCTTGTCTCTGCCTTGCAGGGCAGTGGGAGTGGGGAGGATTGCAGAGGGTGAGGGCAGAACGACCCCTCAAACCATGACCTGCCTCAGGATCCAGGATTCTGTCCAGCAGGATCCTCTCCCAACGTGGTTGCAACAAGGCTTCCAGAGGCTGCATCCCTCCTTGCTTCTCCAGTGCTACAACTGCACAAGTCTCCTTCCTCACAGGCCCAGCCTGGATCTCCTCCTGCAGCAACTCCAAGGTTTTGTGCCCTTCCCAGATTTGCAAGTGGGTAGGAAAACCAGCCACTGAGGGGAACAAAGGATTCTGGAAGTCATGTACCACCCCGGGGATGTTCCACTCAGGTGTGTCAGAAAAGACAGACTGGGAAGGGCAGCAGGGAGATGATAGCAGCCTAATGGAGACAGGAATGTTTAGAGCACTGAGGAGAAGGAGCAGGGGTCCCTGTCCCATGTTTTAAATCAGACCAAGAGGGCCTCTGCAGCCCTCACAGAGGTCTTCTAGCTGGCATATGAAGCATTGTGAAGAGGGCAGGACAAAAGATGTTCTGATTTTATTGTGACTTGCCTGACTTTAAAGAAGCTGCTGCATCTTACAAACCGGGGTTGTAAACAGTGTGCACATCACTTGGGACCAGCAGCCAGGAAAAGGGTAATTACTGTGTAGACTTAATTCATTTGCTCTGTTGCAAGCATGGATGCTGACTGCAGGGAGGTCAGACCTGTGAGTAGAGGACAGGAGAGCCTGGGTCCTTGTCCTTGCAGAAAGGATGCAAATACAGATTTATTAAAGCAATAATAAGGGTCTTTAAATGCTTTTTTTGCACTGGTGGTTCTTTGGGTGAGTTGCCCCTGCTTGCTGTCCCGTGGCAGAGAGGAGGGACATGACACATGGTTTCACATCCTCCGGGAAGGAAGTCAGTCCCTAAATGGCTGAACAATGAACTTGGGTTGCACAAGGCTTCGACCCAAACCCAGAGCTGCTTTGAAGCCAGAGGTAGGGCTTACCAAAAAACCCAGAGTTGAAACTCCAGACACTTCAATGCACAGAGTGCTCCTTGGAAGTTGTCATAAGAGAACACGGAGGTGGGACTCCAAGCTGTCCTGGCAGTTGTATGGGCTGTGAAATGTTTCAACTGAGTTCTAGCACTCCACTGAGAGACCGGTGGAGTGCTAGAAATTACCCCAATATTTGATCATGAGAAAAGCATGCCCTGCACTTGGGATAGCTGGGAGGGAGGAAGGCTAAAAGGATGGTGGTGGTGACATCATGGGGTGACTACAGCCCCTTCGATGGATATCTCTAGGCTTATTCCCTGTTGTCCCTGGAAGTGACATCTTTGTTTCTCCTGTGGTTTGGGGTTTATGGCAGTCCTTCTGCTCTGCAGGCTGCCTCCCCTTTGCCTCCCAGCAGGGTCATGCCACCTAGCCCTCCTTCCAAAAGGGCTTTCACCCTCTGCTGTATGACTGGAGCAAAAGGCTTCTGGCTTAGGAAGGAGGTTGCCATGGAAACAGAAGACTAGGTTATCCTTAAAGAATATTTTGTCTCTCTCTTTTAATTATTTACTAACTGTTTCAATAAGAAGCAGAAAACATCTATCCTTCTCAAAGAGGAGGCAGAACACTAAACCCCAGCAAGAACTTTGTGGTTTTGCTGGGGATTTCTGCCGCGCTTCAGGTCGTGCAGTTTCTCCTGGCAAGAGCTGCCTTTCCCAGCTATGCCTCGCAGTTGGCACACAAAACCTCTGTCATCACCCACCCACCTCCCAGACAACACCTGAGGGCAGCTTAGGATTTGCCCAGGCATCTATTCAGCCTCTAATATTCCCCACTTCCCACAAGGGGCTGTGCCGCAGGCAGTTCCTGCCAGGGTGCTCTCTGCTGTCGTTAGCCCGATATTGCCCTGTTTTGTCCTGCTGCCACACTGCCCTTGTGCCCAGCTCTCCCCCACGTCTGCCACTGAAAGCAGTCCCTCTCCCTGCTCCACGCTGCGTCCCTCGCCTCGCTGCCGTGTCCTGCTCTCGCTGCTGCTCCGACAAGCAAGGTGTATTTAGCTCCTTTCACCTTGGCTCACCAGCTGGTTCCTCTACCTCTTTTAAACATTTTTCTAGTCTTTTTTTTCTTTTTAAGGCCTCCCTGTAAATTTTCATTTCTCACTCTTTCTCTGGGCCTATTGATGTTGTTCACTGCAGCTGCAGAGCAGAGCCCATCCCTTGTGCTTCCCACCTTCTCTTGAATGTGGAATCCTCAACTGCTCCAATCTGCCCATGGAAAACACACCTGTATTTAGTACTTTTTCTGAACCCAGAGACTCTGACTCAGCACAGCCAAATGAGTGATGCATACCACTAGGTGTACTTTTCATGGCTTCTACATCTTCATCTGTCTTCCTTACTACTACCAAAAGTTTCCTATGGAATTAGGTATATAGGAATCAGTTGCCAATGTGACCACTGTTTCTTTCAAGGAAAGGTGGCAGGGTGGCTTATTTGGGCTTCAGGGGGGTTTTTTGGGGTTTTTTGGAGGCTTTTGTGAGGCCCATGTAAAGTACTGCACACCACCAGCCCTCTGTGAAATCCTTATGAGCTGAGCAGAACTTAGTGGGAGGGGAGGAACTGAAAACATTATTGAGCAAGAAAATAACTTTTTCAAATAGAAGAAACATAAAGCAGAAAACCTTGAAGCATTTCAAGGAATTTTGTACTTTTCCCACCAAAATGGCTCTCACATTCAAAATGCTCCTAAAGGGCATCACAGAGGTATTGTGGCCTGGTTGGCCTCTGGTGACTGAATCTTCAAGACCCCAGGCCAGCTGTTCACCTAACTGGGCACTGAAGATGGGTCCCAGGCAGTGATGTGCCTGCAGGAAGTATGTCCTGCACACCCACTGTACAATGAGAGCAAAAGTCGTCCTAACACTGGATCAGAAGCAGAGATTCATTTTTAGCCAATGTAACTGAAAACTCAACATTTATTATGGAAGATATGGAGGTAAGTGGCTTGGGTTCACTTGGGTTCATCACAAGAATCCACAGAGAAGGAAAAAATTAAACGCTGTGGATTTTTTAGCTAGCTGTGATACAAAACACAGTGCACCTTGTAGGAAGAGCTTGGTACCTTGCAAAGTCAGGCACGTGGATATCTGCCACGCAGTTCAGTTTATCTATATGTGACCTGACTTTCCAAGAATATCCCTTCCCTGCTCTTCACAAATACTTCATGAGATCTGCCTTGCTTCTCCTTTTTTCCATGTTATTTTTGTTCCTTGCTAGGGACTGGTTTCCGGTAGGAACTCACTATCTCCACATCTTTGAGTTATCACTCATTTCTTCCATCTCATTTAGATACATATATATATATATATATATATATATATCAATATATATATATATAGATATAGAGAGACATAGA
>VZSE01006234.1:1453013-1741143 GCA_013398275.1 Promerops cafer
TACATATATATATATATATATATATATATATATAAATATAGATATATATAGATATAGAGATACATAGATATGTATTTCTTCTCTAGCACTTTTTCCTTCTTCTGCATATTTCCAAGTCCCTGTTTACATTTACTAAGATCCTGTCACGCTGGAGCTGGAGCTGGCAATCTGCTATTCAATATTTATGCCTCCTGGCCACTTCTAGAGCAGATGTGCTCAGTTTACAAGGAAGGAGCTCTCCCCCCCACCAAAACCAGCATCACAGACGCTGGTTTGCAGCACACCTCTGCTTTTGCTCCATCATTAGCTGCAGCAATAAGCAAAAACAATCTGCCCTTCCCCTTATGCCAGCGATGGGATTGCGAAGATGAGCCGTACGGCAGGGTTCGTTCTCAGCCTTGCTTTGCGTGTCTGCAGCGCTGCTGAGCATCTTTCATGCCCGTGACATCAGTAAGAGCAGGGAGGACTCCGTACCTCATGCAGTTGCTCCCATGAGCAGCTGGGCTGTTGCCATGAAAAGCACAGCAGGCTCCAGCTCACGCTCCCCCTTTGCTGTGCAGTGCTGTGGACACAGAGGAATACAAATCCTTTTCCTTAGTGGTTTTGTCTGTAGTCACCAAAGTTGACAGGTACAACTCTCCCTTTGTGTCATGGTCCACGGAGCAGAATGATAGCAGAGGGAGAGGGACTGTTTTTCCAAGGACATTTTCAGAGACCAGAGCACCTTAACCTTCTGTCTAATGCTGCTTTAACTATCTGCATTATTTTGGAGAACTTTGAAAGATGCTGCAGCTGTGTTTTGTTGTTTTGTTCTGCTTCTGGTTGCTGGGGCAATGTCGGCTCACATAGTGCACCACGCAAACGAAGCAGCTCTACCTGCAGCTCTTCCTGCAGCTCTTCCCCTTTCTTTCCCCCAGATGACTCATCCTGGATGAAATTTTTGAACTGTAAGTTACCTGCTTGTGCTGACCACAGTGAGGTGGGATTTTTCATGGCTCTGCTGCCACAACTTCTTTTCTGTTCTTCTATTTCTTATGCTGCTAAGGGAATAGCACTGTTCCTTCACGGAGTCTAGCAGAGTATCTTCAAAAAGCAACCACCCAGCACAAACAGGCAGGGCAGCCACCCTTCCTTCACTCAGAAACACTGAGAGGGGCTAAGATGCTGCTTCAAAACAAATGATCAGTGATACTGTGGGCTCTGTGGATGGCAATCTGAAGAGAAACTATTTTTTAGTGAAACATCTTTAATCCAAGATTTGCTCTTAAATTGAAAAGTGCCTATTTAGGAGAGAGCCACCCACACACAAGGAGGAGAAGTATCATGCAAGAACTCAAGGTACGTGGTCCACGCACAGGCAAACATTTTTATTACCCTGCAAGTCCTTGGTATAAGACTTGTTTTTGAGCTATCACAGCTTTGGAGATAAAGTACCAGGTCGACTTCTCTCTAAAACTACCGCTGTCATCCTTAGCTGCATCTAACAATTGCTGGGATAACAATGAAAGTGGGTGATCCTATTTCTCCTTTCAATTACTTCACCAACACAGTTAATTTACTTTTTCACTTACACACTTCTTTTCTCACCTCCTTATCTGAATCATATGAAGGGTTCATTTCAAAATGATCTATGCACAGAAGTACTACACACATTCTAGTTAATAATAGATATTTCTAAGAAGAAGAGCTGAGTGCAGTGTAAATGGGGTGGTGTGGATAAAAGATCTGCTTTTGTGTGTATAGTCCCCTCTACATACATACAACTGCCCCATCCTCCCTGTATGCTAATATTTCTTGGCACAGATTTTTGAAATTACCTTACCTTGAACGTAGAGTTAATAACATGTGAGAGACTGTTAATCATCACTGGCCACTGATTAGTTTCTGCTGTTATTGTAAGCCCAGACATAGGAAATGAATCAGGAAGGTTAAAAAAAAAAAAGGCAGCCAACAACAAACAACATGGCATTGAATAAAAGAACCAGAGAGACTATTCTGAAAATCCCTTGGTGTCTGCTCAATGTTTATTCGTATGCCTCCATAGTCACTGCTGCTTTGCATATGTGCGTGGGCGTAGGCATATACTTGTTTCAGGGTGGTTGTGGCTTATAAACAGATCTCCCACTGGTCTCTTTTTTCAAGAATATATTACAGCAGTAAACAGCCCAAACTGCTGACTCGGGACACTGCTCAGCAGCAGAGCCCACAGCACTGAGACAGGCAATGACTGGGCAACGCTGTCTGTAACGGGTTGCAAAGGTCTCTGCTTGCCCCAGGGCAGTGAGCCCCCCTCCAGCCGTGCACCGTGGGCCTGGGACAAGGGGCAGCCTCAAAGTGTGGCAGCCTGAGGGGCTGGGCTGCAGCCTGTGCTAGTCCCACCTGCCTCTGTGGGCTGGCGAAAGAGGGGCATGGGGTTGGCAGGGAGCTGCAGCAGATCATGTGGTGGGGCATGAGGGGACCTGGGGCTGTGGGAGCCACCACATGTGTGTGTGTGTGTGTGTGTGTACGTGCGTGTGTGTGCACTAGCACTGTTTGGGGACCAGCAGGACCCTCCTCATGCTGTGTAAATTGCTGCTCCATCTGCTAATCAGAAATGAAACTCTGGCACTTCAGCATCATCGATTTGCTCAGGAGCTCAGAGGTCACAGATCCATCTCGAAACACATTGAAATACTCTCCCTTTTGGGCAAGGATGTTCAGACACCTACACGTGGGAGGCCAGGGAAATGGCAGCTCTCCCTGCAGTAGAAACCACCAGCGTGCAGAGCCCTGGCTGGGGTGGGAAATCATGGCAGTCACCCTTGTGCTGCTCACAGATTTGGAAGGTTAGTTATTGTCTATCAGATGATGGCTCCATCCCAGCCTGACTGGCAAAAAACCAGCCTTTCCTTTTAGGCTTCTGTGGACACAGCATTTTAATGTCTATTTGTGTCCAACCAGGCTGGGTAACAAAGAGGTGAGAGGGCCTGAGGGGAATTTGCTGCAATGATGGAGAGAGCTAAGGGTCTGGAGAAGAAGATCTAACTCCTGGCTTTGTATGGATGATTGACCTTGAGGGACAGGACACACCAGGGCTGCAGGTTTCTTCCCTCCAACATCACCCCCCCTTGCTGCTGCATTCTTCTGCTCTGTAAATACCGCAGGAATCAATGCAGCAGCTAATGTGGCATTTTGACATCCGAGGGAGGATTATTTCAGCAGGAGTGTATAAACTTGCTTCATCAAAAGCTCAGAGTCAGCAAGCAGATGCCACCTTGCAGCCCCTGCCTGTCTCCTGGTGGCAGCCTCAGAGGGACAGGCCCTACGTGTGTGGAAAGCAATGGGACTGTTGCAGCACTGGATGAGTCCAAGCATGCAGGTAGGGAAGGAAAGAGGCAGCCTGGCTGGTTGTGCTGTTTGCTTTGCACTGGTGATGATGCAGTGGTATCATTTTCATGCTAAATGCTAATTTTCTGCTTTGCTGGCCTCAGAATAGCCTACATTCATATCCTTCATTGTAGCAATTAAAGGGCTGGGTACTCGAGATGAGGCACTTGTGATGAGCATGATTTTAATCAGTGTGCATGAGAGAGAAGGAGGAATGTGATTGCCTTGCTGCTGCTGTGGGAACACGTGACAGCCCATGAGGGGTGGGAGAGCCCCTATCCTGGTATGAGCATGCATCAGCTTCAGCTCAGCACTGGACCGGGAAGTGCAGGTTTGCCACATCTTCCATTTCTCTGTCTGGTCGGGAATTGCTGTTTGACTTCAGCAAAACACTGGAACAAATCACCTGCTCCCCTGCCTCACGTTTATACCCCGTGATACCACCCTCCAGGGTGCCATGCTTATGGCACAGAGATCCCCAGCCACGGCGAGAGGCTGAACATCTCTTGCCCGTCCCCTCTGCTGGGGAGGCAGGGCAGAAGGAGAGGGCCACACTGCACGTGAAAGATTTCCAGGTGTGCCTGTGGGCAGAAGGATGGAATTCCATGGGTCCCTGCTGTGACACGGCAGCTGAGACTGCTCTGCACGGCTGGGCAGGAGAGTCCATCTGTGAGAGTGCCAGGAATGGTATTAGATGTAAGTACTTAAGCATTTACACTGTTTGCCTAAATCATAAAGCTCATCCTGCTGGATATGCTCACACATCCCCTCTGCCTCTTCAGCTGGCTTAAATGTCCCTCCAAAGGGGAACAGGGACTGTGTCCCTTGAATCCTACTGCTTTGCTTTTCCTCAGTGTGGCTCAGTGACCGTGTTTGCAGGGAGGGGACCACCCTGCCAGGTTTCCCAGCAGAGCTGTACCTCTCCCTGCTGCTGCCACAGGACTGTGGAGTCACAGCAGGTAACATGGGTAAAAAAACCCTGAGAGGTGGAGTGGGGAGGGCCACTGGGGCTTGGTGTCCCGTGGCAAGGGATTTGTATGTGCAGGGATATCTGCAGGAAAGGAACACCTAGGGAGAGACCAAACTTGTATCAAAACTGCAGGAGTGACTGGGAGGGAAGCAGGGGATAACAACATTTCTGGGACTCTACAAGCTTGTCTCTACAAGCTCCCTAGGTCATATTTCAGCTCCTCCCTGAATGTATCCCAGTTCCTTCCTACATGGGCAGGGACACCTTCCACTTAGACCAGGTTGCTCAAAGCCCTGTCCAATCTGGCCTTGAATAACTCCGGGGATGGAGCAAGTCCCTGTCTCATTTCCCCATCCCAGGGCTTACCTACTATTTTTGACAGCCAGAGGTGGTAGCTGCAGACAACATGAAAATCAGAGGAGTGGCTGGATTTTCTGCCACTGCTTTCACCAGTTCAGAGAAGATTTTGAATTTTTTCTCTGGATTAGCCAGCATATCTCAATGCCTGTCCTGCTCCCACAGGTAAATTTTATCACAGACTTTGAACACTTGCCCTGTTTTTCTGGAGGTTTTAACACTGCCACTGCTCTCTGGTCAGGCAGAAGGCTGGGTAGCCTTTGTAGTCAGTGGCAATCTTGGGCAAACAGCCCCCACATACCTACAGCACAGCTTCACAGAGGGAAGGTGGATTTTTTCCTCCACTGAGCTCATAGCTCATGCCCAGCAGGACCCTCTGCCAGGCCCCATCTGACTCTAAAAAGGTCCTTTTCTGTCTAGGCTGGCACTCAAGAGGGGAGGGCAGACACAGTAGGCGTAAGTGTGTCAGAGGTGTGTGTTCATTATTGAAAAAAAAATCTGGTTTTGACCAGCAGAATCTGAAGCAAGGCACTATTTCTCTTTTCATCATGGATAGGTGGGTTTCCAGGGCTCAGGTACCTCCAGGAAAGGGGCAGAGGATGCTCTCAGTGTGGAGTGAAGGGGCCACATTTGCACCTGCTGCACATCCCAAAAGTCCGTGTCAGGGAGGGCTCACTTCTGCACAGGGAAGAGCAAGCAAGACCCTGGTCAGGGCAGACACAGGCTTGGACAGATAGGCAGTGAGTTCCCTCTCCCTCCTGCAGAAGCTTGGGTGAGAAGGGAGATTTCTCCCTCACACTGGCTGAGCTTTGAACTGTGTACTAATGACAACACAAGGAGGAGAGGAACTAGAGATTGACAGCCATGAGAGATTTTTGTTGCTGTTTAGGACAGACCTCTCTCTGTCTCTTCTTCTGTCTTTCCATTTATTCTGCACCTCCCCCTTTTTTCTCCCTCCAAACTCTTTCCTCAAGCCCAGCCCTCCTCTTCCCTTTGTCCTAGTTCTCCTTGCCTTTTCAGTAAGTGAGGAATTAAATAAGCCTCTGTGGAGACAAAACCAAATGGTAGATTCTCCCTTGCCTCCCTGACCAGGATATTGATGATGTTAGAGAAGAGACACCTCCTTAGGATGCTGCTTATTATTTAGTCCAGCATGCACGAGGTCAGGACTTTGGGAGCATCCTTAGAGCCAGCCACATGCATGCCTGCAATAGAAGAGCTCACTGTGAAGTCCCAGAGCACCCACATACCCAGGAACCTGTCACCTGAAGTGACAATAACCACCCCCCAGGCACTGCCCCACACTCAGGAAAGGCGGGGTCTGACCAGCACCAAGGGCTCCCCATCACTGGGACCAGGCCCACCTGGAAACAGTAACAGAGAGGGGTGTCAGGTACCAGCCTCAGGGTGTTTGCATTTAGTAGGTAATGAAGGAACCTGAGGAGTAAATTAAAGAAGGAAAGATGCAGAGGAAGGGTTTCTCTGCTTTACAGTGTGCTTGGCTGGGGCTGTCCCTTGGTGCTGCTATTTTGTATCCCTGCCATCAGAGTAAATAAGCCTCCTCTTGTAAATGCTGACCTCAAGCTGTGTAGTAAATTCTGGTGCCAGCCAAACCTGTGTTTGGTTGCTTGCAGCGGTGCGTTCTTCTCAGTGTGATGCTGCTGCATTGCTTTCACCACGAGCACCAAAGGCTGTGAGATGCTTTCCTTTGGGACTCAATTCCAGGTACAGTGCAGCATCTGGCCAAATTTTTGTATTGCTTGTTCTCACTCCTCACATTTCAAAAGCAGCAAAGTTTGCTGTTATGTGTTTTGCCATGTTTTTTACTTCAGAGCCGACTTAATCTTTGTGTTTTCCTTTCTCTGTTAATCTCAGGATTAAGGCAAAGCTGTGAAAGTATGATTTGAGCTTTTAGAAATATTTTCTACTTTAAAATTTAAAAAAAAAAAAAAGAAAGAAATTAACCTGCAATGAGCAATCCTTTTTATTTAGAACTGAATTAATGAATTCCCACTGAAGATGGGCATGTTGGGCATTAATATATGTATAATTATGCAAAACCACTGTTATGCCTCTAATGAAAATTAGATTCTACTGCTGAGGCTGTGTTTGGCGATAGTGTATATCTTCATTTGTGCTATATTTATTCTTTTTTCCTAGATGCATGACCTAGGATTACAGTTGCTATGGCGATAAGACAGTTAGTGAAGGAAGGAGTGAAAGGTAAGTTTGTGTGTCTGCCTGTGCTGCGGGGGTGGAGGGGTGGGGGGGGCTGGCAATCTCTGTCCCTTGTGCTGCGTCTGCCTCCTGCTATTGCTGAAAAGCTCTATTGCACAAGTGATGGTCATTTCTCAGTAACTCAGGGATGAGTGCTCAAGCAGCAGAGCAAATCGGGTTGGTTTTTCTCTTCCCAGCAGTGTATGTGCATAACCAGCCCATGGGACTGCTGTGCTGGGACTGTTTCAGTGGGGTGATGCCCTTGTGTGCATCTTTGCTGCTGGCCTCGGAGGGTTTTACTGGTGGATTCTGGGGCTGCTGGGGGCCAGAGTAAGACCCTCCAACTACCCTTCTGTATTTGCTGAGCTGCATTTGTGATCTTGTGTGCCCTGGGCTTGGGGCTGGAGGTGCTGAGCAGATTTAAAAGATGGGTAGCTGTGGTGAATTTGGCAGTGCTGGGTTAACAGCTGACCTCGTTGATCTTAAAGGTTTTTTCCAACCTAAGTGACTCTTTGGTTCTATGGGTGGCAGCTTTGTCTCCCTTCAGCTGAGTTACATTACCAGCCCTTCTGTTGGGGTTTGCTTTGTGGTGCTTGCTGCAGGAGATACAGCACTTCCAGAGCCAGTGCCACCTCCAGACCTGAACAACTGGCTCAGGAGTGCAGGGGGTCTTTCAATAAGTAATTGATAGTGGAGGAGAGTCTGTCCTTGGTACAGCTTTCTTTGTGACAAGGAACACATTTCCCTGAGCACAGGTGTGCAAACCTCTGTGTCTTTTTCAGCCTTAGGTTGCCTTGTGTGTGTGGGAAGTGCTTCCCTGGCTTCCTGCCCGCCTCTCCCATCCTGCTCTCTTTCTTTCTCTGCATCCCTCCATCATAACTGCCACCACCATTTGCTTTAAGCTCCTGGAATGGAATGCTTACCATGGAAACTCAGGCTGACCAGCCTTGGTGATTGCAAGACTGATTCAGGCAGATTTTTTTTTTTTCTTGCAATTGTCTATTTCAAAATAGCTGGACAGCTTCTTTTCATCTTTTTTCCTGAACGAACAATGGCTGCTATCACCAACAACTTGAGAACTTCTCACCTGATCCTCCCAGAAGCAGTGCTATAGACACTCTGTGCAGCTCTGGGTCATGTTCTTCTCTCAGAGACATTGTGAATTAGCATATTAAGGGCTAGTGAGTAAGTCTCAGGCTCCCACCAACTGGTTTCTGTAGCCTTGACTACCTTCTTAGACTTGCTAAACTTTTAATTAGGTATAGATTTTCCCCCAGAGGTCTTATAACTTTGTTTAACAAAATACAAAAGTGTTTTAAGAGTCTCTCCTCTCCTGCCATGCTTTGCATTTTTCCCCAAGTGAACTCTGCCTGTTTGCAAATTATCAGCAGTGCAACCACCTTAATGCAGGCAGACAGTGCTCTCTCACTCTCTTGGGCAGGGGTAGGGAAAATGATCTGTCTGACAGGGACAATCCTGTGCTCGTACTAGTCTGTTCCCTTGAGGAAAACTCCTCCAAGCCACTGAGCTTTGCTGGGGTTCTCTTCATGCACACTCACCCTCTCACCCACAACAATCAGCATCCATCATTGCCTGCACAAAATGCCCGTGCTTACAGAGGACTCCACAGCTGGGGGAGAAAGTGGAATCCAAAAATGGGCAATGCTCACTGGTGATTAGAGAGCAGGGGGAGTTCTTGTCAGCCTTAAGGTAAGGGTGGGAGCTTGAAGGATCTGTATTTTAGCTTGTTGGAGAGTTGCTGCCACCTTGTCATGGGGGAGAAGATATCCTTGGGGCTAGTGCTTTTCTAGCCCAAAAGCTGGAGGGGAGCTGATAGCCCTGCTCCACCAGCAGAGTCTGTCTTCCTTCCAAACCCCAAACATCATGGGGCTGAGGGCAGAGCAAACCTGTGGGACTGCTTATCAAAGTAAACTCGCTTGCATCTGCTCCAAACCACAGGGCTCAGCAGAGCAGGTGCTCAGCTTTCCCCTTGAGGACTGTTGTAAAGTGATGTTAAATGTAGCCTGGAGATCAGGAACGTGATTCTGTGTGCACAGCCTGGAAAAGCAAGGAAGAATGGAGAGCTGTAGAAGGGGACGTGTAGCTCAGACAGACAAGGAGTAAAACAAGCTCTCACATTTTTGACTCTCCTTCCTGAGATAAGGCAAAAAGGATTCTCTTGGGAATCCATCCTGGCTAAGTCCTGCTTCAGCTGTGCTGTATCTCAAGATGCTCTTGCATGATAGGTACAAGGCTCAGCAAGTGGAGCCAAGCAATTATGAGGCATGATGGTTCATCTAGTTTGGAGGTGTCCGTGGGGTTAAATCAGCCTCCACCCTGCATAAAACTGCTTCTCCATGAAAGGCTTGGTCATTCTCATAGGACACTCCCTTCTGAGTGAATAAAATCATAGAAGACCCCATATGCAGACTGGACACACTTCTTAGGGAAGTCTGCTGCCTTCCTGTGGCCCGGTTTGAAGATGTGAAGAGAAAGCTTCCTTCTCTGATATGGCCCTTTGATTTTGTTCCATGATTGATTTTTGAGGTAGGCAGCGATCAAGTTACAAACCCAAGGGCAGTCAAGAGAGACTTTGGGGCCTTGGGACGACTGGTTAAGGGATCAGGAGCTCAAGTAGTGTTCTCATCTATCCTTGCAGTTGCAGGGAATGATGAGGGAAGAAAGGGGAAAACCCAGCAGATCAATACAAGCCTGCTATCACTGGCAGAATTTTCAGACTTTGCTCATGGATTAATTTACATAACACTAGGCCTGCTGGTGATAGATACAGTACACCCAGTTCAAAAGGGGGAAAGGTTCTTTGCACAGGAGTTAATCAGACTTGTGGAAAGAGATTCAAACTACCTCAAAGATGGTGACAGTAGGGTTGGGTGTTTATGGATGAGAATCAAGGGGAAGAGCAAGAAGCCAAGTAACTGCTGCTTGTGCCTTAGATGGGTGTTCACTTTGCTGGGTAAAAAACTTGCTGGATGACCAATCCCAAAGCATACTGGTGAATGGAGTTGCATCCAGCTGGTGGCCACTCACCAGTGGTGTTCCACAGGGGTCAGTACTGGGGCCAGTCTTTAAAATCTTCACTAGTGAGATGGGGGTTGATCTCCCAAGTGACAAGAGGAAATGGCCTCAAGTGTGCCAGGGAACGGGTAGATATGAAATTAGGAAAAATTTCTTCACCAAAAGGATTCTGAAGCACTGGAACAAGCTGTCCAGGGAAGTGGTTGAGTCACCATCCCTGGGGATATTTAAGAGACATGCAGATGTGGCACTTGGGGACATGTTTTAGTGGTGGACTTGGCAGTGCTACATTAACAGTTGGACTTGATGATCTTAGAGGTCTTTTCCAACCTAATTGATTCTGTGATCTCAGCTATAAGATGAAGCTTGCCAAGCCATGATTTTCTTGCAGCCAGTGTCTGAGGTGAAGGTGAATGCCCAGGAAAAGCAGATTTCTTGCATGACCCCTGAGGTTTCTGGTTAATGCATCAGGTTGCCTTCTAGTAGGGAAGTGTCAGATGATAAGTCTTTCAAGGGGATGCATTAAGCCTCTCAGGCTTGCTTGTGCTGTGGGTCCAGCCCAGGTCAGCAGTATAACAAGTCATCAACACTGGGCTGAGATTTGGCAGTGGTCTAACAGCTTTGGGCTTCGGTTTAGATCTGTCAGTGCCAGGTCAGAAAAATCAATACTGTATTAAGCAGTGTCTTTATCAGCCTCTGACTTTTGTACCTCCTCCCTTAGCCTTCTGCAGGGCAGTATTGAGGTGGGTGAAATGTGTATGTACACACAAACTTGCAGTGCCTCAGCCAGCTGGGTATAAACAGAGGGCTGGAGGCAGCCTGGGCGCTGTCAGGCTGGCCTCTTCTCTGGAAGAAAACCTGCTGGAAAAAAAAATCCCAACAGGTAATTTCATGATGTCTCCTCTTCTTCTTCTGTAAATATTCAAAATAAGCATTTAAAAGGGAGCAGCTGCAGTGGATGAATCCTGAGTTATCATTGTCCTTTCAGGAGGACAGCCTAGTCAGCACTCCAATATCCTTCTCCTCTCTCCAGCCCCCTGCCACCTCTGTGTGCTGCATCCTCATGCTGCCAGGGTTCCATAAAGAGCTTACAGGCAGGGATGCAGCAAACAAATGCAGTGCCTTTAATCCCAAATGAACTAGTCAGGTGCTTAAGGACAGAAGCTGTTACCAGTAGGAGCAGTTGGACTGATGCAAGGTGTTCACGGGGAGGGATTGAGTTGCCATCACAAGCTTGGTTTCTCGGAGGGACGAGTGGGCAATGGGGTCAGAAGAGGATCCCTGACTTTGGCATCTTCAGGCATCAATGCAGCAGCATGGCTTCCTCACAGTCCTTGCGTTCAGTTCACACGAGTGCCATCAAGTGCAGGCAGGTCACATTGAGGGCCAACAGGTAGCCAGGAGCTGTGGATGGAGCTGTGAGAGTCCTGTGTGCTTGTCAGAGAGATGAAAGAACTGGCAAATCCTTCTCACTGCAGGACAAAATGAAAAGAGTAGCACATGGGAGGATACAGCTGGCTAATGAATTGCCCACCTGCTTTGTAACTGCAGTGTTTGCAGGTGGGTTAGCAGCTACAGAACATATCAAAGAGGTGGCAACTTGGGGGAGTTTTGGAATTTTGTTCTGTTTATTTCAAGAGCCATGAGATGTTGTGATGTCCCTTTGCATCAGATGCCTGTACTCCCAGGTTGTCCCATGTCATCAGGTTTCTTTCTAGGCTCAGTTCTGGGCCAGCAGGGATATGGTGTCTCCTTACCCTCATGGGATGATGGGGGCATATGTGTTGTTTGAGAGCTGCAGTGAGTTGTCGGGAAGGACAGGCTGATAACTTGTATACTTGCTTTTGCATTTCTATTCCTTCTTTAGTAGGCAGGAAAGAAGTAGCTGAAACATCTTAACATGTTGATTTTTATGGTGCATCCTTTTTCCTTATCACATGGAGAGATGGGAAGAAGAAAGGGATGCAGGAGGGACAGATGAAAATTAGGACTGCAGTCAGTCTTAGTCCTCTTTAAATAGCAGTTTACCAATGAGGGCAACTCCTGTGGCTCTATTGTGTCTCATGAATTTGTGATTTGAAGCACACAGATCACTTTGAGTGCTGCTTTGTTTTTAAAAATTGGAGTAAAGTTAAACCCATGTGAAAGATACAAAGCCTTTCTTAACCCCAAAATCAAGGGAGAGAGTTCTGAACAGCCTACCCTGCAATGTAGTAATGTACCCTGTAACCCTTGTACTCACTGCTGGTAAAAGCGTTTGACACCCTGAGACTCCTGCTGAAAGCAAACAATTTGTGCTTACACATTGATGGATGTTGGGAGCATTATGGTATCTCTTTTCCTGTATCCTTTTAAAGCTCCTATTGTCTTTGCTCTTTGGCTCTTATGTCACAGGATAAATTCTAGTGGTGAGCCTTTCCAAAAGTGAGAGAGAAGCAGCACTTCGGCTCTCCCTATATCAGCCTCTTTGGCATGCCTAAAATACAGCACCTTATTCAAAGGACATCTGATTAAATTAAAAGATGGCAAGCTTGGAACCAAGCTCCAGATCATTGCTAAGCAAAAGCATGCTGTAAAACTAACTCCCTGTTCCAGCACACCACTGAAAGCAAGACCTCTACAAGACCCATTTGTGCTGGATGTGTGAGAGCTGAGAAAATACAGATATTCTAGAATATGTAATATTTACTGGTATTATGCTAAATTCTATGCTTCAGGTCCTTGGGCAATTCCTGTTTACAAGAACTCTGATAAGACTAACGCAGTAGATCAATGCTTTTGCATCATTTACCTTCTGTGTAGCATCAGGTAGTGGTCACAGGAAGACCAAACTGCGTGAAGGGCTTGACCTGGGACAGTAGAGCCATGCTTTGCCAGGGAGCTGCGTGTCTTCTTCCCTTCCTCCCACCTTCCTTGTGCCTGCCAGAGATGTTTACAGGAGGATGAACTGAACTGGAGGTTGGCTGATCGATGACAAGGCTTAGAGCTTCCTGTTACAGATGAGTGAGCAGCTGACAGAGTAAATGGAGATTACAAGGTTGCAAGCAGGACCTCAGGTTGGATAATTTGTACATCTCCCCTTCAGGGGCAGGTTGGGTGCCTGGAAAGGCGGGGGGAACCCTTTTTGGAGGTGGAACCTTTTTTTTTTACTGTCTCTCAGCAGCTCACTGGGAACCAGAAGCGGCTTCCATTCTGGGGTACCAGGGGCATTTCCGAGACAAACTAAAACCCACCAGCTCAAAAAGCAAACCAAATAGCCTGTTCTTTGGGATAGCAGCAATTCAGTGTGGGTCCTGAAAGGTGGCTGTAATGATGTCACACTAGTGAGGACGGTGCAAGGTGGGGAAGAAGGGAGGGAAGGGAGATTTAGGGTGGTGAGAGCAGATATAACCCAGAGTAATGATGTGGGAAACAGAGCCTGCGGATCAGCAAGGGATTACTGCTTTATTAGCCTCTGGATTAGTGTCCCAGAACCAGAGAGTGCAGAATAGACTGTATTGAATTATTCCTTATCAGTTGGTGCTGACTGACTCGTGTCTGTCCCAGTAAGCTCCCTGGTTGAGGAGGTATTTTCTGTGTTCAGGATGGTGTGCCATAGTAAATAGCTTGGAAAGGGATGGCTTTTAGGAACAAGAAAACTGAGATGGAGATGAGATAAGAGGACTTGGAGGTGAAGGAGTCACTCAGAAGTTGCTCTTCCTTGATTTGGAAGGGCTGTCTTATTTCCAGATAAAGTCTTTCAAGATTTAGCTGGAAATCTCCAGTCTTTGATTGCAACAGATTTTATTCCAGCACCTTTCCATGTTCCTATTTATTCTTCAAAGGTGAATTCAGACTAGTCAAATCTACTTTGACTACAGGTTTAAAATGTCTGGGGATACAATTTTAACCACAGAAAACAGTCACCTTATTGATATATCTGTGAATGAGGAAGAGAAACAGACTGTGTAAAGGAAAGAGGGCAAATATACCTGCAGCTGTCCCGTAATTGTGCTGTGAGGCTGGAGGAGGCAAGAACAGAAGTGGCAGAAGGTGGCAGAAAGTGATATTGATTTAGCAGAGCCTGCACCTCACTGTGAGCCAGTTCCTCAACAGACAGGGATGTCGTGATGAAACACCAGCCCAGGTATCCCATTTACTTCTTGCCACTAGCTATGCAACGTTCTCAGGGAAAAGGACATGCAAAAGTGGCTTGCCTGGGGAACCTCTGGTTGGGAGGAAGGATGAATAATACTTTGTGCTTCTATTGTCTTATGTTTCTGTAATCTTCTGAGCCTGCTGAAAGTGTAAAGAGGCGAGGGGCTACATGAAGGAGTTCTGGCTGCAGTGCTGTGATAGGCCAGAAGTGCAGTGTATTGTAAGATAAAGGAAATTCCCAATGCGGGGCTATTACCCTTGCTCTGTGAAATAGATTTAGGTTCTGCTGTATCACAAGTGGTGTTACACTAGTGTTTCAAGCCTTTATTTGCAAAGGAAAACCTCTACATGGGAACCACTTATAACCAACGCACTTTGAGGCTTGAAATGGCAAATCACCAGAATTAGGGCTTTTCAGCAGAGCTGACTCCCCCAGACATCCATCATCAAAGGTTTCTGAATAAAATGCTGGTCACTTGAATATATGAAATTTGTTATGATGCAAATATTTGAGAGCTGGGCACTTGAAGGCAGTGAGGAAAATGAAGAACCACCCAAGAGCAAGACTCCTGCCTGTAAGGTGCGTTTTGTGATGCAGAATGCAACAGAAAATTTCTATGCGAATAACGCCAATTACCATCATAATTTTGGATGAGTGTGGTGGCCTGTCAGCAACCTTTGTGCAGATCTCCAGGCTCCAGAAGCTAGGGGGGGGCATCATGCACCTTAACTAGCTAATGTGATCCACAGCTGGGAATATAGTCCCACCTTCTCCACACAGTCACACTGGAATATGAGGGACTTCATTCCCATCACGCTATTAATGACAGTATTTAGAGTAAAAGCAACCACATCCTGTAGCCTGACTGGCCTCCCTCTGAAACTCTACTGAGTGCTCCTGGCCCAACAGAAGTGTTAGAAGCACTTTTGTGCTTTTTGGGCTTTGCTCAAACTGGCTCTTGAGAAATATTAATCTTCACCAGGCTGCAGCGATTGATGCTAAGCTTTGAGGAGACTTTTGAGGAAATGCAGGTGATTCAGAAATGAATGTTGATCACTCACTGGGTATCACCTGGACTCTCTCTAATGCTAGTAGAGACATTTTGCTGCGAGAGGTACTGTATTTTCATTTAGAGGTAAACTCAAAGCTGGATTGTTAGTGGTGCTGCAATATCTTCCCCACGAGTTTGCATGCAAGCCTCAAAGTTCCTCTAAATTTCACCTGGAGAGAGTGGTGTTCTGCTGACTTGGCATTTGTTCTGTAATCCAACTAGAACAGTTGCTTTTCATTTTCCTCTCTCTGACTTTGCCATATAGTTTTATTGTCCGTGGTTATACAACTTAGTTCTGAAGTGAAGCCAGCTATATTTCAGCTAGATGAATGATCCCTATATAATATGCATATATGGCTGCAAAGCACTTTGGATAAAAGATGCTAAAAACCACAAGTCATTATTTTGCATTTTCCTGGGTTTTGCTTTGTCACATGTTATTTAGTAGCTTTGCTGAGGTTCTGTCTCACTTCATTGCTGAATGAAGTGTTCTGAACAGTTTTGGGACTGCTGGTGCATTTTATTAATTGCCTTTTACAGGTTGTTTTTCCGTCTGTTTTTAAACTCCTCGTTTTGCAGACAGAATGAAAAACAAAAGTTTTAAACTGAAGTTTTAGCTACCAAGGCAGGGAGGGAAAGAAAGCTCAGCAAAATATTTGGTCAGTCTTAAGCTCAGTGTTGGGGATGATGTCATACCAGAGACTCTTCACAGTGGGGGTTTAGGGCACAGGAATAATAATATTATTATATTATATAATATAATAATAAGATCATAATAATAAATATTAAAAGGAGCACAATGCACGGTGTTCCAGGAAGGACAGAATAAGCCAGTAACCCATCTGGGTCTCTGACAACTTCTCAAAGAAGGGTTTTGTACACTGAGATTTGTTCTGACAGCAGTGTTTTGAAAATGTTTAGGACCCTTGCCATCACATTTCTTTTAAGTCTGGTTGCCTTATGTGACACATTCTCAGCTGCTGTAAATTGCTCCCACTTCATCACTCCAGTGACATCTCGTCGGTGTACATGGGCAGAGGATTAGCCCTCTACTTCCAGACATGTAGCCTTGAGCTGGGTTGGGATCTCACCACAAGTCATCATGAGCCTGATGAGAGTGTGCTGAAGGGAAGGGAGGTTGTGGTGAGGACTGACTCAGAAAGTGGAACTCATTTATTTTGGATTTATTACTAATTCCAGTTTCTCTGTATGATTTTTGTCGCAGCACACACGATCTTCTGAGACAGAAAATCATGTAGCTACTGAGACCTCTGTGCCACACTTTGTAAGAGTTGGGATGATATTGGTTCTGATGTACTGGCCAGAACCATTGTAAGAAACTGCACTCATCGTTCCAGAATTCCCTTTGTAGATATTTGATTCTCATCTCTGCTGCGTGTCGTAAGGTTACTGTGCAACACTTATGTGCTGCAGTGTTTTATCATCACTCAGGTATAAGACTTTCTCTGTGAAAGACCTTTTGAAATGTCCTTTGGTATCCATTAGTGTGAAATGTGCCATAGAAATGTAAATCATGTCACTGGCTGCCAAGGAGCACCTGGCCTCCAAAGTGTCCTGCTGCATTACTGAGCAGGGGGGAGAGGAGGCCAGCAGGGCAAGGCAAAGGAGAAACTGGATTTTTTTTTTCACTTGGAGGACTCTAACTGGCAGAATGGCATTCAATGCACCCCCAGGACTGGAGAATCTGAAAGCAAGGGCCATAGTGCTGCTCAGCCAGTGAACTTGGAGAATGTACTGTTGTCCTGCTCCTGCGAGACGGCTCTGTCACACGGTGGGCAGCTTGTTCTCCCTGTGGATAATGATTCCCACAAGTGCAGAAGTGTTTCACTCTCTCTACTTACAGGCACTGTCTTGCAGTTTTAGGATCTGAACTGCAAAGGCTTCCCTTCACTGGTAGCACAAGGGAGTGCAGTGCTGAGGCTCCCAGCCTGGCTTGGTGGGAGTGGGCTCAGGCACATGCTCACTAATCATGGTGCAGTTTTGCTTTGTTATTCCAGCCCAGACTGAGCTCATCTGACTGCACATGAGAGTATCAGTGTGTCTTCTGCTGTGCAAGGTAATATTTCCTTCTGTGTTATCAGCTGACCTGCCCAGGTAGATCAGGTATAAACCTCTGAGACACCTTACAGTGCTTCTCTCCAAGCCAGTGATGAGCCAACACATCTCCTGTGATGATCCAAGGGCAGCTCACAGCTAGATGGTTGGTGTTATGAAACAACAGAGAGATAGAGTTTGAAAACTTTATGATTCAGTTTTTGATGCAGTTTAGTCAATTGCCAGGTTGCAAAGTTCAGACTGGGGCATCTCTTAACCCATGCCAGAATGCTCTGAGTCATCTCTGTAATAAGTTTAAAAAAGACATTTGAATTTTTTGTAAATTTTATATTATCGTCATCCAGTCTGAACTCCAACTTATGATATTCACCCAAGAAATGTTATTACTAGTGAGCCTTTGTGTTGACAAGCTGCATCTTCCCCTGAATGTTATGCTATTCACATCCTTTCACCATATTTTAATTTTTGGCTGGCTTTAGGTCAGGTGGGTAAATTTGCTTCTTAGTGCTTCAAGGATTCCAGTGCAGATATTAATTTTATCAATATGAAGTGCTACAGTCTATAGCAAGTCTGGCCATCACAAGGATCATGAACTGAGGATATTTGCTATGTGGTCCCAGGAAGTAAATCCTAATCTTCTAGGGTAGACACAGGCTTCAGGCTGTCCTTAGGCTAAAGGAAATATGTTCAAGTCTTGCTAAATGGAGCATTTCCCAGTGACCCTGGGAAAGCAAAGAGTGGACTACTTTGCCTTTATATCCCGTATGTCTTGAACCTGCATACATGTCAATCAGGAAATGTACAGGTCTTTATGCAAGAATTCTGATTCATTCAGCCTTGGAAATGTCTCCCTAATGGAGTTTGCTTGAAGCCATACTACCTTGAAAGTGGGAGCTCCTAAAAAGGTACTGCCTAATGTCTAACAGTTAAACTAATACAGATGGGGACAAGTGTGGATTGCACTATGAATGAGGATTGTTCACCCCATTAAAACTCAAGCTTATCAGAGAAGGAGCCTTTTCCTTTGGCAAGAGTGTTTTCCAGCAATATTAGGCACGTCCATCTGACAAGAATATGTCACAGCTGAGAGAGGATTTGAAAATATTATTCTTGCTCACATATGTGAAGCGTGTTGTATAAAGATTTCGATGCATCTGCAGTGTTTGCTCACTGATAAAGCTACACAGATTATTTAGCAAAGACTGTTACACTCTTGCTAATACTGTATGTGCTTCTAATATGTCAAGTGCTACTAAACAACTCTGATGTTGTCAAAGACCAATTTTTATGAGAGCTGCAATGAGATACTCCTAATCATGCGTAGTATAATCCCTCCTTGTCAGGAGAACATATTGTGCCTCTGAAATAAACATTCCTGCAAAAGTGGAATACTGTCTTATACTTTCTCTCAGCCAGTTGGCCCTTATGACTGCACAACTGCAAGTGTACATGTGCATGCAGCGTGGAGAATTGGTGACGCCTATGTGGTAATGATTTTAACTAGCTTTGCATCCAATTTTGAAGCCTTCTAAATCCCCTCAGTAACAAAGTCCATTCTCTTGATTGTTTGTTTGTGCGATATGTGGCCAATAAACCATATTTCTGGCAATTGAAAGCTGTTTTGATGAAAGGAAACCCTAATATCAACTGTGCTGTTTGCTTTTTGCAAACGCTTCTTTCTCAGGCTCTGTCTGAAAAGCAGCTTGGCCTAGAAGTTCAGTTTTGCAAGAATTCTTGATTAAATGCTGGCATGAAACGTGACTTCAGATCAACATAGGAAATGGGGTTTTTTAAGCATTTGCCAAGGCCTCTTCAAATTTTTGTAATATTAACTGCAGACCTTAAAGGTAGAATTTTTCAGAGCATCTGGCACTTATACAACTTTTCTCATCCTCACCTGCTTAGCTTTCCACAGAGCAAACTCTAGACAACAGCAAAGCCTCCTTTGAGACCCTATCCAAAAATTGTTCCTTAGGCTGGTGGTGCTGGAAGAGGGAGTGATGTTCCCAAACCATGTAAGCCCTGCCTCTTGGTTTACAGAGCTGGCAGTTGTTCAAGCTGCACTCTTGCAGACACGTTATGTCAAATTCCAGTAGCTGGACACTTGGGTCCAAACTGGTTATGTGTTCTTGTAGCACTGCCTGTGAATTTGGGGAGCTCTTGCTGAGCCCTTCTCCTTGACAGGGCACTGCTGCGCTCTGCCCAAGAAGTAGTGGAGTTTGTAAAAAAGCTTAGCCCATTTTTACATTCAATGGAAAAATTAATGTCTAATTGCAGATTTCTCTAGATCTCTAAACTAATTTCCTGCATGTAATATTTCTGCAAAGTGGATTCAGGAAAATGTTCCTTTTGCTTTAACAAGCTCAGAAATAACTTCAACTCTGTACAACAATTCTTCAACAACTGTACAATGGTACAAGGATCAGCACAAGGGTCTGAAATGGCATGAAAAGGTTTTTTCCTATGTGTGTTATTAACAGTGTACCTTGTTGGTGTTGCTAGAGCAAAAAAAAAACAATGTTATTTTTCAAAACGAAGCCACAGTGCAGGGAGAAAAAAAAATTCTCCTTTTCCTCTCACACACCAGCTTCTAGCCAGGAATATAATGACTAAACTGGAGAAAGACAACTAGGGGAGTGCAGAGTAAGAGAAAGTATGAGGATCTACAGATTGCATTCTGTATCTCTTGTGCCTCAGATGTTGCCCTTCACAGCATTGCTTTGTGTCCCCTACAGCTGCGCTCTGAGCTGAATCAGAAGCTGCTGAAAGCAGCCTGGAGTATTCTTTCTCTTAATAAGAGCTGAAGCATATCCAGCCTGCTTTTCTCTTGCTTTCCCTACCTCCCCTTCCAGCAGAAGAGAAAACATGAAATTGAGTGTGTCTTCTTCCCTGCATAATGCCCTGCAGCCTTGCTTGGATCTTGCTGCTTAGCCCACTCGCACCAGTACTACAGTTTAGATGCAGGACCAGTTTTGTGGTACGACGTGTGAGCCAAGGCCAGGTGCTGCAGATGTCCCCATGTCAAGAAAGAAGAGGACATCCCCAGTGCAGTGTCTGCGTTCTGCTCCTTGCCCACACAGCGCTCCTGGCGGGCTGTGGTCAGTCAGTCACTGGTGACTCCAGCACGGCCGCGTCAATGTGCCCCCAGTAGCACAGCTGAGGTTTCTCCAGGCAGTGGCAGCAAGCCGAGCTGCAGCCCATCGAGCCGTACCCCAGGTAGATTAAACCACAGACAGGAAACACCTGCGACGAGAACACGGAGGCACAGCCGTCTCTGCCGGTGTCCCCACAGCTGTCACCGCTGTGGAAGCCCGGCCTGCATGGGCGGCACTCACGTCCCGGCTGCAGGCCCAGGGGAACAGGGAGCTGAACAGCCCCGTGCCCCCTCTGCACATATCAGTGGCAACAGTGTCCACTGGGCCCAAGGCAGGGAGGCTTTGTTCCAGTCTGTACTGCTGCTGTCCCCTCCTCTGGGGATGGCATTGTCACTGCCATTGTCAGGGCTGCTGATGGCTCATTGCGGCCGTCAGTGTGTTGCATGGTGCGACACAGTCCTTTGAGGCCAGACATTGGGAAAGAGGGCTTGGAAGAGAAGATCATCATTGTTGGCACAGCTAGGGCTGAAAAAATGTCAGTGGGAGAAGTGGCCAAAACATGGTGGAAAAAAAGGAAATTTTCCTTCAGTTCTTTGCCAAGGGATGATGTGATTCTTCTAGTGTGGGTTGCCCTTTGAGAAAGGGTAACATCAGAGGCTTGAAGATTTAGCCATGGTTCTCCTCTTTGCCAAAGGACACCCAGCGGTGTTATTCTTGGACCTGTTCTTTCAGCTCCACTCATCTCCAGGGTATACGATGAGATAACTTCCCACATGGAAGTGCTTTGTCAGGCTAAATTGAGTGATGCCAGTGATGGCACAGAGATGATGGAGGGCATCAAAAGAATGTGGTTGATTCACCAAAATTTGTGTAGCACAGGGGAGTTCAAGGGAAAATCACTCTGTTACACTTCTCTCTCTGGTCTGAATTCATTCAGATGGGTATGTTATGGCATAATTGTGTATATATATGTGTGGTTTTTATGTCTTTATATGTATATTTATCATTTATTTCAACAATATGGAAAAATGAACAATGTAGCTGGATATATCTAGTGTAGAAATCTATAGGTTTCTGTCCTTTTTGCAAAGGACATTGGATTTTTTTTCTTCCCCAGAATGTAGCTCGTGGTGATCTTCCTCTTCTCATCTAATCACAAAGCAATCTTCTGTTTTGCTTAGTAATTGAAATTGGCATTTTTACTTTTGCTGCTCACAGGCACTGCACCACAGGAATCAATATAATATCTGACAGTAACAATTGATCTGCAAGCAGTTGCACCCACACTGAGGATTTCAGGCCTCAGGGATCAAACACCTTGAGAGAGGAGTAAAGTCACTTTAAATCGAGAATTACCACAAGCGTAATTATACTATGAGTGTTCATTATACTGTAACTTTTGCACCATCCCAGCAGCACCCTGAGTGGTTCATGCTTGCTGCTTTGGTGCTGATAGCTGAGGAGCATAAGCCAGGCACATTCTCAGTGTACACAGACAGTGTAGGCAGCAGCTGGCTGGAGGTGAACCCAAGCTCAGTGCTGAGCTGCTCCTTCACTCAAGGAGTTGTACCTCGGTGAGCTGGCAGGGACAGGACAGTCTAACCTCTGAAGAAACACTGAAAGGGATTAAGAAAAAGTTTCTTCAGTTGTCTCCTTTTACTGAAACCATACATGAAGGTCCACCAACAATATGATCCTTAACTCTTATTAATGAATGAATGTCGGTGGCAAGGTCATTAGCTTTACAGATGCTCGTTCCTTCCTCCTTTGTCATGGTGGCAGCAGCTTCCTCTGATGAAATGTGCAGTACATAGCTTTTCATTAAATTTCTGTTCCTATTCTCAATGGGGTTGCATAAGATCACAGCATTTAGTGGTATACTCCAGGCTGCTTTAAACTGGCAGGGGGCAGTAATGGATAAATGAAAGGTGGAAAGAGCACAAAATGCTACCATAGATGTCTAGATCAAACTGGGTAATGCTTCTACTGTTTTCAGCACTTCCAATCTGAGATAATCCTAGCATGCTGTTCTTTTTGCATATATTGGTACTATACAACAAGGCCTCTTCAGATGAAGAAGCGGGGACTAATGAGCCGCGCAGAAACACTAATTTGTCTGGGTTGGAGGAGATTAGTTTTGCTTAGACCATTAACGTAATTAATCTTGAGACTAGAAGTGTTCATCTGGTATTGCAGACTCACTGGGGTTTTTTTCAGAAGTTGTAGCCCAACACTATTAAATGAGAATTTCAAAATATATTATATTTCAAAATGTGATCTCTATTCTTTGAAAACATTTCGAAGTTAGGTATGTTCTACAGTTATGTAGAAAAAAAGATATGCCATTGCTCTAATAATTTGTCCCACTATAGTGTCTTGAGGAACCCCAAACTGGTCAGTTCCTCTGAGAGCTCCAAATCAAGGGCTGCGTATAAGGTTTATTATGTTAAGGACAGAAGGGAAGAAAAACCCCCAAGTAATTTGCAGAGCTGTAATACTTGGTTGGCTTGGTGCCCTTCTGTCCCATCACACTGTCTGGGGAAACATTTATGTCTTTTAACATTTTCTCTTTTCCCCATTGCTAAGACTTTTATCCCTCATAATAAAAAGTAGCTGAAGTCAGACCATGGGAATCATTTGCAGGCATCAGAAGGGGACTGCTATGGATCTCAGAAAGTACTCATAGTGACAAAAATGCTGCCTGTAAGGGACAAAGAGTTAAGGTATACAAGCTTCTTGTCCAGATGGGGAAAGGCATTTTCCTTGCATTTTCTGGAGCAATAACTGGCTTGGGGGAAAACTAGAAAAAGAAAAAAGTGTGGCTGATGAGAGAGGGTCCATCTCTACCATATGAGATTCCTAAGAATGGGTATGAAGTTACACCTGTTTCTGTAGTTTTGCACCTCCAACCATGAAATAGTTTTCTTTCCTTACCCTTCTTAAGATTTGGGATGAATGCAATACAGTTAGTTCAGCTTGCAACCAGCTTGGCTTTAAAAATTCTGTTTCAAGTGTTCTACGGTTACAAATCTATCTGAAAAGGTATAAAATATTAAGGCACTGGTGTTAAAATGAGTGTGCAGACTGAGGCTGCCATGGGAGAAAGCATTTGCAAAAATGATATTGGGCTATAGCTTGTGTTGGTCTTTGATTTAGTTTCAGGGAATTCAGAAACTCTTCTGGAAATATTTTTTAATGTGGAGCTGCTAAGCAAACTTGTTCTAGCAATTTTCTGAAATGGTGAGTTGTGCTTTATAACCTTAGAAATGGGGTTTTATTTCCAGCATTTTGAGAGGAATGGGAGGAGCAGCTTTCCTTCTGACATTTACTTTAATTCATAAAAATTACAGGCATCTGCCAAAATATCCTAAATTGTGGAGGAGGTAGAAATTGGGTCATGGAGAAAGATTAATGTTGAGCAAAAATATTTGCCAGTAGTTTTACATGAGACGGGGAAAACTGTGTGTGCTGCAGAAGAACTGTCTGGCTGTGGGGGTTTTCTTGCACAACCACATCTGGCTTCTTGCTTTAATAGAGAAGGAAGAGAGGGGGCTAGAATCAGGATTATTATCTTTGTGTTTGTTTGCTCTTCATCTTCAATGTATCATTAGATCTCCGTGTTCTGCCCTGCAAATGAGCATTACTTGAATTTATGTCAGGCATCTTTTTGTTCAGGGAGAGGGGAGGTCAAATCCTCATCACGCATACCTTCCACAGGGGTCATCTCTTAGAAATGTGAAAAGCTTTAGACAACACACTAGCAGAGGCTTCAGCAGAAACCTTGGAGCTGTTCCTCTCAGTGGAAGGAGGGAGCTCTCACAGGCTCCTTCAGATGGAGTTTTGTAACCTGCAAGGTGGAGTGTGAGATTTGACAGAGGTGGAGCTGCTCCAGCAGCTGGTGACAGCTGTGGGATTGAGGGCCTGTCGCTGGAGAACAATGAAGCGTTCATCTCTTAAGGGTAGCCTGAGGGTATCAGAATAGGGGACAGAGGGTTGAGAGTTAAATAGGAGCTGCTGTCAGCAAAAGTGCCTGGAGATTTAATGAGGATTTGGTTTCTGTTTCCCAGAGCAGCCATTCACCTACAGAAAAAAAAAGAAATCCTCAAAAATCTGGTCACAAGAGTCTCACTTGTCATAGTGTGCCACACTGACCTTGGCACAGTCTCAGGCTTGATGTTGGCCTCACCTGTGTCCCAGAAAGTGCTTACCCAGCCCACAGCATACTAAACAGCAGCATATCGAAGTGCAGATTTACAGGCAGAGCAGCTGCTGGCTTCAGGAGTCATGTATGATTTCCTCTCCCTCTCCACCTGTGAGTTGTATCTCCTACACCACTCCTTTGAGCACTGCCTTGCAATGCAATGACAAGATTACACTGAGGACTAACTGTGCAAGTGAGAGCACCACCTTTATTTCCTTCCTCTACCTCCTAGGGCCAACTGGGGATGTGTTCATCCTCTTAGCTAGTTAATTATGCTGGCTTGAAATAACCCTTTGGTCATTTACTACTGTTTGAAATATTTCTCCTTTGGGATGCAGGAGCGTGTCTGAAAGAGGTGTAATTCCCTGCCTGTGGAGGAATCCAATGATGTCTCTTTTAGAAAAGTTGTATGGCTCCTTTTCACTAGGAGATGTGACAGAGTCCTTGTGGGCAGTGGTCTGCCCCTGTCACACTGTAACGTGCTGATGCGAGATACTGGTGCATAACAAGGCACTGGTCTGACTCACGTGAGGAAGCAGATCAGATGCAATCATTTTGTGAGATTGTTAAGTATTTTTATTATTGTATTATGCCAGTGAAAACAATATTCATGCTTTAAATAAAAATCCATTTCTTAATTTCAAAAATATTTCAGATAGATGTGGATTTAAACTGTTACCTTGGCCTTTTCCAGCAAGCAATATTGACTTTTTGACTGTGTACTTGCAAGTGCCAGTAATGATACAGGATGGTTTTTTTTCTTTTTTTTTAAACAGTCTATTTGAGACTTCTCTTTACTTCTATGATAATGGCTTCTCTTTTATTCTGGGTATGTACAGAATTTTCTTGCTGGCAGTAATGTCTCTCTACTGCAACAAAGTGCATCCTTCAGCATCTTCAGAGTGGCCACTCTCCTTAGGATGCTCTGAAATGATTTTCTGCATGCTGCAGAACAGCCATGTGGAGGATATGAAAATTCATCTGGCAGATTGCCCTCTCCTCCAGCAGCATGAGTGCCCTGAGTGCCACTGCCATTCCCCAGTAGGGAATGATGCTGTGGTGTGGCAAGGAGAAAGCAAGAGGCAGTTCCTGAGCTCAGTGAACAAAGCAAAGGCACTTTTTGTTTTCATGTCAATCTAAGAACATCTCTCTCACTTTGCCAAATTAAAATCTATCATTTTGAACATTTTCAATCTTTAATGTCTAGAAATAACTGTAAGGTTTGAATTCCCTCAGGGACAGAGGGGTCTGGGGCAAGGAAGGGCTTGTTGTGTCCCCTATGAAGCTGCTTGCGTAGTTATCAGTAACTGAACAGGTTTTTGTTTGTGATTGGTAAGTCAGAGCCTGTGCACAGAGTTAAAACCATCTAAGTGAATGCACACAAATGCGTCACCTAATTTTGAAATGCTCTGTTAAAGGTTATTGTTACTCATTTTCATTATTAGATTTTAGCCTTAGTAAAAAGACCTACTGCTGAAAAATGATGATTTAAATTACAATGATTACTTAAACCCTGGACAGCCTGAACTGCCTTGAAGCAACTTAGCATATTCAATATTGCACTCACCTGGGGAGACAGTAAGAATTGCCTACAGCACAAAAGGTGATGCTGATAACAGACTCTAAACTGTGAAGGGTTAATGTTCTTAGCTGAGCTAGCAGAGAATTCTCATCCAGCAAGCCCTAGGAAGTAGACTGGGAGGGGACAGATTTAAGAAATCCATGTAGCATTGACTGTGTAAACTCCCCTTGCCCTGGAGAAAGATAGAGAGATTTGCCAGATGCCTGCACACTGTCCCAAGAGGAAGGAGTTGGCTTCAGAATTGCTTTGCTCACTAAAACATTTCCAGAGATTTGAGAGGCATTGAATGAAATAAGCTAGTTGGTCTTCACAGAAGCTTTGCTACTGTGTGGAAAATGATCCCTGACTTTGGGTTTTGATGGAAATCCTGATATTTTTTGGCACTGGCAATCAGGGATCGAGTGAGAAGGGTTGTGTGTCTTTCTTTTGCTTGCAAACTGTTTCTTGGAAGGAGGATTCAGGGTGACATAGGAAGCTGGGTTTGAGGCAATACTATCTCCTTTTCTGTTTAAACCCCCTGCTTGAGAAGTAGTTTGGTTTGTCTCTGAAGGGCAGGAAGTGGCACCTGCAAGGCAGCAAATGAAAATAATGTCACAGAAAGGGAATGTGTCACACATGGGGTGTGGGGGATGTTTTAATCGTGTGTAAGTGTCTCAGCATAAAAATGATCGTGTATTTTGATGTAATCTGCAAGTGGGATTGTGCCAGAAGAACATCTGACCTGACAAACCAGACGACCAGCTAGCCCCATTACTGCTCAGGGACTTTGGCAGATAGAGGTGGTGCTTTTAGATATGGTGCTACTGATGAGAATACTTCTCACACATGTGTTCAGTCACTTTTTGCATCTAGGTAAACTTCTGGTGTTCATAACGTCCTTTGGCAAGGAGTTCCACAGATCATCTATACCTTGCTGAAAGGGCTTCTGGTTGGGGTTTTTTTTAATATCACTCTTCTTTGCTTTTGTATTCTAGTCATTCCTTACTTACTATTTTACCTGTGGGGTCTGATGCTTCTGTCTGGCTTTCACAGTTCTGTTACATGACTCTGGGGATAGTTTGGGGTGGGGAGAATGACACATCAGAACGCGATGCAGTATGAAAAATGTGGGCACACCATAAATGTGTAAAGGTGCATAACGATGATCCCCTTTGGTCTCTATTCCTTTCCTACTTGGTCATGCCATTAAATTTGCTTTCTGGCCATTGATGAGCAATGAACTCATGTTTCCACAGTTCTCTTATGATGCTAAGCCTTCAAAGGGGTGATTGTCAAAACTACTCAGAGTGTGTGTAAAGCTGTTGGTTTTCCTCATGGCAGGTGCTTTACCTACACTGTACCCTCTTTGCCTTTTTATAACACTTCCGTTCAGTATTTTGGCAGCTCTTTGTGGTCAATCTTTGTCTTTAATAATCTGATTAATTTATGCTTCTCAGAAAAGTCTGTCATTAGATGATATGGTATTTTCCTAGATCATTTCTGGATATGATTAGTGGGACATAGCCCAGCGCAGGTTCCAAAAGGACTTTTTTAGTGACCCCTTTCTACTACCAACCCCCTTTTTTCCCTTCTCTTTTGCCTGTTACATGATCGTTTGAGGACAGTTATGCCATGGCAGGTTACTTTTTTAAAGAATCTTAGCTGAAGATCTTATTGAATTCCTTTGTATTTCTGGAGGAGGAAGATTTGATATTCCCACAGCGAGTGTCTGCTCCAGCTGTGCCATGCCACGACTGGGGAAAAACTAACTGCCATCAAGTAGTTCTTTAGAATCATTTAAGGGAAACTGAAATGAACAGCAAATTGCAATCACTATAGCAAATTGCACATAAGTATAAGTTGCTAAATCTGGGTTTATTTTATATTAATAGAACATCAAGAATTAAAAAAAAGTTTCTGTTTTGTTATTCTGGTGCTGGATTACCTAAGAAAAATGAGACTTAATATTGTGATTCACAGGACAGTCCTTCTGATGTAGTTAAATGGGTAGAGAAGGTATCTGATCTGTAAATATTCACTGCTAAACTATCTTAACTAATCAGGATATAGAGTTTATAGATTAAGCTATAATCTTAAGTTTATGCTTATTCTATGCATTCCGAATGAGTTCTGCATTCTAAGATATTAAACTCAGAAGAGCCTTGTTTCCTCACTGATAGGATCAGTCTGAAGTTTAAAAAAACGTTGTTGAATCATGACCAGGGTGATCAGAGGATAAAGCCTGACCTGCTGATAAACCATATGGTACTGCATTATACTATAATGATGTCACTCCCTTCCCCCTGCACACACAGTGACTGTTAAGGACTCATTTCTTAATACTCAGTGAACCCAGGTGGCACTGTGAGTGCCCCAAGTCTCTTCTTTGGTCTTCTCCAATGATGCATGTTAAGATCACTTAGATTTTTGCATGATGTGAAGTGTGCGACTGGAATAAGACTGCATGAAAGACTTCCAGCCAGAGGGACACTGACCCCACGGGAGGAAAGTCAAATAACCTAAATGAGATGAAAATGAATCATTGCTCCCCATATACTATTGACTTGTTCCAACTCCAGTCCTATCAACAGAGAATTTTGTGCAATTTTATGAAAAAGAGAGAGGTGAATGAATACTATTAACTGACATCAGAAAGGGATATCGCAATAAGCCCCTACGTGTTCAGAAATTTAGGACAGTGAATTTTCTAGTTCAGCTAGATAAATTACTTGAAGGCCATCTCTTTGCCTAATAAATGAAATTATGTAAGTTTTGTCAGTAATGGTACAGCTCAACAGGTTAGAAAGGCTTGAAATGTGTTCAGACTGCTGTATAGTCTAAACAGCCCTGTTGCCAAAAATTTACCTACAAGTAGTAATATTGATGAAAGAGATAAGAAAAAGAAAAAAATTAATATAGTGCAGCAGTGGGACACATCTCTCTTCAGCATGCCTTGACAATCCATAACAACACAGGAAACACTGTGTTTGGGTAATTGTTGCAGTTTCTCAAGATGAATCAATTTGGAAAAATTAAGTGTGGGGTGACATGAAGGCAATAGCAATTTATCATGCCAGCACTCTTGGTTCTTTCTGAAACAAGGCAGTACAGCTAAAAAGGCTCTTTTTAGTGAATTCTGATGAAGTTGAGAATGATTTAGCGCTCCCTGGGATTTTCTTTTATAACTGAATTTTAAAAAATATGATAAAACAGCTGTATTTAAGATAGCTAAATTGCCATGGATTAGACTGCTTTATTCTCTTGCTAAATAGTCTGTGTTTACAGAGAATGGAGGTTTTTCTTCTTGTAACTTAGTTACAGTCAGGAAGACCCTGATGGCTTCATTACATTTGAGCCAGGACAGAACTGTGCAAAATTTATGTCCAGGAGGACAGTGAGAGTTTCTCTGTCATGGGAAAATTGTAAACACAGTTCAGAAGATAGGAATTTCTTAGCAATTTTATTTAAGTCTCAGTAGCTCAGGGAGAATGGTAAGAAATAAATCAAACACAACTATGAAACAAGAGTGGTAGAACACTCCTGAAAAACACATTGTTTTTTATAATTTGAACACTTTTCAAAAATACTTTGTAACTATTGAAGCTGATTCAGTATCAGTGTGCCACTTTGAAGATAAGGAAATTTTGTCCATTCACAGTGGACTAAGATGTTCCCAGACAATCACTTTTTAATAGGATCAGAGGATCGTTTGGTGCTAATAGTTCCTGACCAGCAAAACTATGAGAAAGCTTTCTTGCATTTGGTGCAAAAAAAAAAAAAAAAGAGAGAGAGAGAAAAAAAGTGGAACTTTAACCCAATTCATCAACAAAATAGGTGTTTTCCACAGGGCTGCAATCCAGTATCTGTATAACAATAACTCTTTATGAATCATTTTTCATTAGCTGTTGAACCAGTATTGCCATAATGGTGTTCCAGTGCAGTGCCTGATTTGCTGAAAAAGGTTTTCCTTGGGTATTTCAGAGTGAGAAAAATAAGTACTTGCATGGTGTCACTGCTGTGGGGTTTTATGATCAACGCTCTAGGAAATGAGCTGAAGTGATCAAATTATTGCAAATTAATCTGCAGCTTCTGAACAGAGGCCTCTCATCTCTTCATGATTCATCAGCCTGTGATCTTTTGAAACAAACAGGTCTGCCAGTCTTGGTTAGACAACAGGGATAACAGCTGATTCAATTCTTTTTTATATCAGAAGGAGAGCAATGAACCTTTCCAGAAAATTCAGGAAAAAATAACTCTCTCATGAAGTTTAGTGGCATTTATACCGTATGTTAGTAACTGACTTAAAGACATTAGGTGAACTGAATCCCAGGAGAAGGTGAAAAGTCACTCAGAGCTGTTTTTTCCTGGTGAAAGCATTCACGGTAGGACTTTTATGCACCCAAGGGATCACAGAATATGCTTTATTATTATTTCCTGAAGAAAATATATTCTGCTGCTCCTTTAGACAATAGCCTTGAAACTTTTTTTGGAGAACTATTTCAATGCTAAGGAAGATCTCATGCCTCACATGTTTGTTCTGTCCTTGGAGAAGGTAATTCCAAGGTCCTCACTGAAAGCATTTGTAAAATGGCACATTTCTTTTTCCACCCACAGTTAGCCCTGAACACTGGCTGTCTTTGCCTGTGTGAAGGGACCTGTTATTACTGGAAGGGCAAAATACTTTTTTTGCTAATTAATATAATGCACTGTGGAGTGACTCAGAAACTTTTGGTTTGTTATGTAACTCCTTTTAATTCGAACTATCAAATTGTAAATACTTTAACACAGTGTAATACAGGTGATCTACAGAAACATTTAGCATGAAAACAAATACCCATCATAATTTGGAAATAATAAACTAAAATCAACCAGTAAAATTGATTGCACTCAGCCTCTTGGAAAAAAAAGTTTTTCTGATTATTCTGTTGTGGTTCTTAATGGAGCAATTCCCATCAACACACTAAGTTCCAGCCAGAGTACAAAATACAGAGGGATACATTATGCATTAGCAATGAAGTAAAATGGCAAGATTCAGGCTCCTGTTTGTTTAAAAACTAAGCCACAAACATCAAAGCTTGAAGTCAAAGAAGATGTGTGTGTGTATATAAGAAATGTCCTAATCAGTTGACAGTACCACAGATGCGCAGAATGTAGCTGAAGTGTGTTTGCTGTGAAATCTAATGAGCAATCTTGCTGTTGCTGATGAAGGTCTTGTCAAGACTGAACAATTTATTCATCATCACTGTGTCCGTACCAGTGACAGCACAACTGCTAAAACCACCAGATTAGTTCTATTTTCCCCTAAAAAGTAAAACAGTAGAAAACATTCCACCCACTCATCCCACATTGATACAGCACACTCACTGAGCAGCCCTGGAAGTTAGCTGCTGGCACCAAATGGTCTTAAATGTGATCGTTAGCAAGCTCAGAGCCATGTGGAGAAGGAAAGGTAGCAGAGATTTCCAGCCTGCACAGAAAACTCTCCCAGAGCAAGAATCACTGGAAACTGCTTGCATAAAAAGACTGAAGATCTGTATATAACTCCAGAGGCTGCCCCACAGCGTTGTGCTGTCTCACCATGACAGAGAATAAAATATAACGTGCAGCTGTAGGCGTGCAAGGCAAGTGTGGGAAATGAAACAGGAGTAAACACACCTTCTTGTACTTGGCATAAAAGACACGTGTGCAAATTTTGTAGGACCTGTGTAAAAATTGAGTAAAATCAATTTTTTTTAACTGTGCAACAGAAGGTACCATCTGCAGAAATTCAAAAGCCATATAGCATATGGTAGTATTTTTTCCTCCTTTCATTTAAATGGTAGGAAGTCTGTTGATGTGGCTTCTCTCCCTTACTAGGTTCTCTCAGTTACATTTTCTTGACTGAGACCACAGAGGTATCGTAAGAGGTACAGGATTGTCATGGCTGATGTGCAGGAGACCCCAATGCAAGGAGTTTCTCAGACCTTCCATTGGCATCTCCAAACCCAGGACATCCCATCACTCTATGCATCACTGCCAACAGCAAAGCTGCATCTTCTGTGGCACAGTTTGGTGGTGTTCATGGAGTGCTCTGGCTACAGAAGCACCAAGCACAAATTTACATGTGACTTAGAGCTTAAATTCAAATCAAGGCCTCTTCAGAATGACGAGAAACAGTCCTGTATGGGGACACAGCTCGATTTGTCATGCAGGAGATGACAAGTGATCCTGTGGAGTTTCTTCTAATAGCTGCAGTGTAATTCTGGGCTGCACAAGCTGATGCCATGTGAGTCCCTGCACCTGCGGTTTGGACAGACCTGAGCTGCCGTTTCCTCTTGATTGCTGATTTACTTTCTTTATAGGCACACGCCGTGTTGTTCTTCATGCGCTGCTCACCGGAGCTTGCTTTCAGAAAGCTAGATTTTTTCAGAGATTGTCTCTGTAAGCAATTTCTCCAGTAGCCTTAATATGCCATATCCCATTAGAGATTACAGAGCAGAGACAGCAAGGATGACTAGGGATTGGAAAAGAAAAAAAGTTTATCTCTTGATTTGAAAATGTGCAAGTAAAGAAAATCTTGCCTTCAATAATTATGTTGCTGAAAGAAATAGAGCTCAGAGATAATAGAAAGGCCAATGTAGTAATTGCTTGTAGTACTAAACTGTTGATACGGTGGGGAATTTGAATTGCTTAATGAACTGATTTAAAGGTAGAGATATTATGTCCTTTAACAGTAACTGCAAATGTCCTACCAGACATCTCATTTGAGACAGGGTTTTAATTCTCTCTTTTCTCTATCTTCCACCTCTTACACAAAGATGAGGCAATGATATCCCTCCAGTAACGAAAAGATGAAATAACTGTAAAAATCAAAAGCATTTTAAGAAAGCTTTAAGCATCTTAAATTTGGGTAGATGTTTTCACTCTGGACCTGCATGCTCCAGCTTCAGCAGAAAACACATCCAAAGGTCTTCCAGTTAGGTAACAATACATATATGCCAGCTGATGCCTTCTGGCTTTCTTACATGGGGTGAATCTGGTGTGAAGTATAACCTCTCTATAAGTACAGCTCTGTCTGAGAAATGTCATAGGTGCTGATCCTTTTCTTCTCCACTAGTTCTTCCCTGGACTCTAGTTCTTATGCTAGTACTTTGTAGTGTATCTACAGGCCTACCCACCCAATATTTTCCTACAGAACATCTGATATCAGGAAAGGTGGCTTTGATTATTCACCTTCATTTAATTTATCTCCTTCCTTCCTTCCTTTCTCGCCCTCCATCTTCATCCTTCTCCCTCCCCCCAAACACTCATTTCCTTTGATATTAGAGAACAGCAAAGATAGTTAAGCAGGAAAATGTGCTATCAGACAAGTTTCTGCAATTCTGTGAAGCTCTATAAACCTCCTGGGGAAAAAAAAAAGAAAAAAGCAGATTGTGTGAGAAGGGCTGGCTACAGCTTCTGTGGAGGACTGTCTTGAACTTTGTCCTCAAAGGAAGGTGGCAGCTGTAACCTTCTGCAAGCAGGGGAGCAGGCCTACTGGGAAAGTATCAAGGTTATTAAAGATCAAATGCTTGGAAGTTGGGGTGCTAAATTCTTCTGTGGATTTTCAAGAGACTCTTTGGCTTTCAAGAGTGCTGCCAGTGCGTGAACTCAGCATTTCTGTCAAAGCTGAGGCAGGTGGGCTCCACAGCATAGTTTGCCCTGTTCTGTGTGCCCAGACCCCTGCCCAAGCTGCACGTTTAGATGAGAACATGTGTGCCATCCTTTTTATTTGCCCAGGCAGGAAGGAGCCAGGATGTGCCCTGATCTCAATATCCAAGGGACGAGATTGTGCAGGACACTTCAGGTTGCACCATCCCCAGCTTTGGGACACAGCCTGAAACCTGCACTGCAGAGCTGATCATGGCATTCACACTGCACCAGGGTGAGCCAATGACTGCCAGGCACTCTTGAAAAGTCATGGTCCATTTATTCCTGATTTTCGTATAAATACTTAGGCATCTAGTTTTAGGCTTCCATGGAGGGATTGCAGGGGGAAGGGGCACCTGGAGGAGTTTAGCTACCACTCACTTTGTTTTTCTGCAAATCTCAAAAAGAACAAAAGGTGTGTTTTAATCAGCACACAAAACTTCAAGTATTAGGGCTCGGTGCATTTGTTTTGGGGGACTCAAAATGTGGATAGGAGAGGGGGAATGGCAGACTATTCTGCCATTCTTTCTGCTGCCTGCTAGCCCTGATTTTTTTAGTGAATTAAGAAGCTCTGGCCCAGGCACCTGAAACAATTAGGTCACTTTTCTTGTGCAGCAGCTCAGGGTATGCAGTTCTAATCAGAGATTCAATGAAGCAGATCTGTATTAGATGTTAAATGACTGCTGAGTGACAATAGGACTAGGAGTTAAGTGAAATGTAAAAATTCCCTGAATGGAAAAATGGCACCATTAAAAGCCTCATCTGAGATGATTATTCTTTTTTTCCTAGAATTATGGAAGACAGTTGGAAAGAATTTAAACAGAACTTTGTTGCTGCAAGGAATGGATGCCAGAAACGGAAGGCAATCAGAATAGATCTTTATTTTCTGACAATAGCTGGGTTTGAAGCACTAGACATGTTAAATAGTTTCAACTCAAACAGTAAAACTCAGTTATGAAACCATGTACAAGAAATCTGAAAGGTATTAGATTTGCACAAAGATGGAAAGTCTGGGAGATCTGAGGGTGGGTTGAAAACAGTTTGAGGAGTCAATCCATATTTTTGCCTACCTCTTGATGTCCTTCATGAAAAATCAGGCAGTAGCAAAATTTCAAGGCCAAGGAAAACACAGACATCAGAGAACCAAAACTAATGGTTAAAAAGAGGAGTTTGGTAGCCCATACAGCAGCTTATGGATCATGTCCTTGAGATGTTGATTTTATTTGGGTTGAGAGAGAGATCTAGACAGGTTCAAATGTGCATCTATAGAGAAAAAACTGCTCTTCTACACTTCTTGTGTGCAACAGGTAGTTAATAAAATTGGTGTCTCATTGCTAAGAAAAGATTGGGCATTCTCTCAAGAAAGTTCAAAATGCTGTAAGAAAAGATACTGGAGAAAATGGAAACAGCAGAGTCCACACAAAAAGACCTCCACATGTAAAGCTATTTATGTTATGAAAAACAAACAAAAAAGCTAAGACAATCCCTTGCCTTTGGAAGAATAGCTGTGGTTCTTACAGATTCTCTTGTTTGGCAGGAATTTAATTTTGGCAAAGTATATTCAGCGTAAACCAAAAACACAGGAAGTGTTATTATCTCTTTGGGACTCGGTGGACAGTGCTGCAGTGGAAGATTAGTGGGCTATCAAAATAAAGTGTGTTCACTTTCAGTTAAAGGCAGGAGCGCAAGCCAGCAAAGTAGGGCATTGGAAAGCAATTATAGGCTGTAAAAGCAAAGAAAAAAAAAGTGTCTATAGAAGTGAGCATACACCCTTTTTAACAGAATGTGTGGTATACAGCCAGGCAGGAGAGAGGGGTATTTTGTGGTATCAGGGAAAAAAAAAATCTAATTACTTGATGATATTCAAGCAATATCCTCTTTTCGGAGCAGGAAGCAAATAACAGAGAGAATATGAAGTTGTTTCAAAGGGATGCAGGAGCTCCCACTGAAAAAATATCTTTTGTCTCTCTCATTAGAAAAGGTCTCTTAAGCCAGAGGCATCAGGAGGAGCTGGGTAAGACCTGCTGCTCTGTGACCAGACTGGGTTTGGAGCCTTACTCGCTGCTCACAGCAGGCTTAGGGACAGCTGCTCTCAGCCTCTTGCTGCACGTGAAGCCTCAGATGCTCTTTTCAAGTACATTCACATGCTCCCCACTTGAGAGAAGCACAGGTTTGTTTGTCTATCACAAGCCAGGAGTGTGAAAGTGTTGTAAATAACACTCTGCCATCTTGCCCACGCAGGGCCCTCCCTCCTCTGGGCAAAGACCTCCCAGTGTTGCCTCCTTCCCTGGAACTGCTATGTTGCCATCACCTCCTGCTTGCGTGCTGCTCCCACGTGGGCCCCAATAGCAGGCCCCATGCTCAAACAGCCCTTGCAGTTATTGCAGGTGCTGTGAGGCTTCAGCAAAGTCTCCTGGCAGCTCCTGAAGTGTCCAGAGTTGCCTGCCTCGGGCTGAACAAACAAAAATGCAAACCCTCCGCACTGTAATATAGTGGAGTTCTTCAGCGATACGTGGTATGTCAGCAAAAAGGTTGAAGGCATTGCCAGTTTGTCTTTATTCACAGATGAGGGTGGGAAGGCAAGACTCCCTGGATTGCTTAAGCAGTTCCTGCCCAAATTACCCACCGAATCAGCCACCTGACCATGCAAAGCTTTCTAGCAGCCAAGGGGGTTAGAAACTGTAATAGAGAGGCTCCAGTTCTGAGGTAATACGTGACAAACCAGTTGTTCACACCTCTTCAAGCTAAACAGAGGCACAGGCTTCATAACAGTGTGGTTAACATTGGAGGTTGGTGTTGTGCACATCACAGGTGATAAGAAAAAATCAACGTCTACATGTTCAAATAAAGCAGAAGTCAGTGACCGTGATCTACAGGGGTAAGAAAGGGTCATACACTGACCTGAGAGAGGAGCAATAGCTGAAACCAACCACAACGTGTAGATGGTATGTGATGGGCACAAGAAGCCTGCCACAACTTAGTTATCCGTGACCAGGAATAAAAAATTACTCCTTACAGTAGTCTTACAATTTGAACACAAAGCTGGATGCCTGCTGGCATAAATTACTGTTTTTCCCACAGGTCATGAAATTAATCTTACTGACAGGATATACTACAAATGTTTGTTCCTGGGTACTTTTCCTCTTTGATGACATCTTGTTGTCTAGTGAGGACAGAGATAAAGGTTTGGTGACTTTTTGTTCAGTAATTCATTTTATCTTTTCAAAACAACTCAAGAATTAACATTGCATTTACTGGGCAGGGAATTTGAAGGAATTACTGTTTTCCATTTTCACCCAGGACCATCTACGGAAAGAAAATTCCTTTTCTTACCCAAGGAGGCCTCCCAAACCCACAAGGGAATCCTAGATGTGTGGAAGAGGCTCTATGAGACTAGCACACAAATACACCTCAGAAATTTCCTGGTTTGACTTTTATACTTTGCATGGGACAATTGAGCCAAAAACTGGGGGTAAATTCACTGAACGAAAAACTGGGGGTGAATTGGCTGGCACTAATCTGTGTTTCAGTCGTGAGTGCTTAAGTGAACACATTTGGTAAAGTTCATAGTCATTCCCTTCCTTTGCTTTAATTTGGGTTAAAGATGCCCAAGGAAAAAAAATATTTTGGTTTGAATTGAACTTCCAAATTTATATATTTTTTAAGAAACTTGGTTTGTATCAGACAAAGAAAAGTACTTTTGTTCTGCATGCAGAAACAGATGGGGGAAATTGTTAATGCAACCCTAATATCAGCCCGTTTTCACTGGGGGTGGGAAAAAGAGAGAACAGGATTTATCTGTGTTCAGTGATCTTTCTGTGACTGCAAGATCCTTAGCTAGTGGTGACTTGCATAATCCATAATGTCAAATGTATTTTAAGAGTCAGGTCTGTTCCAGTGGCCAGCCATTTGTGTAGCAAGAATTCAGTAAGCAAGGACAGAGATTACAGAGACAAATTTCACATTTGGATTTTATGCACTGCTCTAATTGCTTCCTCATGCCTGGCCTGCAGCCAGAACAGACAGAGCTGTGCATGGAGGTGGCATGGAAAGAGCAGGGCTCTTTAGCCCTGAGTCAGCCATCTGTGGATGCGGCACTGCTGCTCCTGCATCCTCACGAGCTCGTCTGCGCAGTGCTGGGCTTGGTGAACTCGCCCTGCCCTGACAACAGCTGAGGGCACCCTGCATTGCACCCTGCTGCAGATCCCCAAACACCCACAGGAAGCCAGCAGGCTGAACAAACGCTCTCTGCAGACCAGATCTCTGCATTTAACAGGTCTGTTAAAATTAAAGAAAGGCTTGGCTCCGTCCTTAGCTGTTAAGTATTGCCCAACAGTCATTTTAGACCTTTTTTTTAATGTTATGAGCAAAAAGGTGTAACTGAGGAGAGTCTTTCTCAGAGAAGCACAGTGCTGGGGATGTGATCTGAAAATTCATCTTTAGTCCCAACACCGATGATGGAAGTATTTGGCTGTTTAGACAGTGATTTTCAGTTCTGTCTCTCAAAGGTACCTGGAAATTATTTTAAATGCTTTATAGTACAAGTTGCAGAGCAGCTCACTGCACTTACACTGTCAGGGAGTTAATGTTTAAAAAACACTTATTTTTTTGTTTTCTTTACCTCAGAGGAAATATATTCTGTTTTATCTAAACAGAAATAGATCTGACTACTTTGCTTGCAAAAGCTGCCTATAATGTAGTTGAAGAGTTTGCTACTCATCTTTTTTCATTTTCAAAATGAAATAAAGAAGAATTAATTGCTCAGCTGCTACTCTGACATCAAGGAAAACTAACTCAGAAATTATTGTGGCAGAGCTTAGAAATGGGCTGGGTGCCAGCAAGGAGACATAGGAGAGCTAAAAGCAGTATAATTTTGCTTTATGCAGTTCTCTTTTTGCTGCACTACTGCAGTACAGCATTCTAGTTAGGGCCTGAGTGTCTCAAAGTTGTTTTTTCCGGCTCCTAAGGCTGTGAGAAGCTTTGGTGCATCTTAGACAAGGGTCAATGAATTTGATGCTTGTCATCTTCAAGCATCCTTCATGTCTCCTGGGCTGGGAAAATTAATTAAGAAAAACTTACATACTCAAATTTCACGGATGTCCCAATAAAGCCAAAATTTTCAACAAATCCATAGCAATATTTAAAAGAAGAAAAGAACCCCAGAGTATAACTCGGTCAAGGAGAATGGTAGGACAGTGGGTTTATTTAGACTACAATTTTCAGTAGCTGAATCTGGTTTAAGTCAGAGAAAAGTCAAGTTTCTCTGGATGTTTTTGAAGATGAAAAAATCTTACTGTCACTGTCCACCTTGAAGAAAGCAGCACTTATAGCATCAAACTTGTCTGTTCTAGGAGAAAGCTAGACACCAGGCCAGTGGTCTGACTACCATAATTCATCTGTGCTGAGTCTGAGCAGAATATTGCAGGAAAAGCTGGAGGTCTGAATTGCCCCAACATGTGGTGGGTAGAAATCTGATATTCAAACACAGAACTACTTCTTTAGTGTACTGGTACATGAAAAAAAAAATTGCATCTGTAAATGCAGCTGAAGGAATGGCTTCTCACTGCAGCTCTATTCCGAGGCTCATGCTTTAGGGCTATTCCTCCCTTCAAAGAGATGCCTACTGGCAAACTCAGGGCTGTTTTTACAGAGCAACCACTGAAGATGCTGGGGAGAAAATAGAGGCAGAGAAGTCCCCACTTTAGTCATAACCAATCAAAAAATCCCATCTCTGTATCATGACTGGGAGCTGTATGCAGTGCTCATGGTGGGTTTCTTTAAGGGCAAGGCAGTCTAAAAGGAGGTAAAATTCAAATGTGCTGCTATGGGTAATTTAAGGCAGGGCTACTTGTGTTCTGGAGACTTTCTAGTGGCACACGGTGAGAAAGGCAAAAGTAAGCTGCTAGATCTGGTTTAAAAGTTACCCCAGGGAAATATAACAGTTTCATTTATAACCCATTTTTTGTTTTGTTAAAGAGGCCAGCCTTGAATTTTACTGCAATGCACCGCAGGTAGCAAACCTTCAGCATGGGAAATGTGAGCAACACAATTAATTTCGTTTTCAAAGAACAGAAATATCTAGAAAATAAAATAAAGGTTACTTAAGTTTCCTATGTCTGCAGTCATACCTTGCTTACAGTGCATCAGGAGAGTCAAGTAAATCTGCAGGTTTTTCGGATGCGCTCCTGATTCTCAGCCATTCTCTCTTTGAGGTTTTAACTGTGGTTTAACTGCTGTAGCTTTATCTGGAGCTAAGCAGCTTGCATCAATTTCAGGTGGCTGCTGCTTATTAAAAATTGAACTATACCTTTTCTCTGTTCTTAAAGGATATAGCTGAGGTTCTGAGATCATGTTTGTAAGGAAATACACACAGTAGCTACTAGACTGCACAGGATAGAGTGGCACTGGGGGCTGCATTTGCAAAGCTAGAATGACTTTAAATGAGAGCAATGCTAGTTTTCCACCATTTTGTCAGCACGGAAAACCTGACTGAAATAGAAGTATTCTTGTTTGTACTGTTGTTGTTTCCAGCAATGAAATTAGGTACTCACCAGTAAGCTGCAACTCAGGCAAGAACTGTTCAGGCAGCCACAGACAATTCTGCTGTTCATGAATCTAATCAAAATCGTGTCACTTGCTCCCTTCCTCTCCTCACGATTTGCCTGTTGCCTTCTCACAAAACAAAATTATGCTTTTCAAAGACTGATTTTTAAATCATGGCTCATAGCAAAATGAAGACCTCACAGGAGTCTCTAAGTGCTACCACAGAACAAGTCATTATTTAAATAAATTACTTTCCTCATCACTGGCCTTTTTCCTAGAGTTCTTTCTTCCCTACCATAGTGGTAATCAGGAACAAAATGTACAGAAAAGAGGCTTAGTGAAGATCAGGATAGAAAATCAAGAACAATAGCCTAATTTATAATAACCTGCCAAAATACAAGTTCTAACACTAAAAAATGACAATAATTTTAAAATATTTTAAAATTTCCCTACTTCTAGTAACATAAAAACACCTTTTCACATTTCAAGTGTGGATATTCATAACTCAGCTAAATCACTTCAAAACACCATCACCTCTTTAAGCTAATGAGCTAGCTTCACACTAAAGCATGTGAAAAGCATTCATACATTTTGTTTTGCAAGGTTCAAGTGTACAGGTCATAATCTCCACCAAGAAGACAATAACAAACAGTCTGGAGAAGACAATGTCTTGATTTAATTGAGCTTATTGCCAAGTGAATGTGTATCTAGCAGTTAGATGCAGAGCTGTTTGCTTTCTGGATGCTGATAATTTAACTGGTAGTATATGAGATTGATGATCCAGTTTGCAATTAATACCAAGTGATGGCAACATATAAAATTTGGGGTATGGGAGATTTATAAGGAGAAGTATAATTAATGCAGATGACCTGTTAGTGCACTGCTTTTTTTATTAATTTGTTAGGTTATTTATGTTGAATCCCTTCCTCTGGCTAGATTCTGTTCTATGCTTTTCTTGTGTGGTGAGGGCAGGAATCTGTATGTGATACAGTCAAATTGACAATAACAGAGGTAAGCAACAATATATAGAACAGAGTGACAATTTCCTGCATCCAGTTCAATTTATTGAAGGCTTTCTAATATGACAGAAAGATTATTTCTCTCTTCAGGATAAATGCAAGGGGACTGCAGTGCTATGTATAGTTAAGCTTTTTCCATTCTTTTGGTTCTTTAACTGTTTTTTACTGCAGCAGCTTTTGTGATTACTTATTGCATTAACAGGAGTAAAAATGAACCTTTTTGTCATTGCAGCACCAGCACCTCCACCCACAGTTTTTTCACAGACTTTTTGGAAATAAATTTACAGCCTGTTTTATATGCACAATTAATAGTAACACATTCTCCTATGTTTTTATAGGCAGAGGAAAGGAATTAAATTCAATAGGATTCTTTTTCTTCTGTATATATTTCCTGTATGCCTAAAACCACTTTTACAGCTAAGCTAAGCCTTCAGTTCCATATCTTCAATTTCATGTCTTCATTATGAATGTAAGCAGTTACTGAAAACTCACTGAATACATAAAAAAATTCTAAATGCAATTCACCTTCTAATCACTGAGATTTCCTTCATCTGACTCCTCCTCATTTTTCATCTCTAAGGAAACAAGCATTCATTTTGCCATGAAAATAGGCTCCTGGCTTCTTGATAGTTGACTAGTTTCTACTGCAAATACTTCTTTCACCCCATGCCTTAATTTATTGTCTAAGCCATCTGCTGGTGATATCAGTGATGATATTTCCAGAGGACTTTGATTGGAGGTGCAGGAGACAAGGCAGCAGGAGGCAGAGGTGGACGGTCCTCAAAGAAGATGAGTGATTTCCCAGTGAAGTAGAAGGAAGGAAAGCACAGAACATATTGGGGAGAAGTTGAACTGCTCCTACATAGAAAGATATTTTAAGCTCATGTCAGCTGTTAGAAATCCATGTACAGAAAACTCAGTTTCAGGGTCTGCTTCCATTATGCTAACACTACGCAAAACTGATCTTAAAAATATTAACAATGATTTATTCTCAGTAAACATAAGAATTTTCCTTTCAGGCATCCTGGCCTTAAATCCCCTTTCATGTTAGTTGGCTCCGATCCTTGATTCTATTTTTCTGTCCTGTGTTCCTCTCTCCCTATGACTGTCTGCTTCCAAAAAAGTTCCCCTGCTACACTTCCTTCCCAAACCAGTCTTCATTATCTTTGGAAAATGCCCCCCGTGGTGCACTGGATGTCTCAGGAGGCTGGGTTTCATGAACAATACCTCAGTGTCTTGTTCTCTACTTTGTAACATGTGATGCAGTGATGAGCTTTTGAACATGAGAAGCTGGAAAGTGTAAAGGTAAAAGATGCCTATGGAAAAGCAAAGAGGTCTGTTTGCTCCAGGCACCACTGACAGCATTGTTAACCACCAGTGGCCTTTCATCTGCAGAGCTTCTGGCAAAACAGTTTGATGATACTGTGGGAGTGGAAACGATCTGCTCACCTTCACTGAACACTGTGATGAGAAAGAAATACAGAAATGATAAACGACACAGTGAATGTTCATACACAAGTCACTCTGATTGTTATGAGGATATCATTTCATCCATTTTAAGTTGTGAGAGGAGGAAGAAGGTCAAGGTAGTTGCAAATTGCAACGTATTTGACTGGTATTGGTGTGTAATGAACCAGTTGGCCCAAGTGCCAATGTTTATAAAATGCTTAAGACAGGAGATGATTGCCTGTGTAGCCACAAGAAATTCAGATGATGAGACGCAGATATTTAACACAGACAACAATATTGACTGTTTCTTTCTCTCCTCTGCAACAAAGGCTCAGGAGGAGTAGGATGTTTCCCCTGCAGTGTGTAGTAACATCACCAGTGCTTCTACTGCAACTATAGCTGATCCTCCTTTGTGTTGTTAAAGCAAGAAGACAGCCCCCTTCAGTGACGACTCACAGGCTTCTCTGATCACCTTTAAAACAAAAAGAGGACCTATTTAGTAGGTCTGATCAACTAAAGGGCATCTTTCATGCTTAAAAAAATTTATTCTAAAAAATAGAGAATATTTGTAATGCTTTTCCATAGCTGTTATTGAAAAGCTAAGTTTTAAAACAGCTGTCTTTGATCCAGTTGACAGTTTTACTGCTGTTGGTAGTGCTTCTAATTACTGCCTTTTTTTTTATCACATGCTTTGTGTTAATGCCCTAAAGAATTAAATTAAATGAGCTGCATTGCACTATTGTGTAATAGGCTATGAAAGGGCTAGACATTTCCGGAGTGGGAGAAGACACTGTGAAATCACACCCAGAGCATCTGCAGTAGCTAAGGAAGGGAATATAGTCTTTATCAGGAAATTCATACCTGATAATGAAGCTTCATCACGTGTCAGTGAAGTATATCTGAAGTCACGTAGAGACAGGTCTGATACCTCTTAACTCTGTCTAAATGATAGGCCAAGTCTTCATGTGAAATGAGGGGGTATTGACCCAGTGAAGTCAGTCAATTTGTGTCTGTTTTCATAAAGTGAAATTCTAGTTAACTGCCCCCTGGAGTTGGTTTGATTTTTAAAAGTAGAAACAGAAATTGATAACAGGTTTCTCTGCTTATGTACTGGCTGATAACACACACAACTGGTATCCAAGCATGTAGTATTTGAGATGTTTATCTCCATTTACAGAAAAGGCTTAAAATCTACAGCAAGCCACCAGTTGTTTAAATAGATTGGGTTTATCAGTGCACTGCTGACAGCAGTTGAACAGGGAAATAAGGCTCTTTTTTTTCTATGCTACAATAAAAGTAACTTGCTTAAAGGAGGCTGATGAGAAAGAAAACACAACTGAAGCAATGGTAAATAACCCTTGAGAATGTCAGGACAAAGACCCTTCCAACCCAGACCATTGCATGACTCTACACTGCTAACACCTGTTATTAGCAAAGGATATTTCTGTTCTGCAGTCGTGACAAACGGCATAAATTCTCAGAGTAGGTGAAAGTGATTCTGCCCTGCTAACAAATTGATAGCCACCCAGTGTAGACAGGGAGTAACTGTGATTGACATATAACTGGAAGCAGTAGAATTTTGAGTGACATAAATGTGTATGATCTTAGAGGACTGCGATGTGGGTGGATTAACAGACACAGACATGTCGGAGTGGAAAGCAGTTTCTTGATGATGAACAGGATGCAAGTCTGAACACAAAGCTCTTCAAGAAGTGCCCTGAAATTCATACTTGTCTTGTCTTTGTTTATCTTTCTTCAAGACAATATAACAACAAGAACAAAAGCTGACAAAAAAAAAAAAAAAGAATAGCCCACATCCTTGTCTGCTTCTTTTTGTCACAGCAAAGAAAGAGAATATCACAGAAGTCCAAATTCTTTCACACTGCTCTCACACTGGCACAACTTTAAAGCCTTGGTAGTTTAATTCATGTAACCATCTAAAAGTTTTGCTGATCTCTGTTTTGCCCCTTCCTCTTAGTCTTGAAAAGGTAGCCCAGAATGACTGGAGGAATTTGAGGGGAATTTGTTCCAGCATTTCTGTGTTTTGTTTCACACTGAAAAGAAAACAAAGAACTTGGAAATAAAAAATTAGTGGAAAACCTGACAAATTATTCTTGAGTCTCTGAAATTATTTGTTTAGGTTTCAATCCAAATTAAGACAATGGCTTGCTGTTTTGTTTTGTTTCTAAATGAGAATCAGGATACACTTGACAGGCATATTATTCCAATGGCCATGCTCTATCCTGTCAGGATCTGCTGGAAGGAAAAAAAAACAAGGGAGGCTGCAACTTTTATGAAACACTAAAAAAGATAAATTTGCAATGTTTGGGATTGAAATCACTTTGTATTTTAAGGTCTGTCTTAGTGCAGAGTAGTTGTAGTTAAAACAATCTGAAGAACTGATGTAATTACAAAATTATAGGTAGTAGATATTTTTAGTTAATATTTTGCTCAATGTCTAAATTTTTCATTTGCTGCACATTTGTAGCTGCTTAATTCTAGATTTTAAGTCCAATTCCCTCTGACCCGGTGAATTCTTAGAAGCCAGCAAAAGAATTCTTAGGGATTTTTAAGGATGTAGAAGCTGCAAAGCCAGCTACAAAAGTAAAGAAGGAAGATCCATACCAGTGATAACTCCCATGTTCAGAAGGACATCTTCCTGCACTTTCTGTTCTCCTCTCCAAAGCTGTCAAGAGCTGTGGAATCCACTGTCATCCATAAAGTAGAATTGCCTTCATTTAGGCTGATGCACTGGGCAGCAATTAAACTGTTTGAGTTCGGCGCTGTAGTTTGTTTTGCTTAAACTTGTATGTGTCTATGGAAAGTCTCTTTTTGGAGTTGCCTGGTCAGTGTTTGCATTTCTTTCTCATTTCAACACTTTCCTAGCATTATTTCTCTTCTTCTGCCTGAGGCATTCCTATTTGTCCACTGCATCTTGTCTCATCCCCAACAGGCTTGAGAGGAAAAAATCCCAAATCAGTTTTCTGTACATATCTGTGTTCCCTATAAATCTAGGTGGCACATCATGTGTGTTCTGAGACATCTGATATCAATAAAATAGCTATGAGCCTGTAAAGGCTAATTCCACATTTGTGGCAAAATAGCCTTCTCTTCTGCTCTAGTAATCCAGTTGAGTGTGGAGGCCATTTTCAGAATTCCTAAGGAGATATTTTAGAATTTACACAAAACAGTAAGGAGAATGAGAGTGTTAGATTCAGATGAGAAAAATTTGAGCACTGGCCATGATCAACAGAGAGACCCTTAAGCTATTTACTTTTGAAGGTTCCAGCAAGAAAGCAAAGGCATGTTCCAGACAGTAAGGAAAAGGGCTGATCTGCTTCAAAATTCAGCATCTGCATGGGTGATGTTGTAGGTCCAGCACTGTGTGGTTGAAATGTATTCCGTCAAAGCTTAATGTTTAAGCTGAAATATTTCATTTGCGTGTGCTTTTTTTTTTCCTTTCTTTCTCAGCTTGTCTTCTGAGACCTGCACTGGTGAAATGGGGAAGTGGGAGATTTTATACTAAATTAATAAACATCTCTGAAATATTTAAAAGTGTGTATTTCACGGCTTGGTGTTGGTAGTTGAGAAAACATTATTATTTTGCCCACTCATGTTCTGCATTACTTGTATATCACTTTCCCAGTAAAATATGTTTCAGGCTTCTTTTCATTCATTAAGCATCAAGATAAATTTAACCCTCATTACAGAAGTAACAACAGCTAATTAGTCACCCTACCAGGTATTTAAAGATACAATGTTGTGTAAACAATTTGTCCAAAATGTTCTTCCTGTTACCTCCTGTTGTAATAATCTCTTCTCTTGACACCTTTCCTACTGTGGTTTCTTTTTCCTCTCTAATCTTCCACCTTTTCCTTTGTTCATAATATTTAATCTAATAATAAATAGTGTTAGTCTCCAGTTGTCCACGTTACAAAACATCAGCTCAGTGTTGCACAGAGATAAAAAAGTCAAAGGGAATGTTAAGAGTTCCTAAGAAAAGAAAATAGGACAGAAAGCATCATCGTACTACTGTACAAATTCCTGGTGCATTTTCAACCTTGATTATTGCAGAGAGCTAGAAAGACTACAGAGAAGGAGTGCAAGAGTGGTTTATACATGAGGAAGTACTCAATGGTTTCATTAGCTTGGCAAGAAAAAAAGCAGGAGACGTTATCCAGATCTATGGAAGACATGTGGAGTACAGAAAGTGAATAGGAAATGACTACTCATTTCTTGCAACACAGGAAGTAAAGGACACCCAGTGAATTTATAAGCTCTAATAAATTTGCTTTAATACAAACTCAAAACAGCACCTTTCCCCACAGCACATAATTGAAACTCAGCACCACAGGGTTTTGAGGAGGCCAAGATCAGAATGGGTGTCAAAACCAGCCTGAACAAATTCAGAGGAGAAATACATTTGTGGCTACTGAACATGATGCTCTGCATTCACCCGTTATGTCAGTTCTTTAAAGCTATTACCTGGCTTGAAGCTACAAGATTATTTCATGAAAAGATCACCCAGAATTTATCCTGCTTTTTGTAGTCCTTCCTAAAATAGTACTTATGTTCTCCTACTGCTGAACAGAGGATACTGAACTAGGGGAACCTTTGGTCTAATTTTGTGCCATTATTGTTACATTCTGTGAATGATGTCATTTTGACAGTATGCTCAGAAACCTGTTCCTATATTGAAGTGTAGTGAGTGATTTATCTCCTGGAGATTTGGGCTTCATCTTCCTTGACATAATTTGATCTTACCAGAGCAGACATGTTGGTCTTGAGCAATGTAAGAATCACTGGTCTGTGGAAAAGTTTTGTTTGTGTGAAGTTTTGAAAAAAATTTGTTATATTTCCAAAAACTAACAAGAAAATGGCAAGACAAGTAAGCCTGTGTAATCTGGAAGATGTGTTTCTAACTAAACTTTATTAATGGTAGTTTCCTGCTGTGGTTATTTTCATACCTTTATTGAGCAGAGCTATTTTCCTTACTCTGGTTATGTCTTATAAAATTCCACAGTATAGAACTCTCACTCACGTTTGCCGGGGATAAAACATTCATGTGCTGTAATTTAACTACAATCAAGATGCTTTAAATAGTGTTTATTATTTGTCTTTATGTAAATATTCATTATGCAAATTTTCTTTTACATCTTTCTTTTCCCACTGCAGCAGTAATTGCTCATGTGCTCTTTATTGGCCATAGGACCATGCAGCTCCCCAGAGGGATAGGCAGACCTCTGCTAAAATAGCAGCTGTATTTGGGGCAGGAGTCAGCAAAATAAATAAGAGCCTGTATTTCTGAAGGCTGATTTATGCCAATAGAGAGACCCTCATACAGTGTGAAGCAGCACTGTGTTAATCTCAACAGAGCTACTTTGTTTGATGGGGGTTAAAAATCTGGACCCATGTGTGCAAGATTCTCTCCTTAAGTGGATGCAATTATCAGCACTGTGCCTCAGTAAGGTTTTGCTTCTGTCTCCCCCTCTCTTTACATCCCAGCAACCCTACAATTGCACTGTCCATTGCTTTTCTGCAAGTTTATCCATGCTCACATGGCAAACTGCATTTGTGGCTGCATGTTGCTGGTTACACAAGTTTTGATACCACAGGCTTGCTGGCAGTAAAAGCACAGCATCACTGGCTTTGCTGCAGCCTTACTGCTGTTATCTTGTGACACTTGCTGCTGAGAGTTATGAATTTGAACGCTAAATTTTGGAAGAAAATATCTTGTCAAGTTGACCGAAGGTAATACTTTACACCTTTGGTGTAAGAGGCATGGCAGAGGCCAAACCTTGCATGCAGAGGTGACTGATAGATTTTATGTCATCAGCTGAAGACACTTCAGCTGCAACACTCACATCTTTCTTTCCCTGAAATGAACCCAAGATTTTGTGAGGGGTGGTCCTGTGCCACACAATGCAGTTGGAAACTGGAATGAAATACATGGATTGGCTTCCACCCAGTTGACTCCCTGCAGGCTACTCCATCCCCTTTAACTGACAGGACCAAAGGCAATGGGCACAAACTGAAATACAGGAGGTTCCATCTGAGCTTGAGAAAACACTCTTTTACTATGAGTGTGACCATGAGGACGCACACTGATTGCCCAGGAGGGTTGTAGAGTCTCCCCCCTTGGAGATATTCAAAAGCCATCTGGACATGATCCTGGGTAGTCAGCTCTAGGTGGCCCTGCTTGAGTATGGGTTTGGACCAGATGGTCCTCCAGAGGTCACTTCCAAACTCAGCCATTTTGTGATTCTGTGGCAGAGCCCCATATAATGTGAAGGCTGATATTTAGTTTACCAGCAAGTAAACAAACCAACAGGTTTGTTGCTGACAGCATTTCACGTGTGCTCTGAGCCACACCAGGAGGGACTGTCAGGACACATTAGAAGAGGTTCTAGGTGTGGCCCACAGTCATATCTGAAATGGGATCAGTCTCTCCTTACAAGAAGAACTTCTGCATTTGGTTCCAGCTGGAGCTCGGGAGCCTGCAAGCCGGTTGGGCAGCTGGGGAACTTGGTGCAGAATGCAAAATTGGGGATGAAACTACCTGATAGCATTCAAACACATAAGAACCTCTTTATGTTGCCTTGCAGTAGTGCTCCCATCAATAAGAACTGGGCCCCTAACCTCAGGGAGAGTACCACTTCATGTCATTATTGTCAAAAAGTCAGCGTTTCCCTGCTGCTATCATATTGTGACAAATCACAGCAATTTCCTATTTTTGGAACAGAAGTGCAAAACATCAGATATCATTGTGCAGTACTGTGCCTGAACAACTGCTACATTTTTAGGAGACTTAGTAGCTCACAGTGGTATTTAATTAGACAGTGAGTTGAAACAGTAAAGTACTTTCTAAATGCTAAATATTAGTATTCCAAAGCGTGAAAAACTAGAAAAAGGAAAGCCCTGCTTTCCTAAATTCCTGCAGCCTATGCATGGAAATCAAGATGGAATGAAGCAGATTTTATCACAAGCCACTTAAAAAGAGAGATGCGGAAGCTTTGCCTGTGCTGACTGAGCAACCATAGAGATGAAACCTTTCCAAAATCCCCTTTTGTAATCAGTCTGCACATCTTCCTCCAGCACAATAGGTCATGTACAAGTCCTTGCACAGCACGTGTGGGCATCACTAATAAGATCTACTCTTTATCCATGCCAAGTCTCATCATCCACTGAGAAGGCAGCTTGCTGAGCAGGGGGAAGAGTTGGATTGTGTGATGCTGCTGGTACTAATAAGAAGCTTGGCAAGAATGTGGTGGAATATTGCTGTAATACAATAATGTTTTTAGAACAGACAAAAAAAAAATCATTACCGAACCTCTTTGAAATGCAGGAGGAACAATTTATAGGAAATTATTTGTATTCAAGAAAGTGGCAAATCAGGTACAGCAGGTTTTCACAAAGCCCATTGAAATGATCATCACAGGAAGGCAGGAATAACAGAGAGATGAGTTTGCCCTCCATTTCTTCATAAGATGTTGTAAAATATTTGGGGGTATATTCCTACCCTCCTGAGTGCACCAAAAAATTACCTGCCTTGGCTGGAGAATATGTCCTCAGAGTCATAGAGTGTAGGGCTATAAACAGTTACAATTTGTTTAAAAAGTGCTTCTCTCAGGACACATAAAAATCTTTTGGGTTTGAATTTTCTTCCCCTTTTTTTTATTCCTCTCTCTCTCCTTCTGTTCTTCTGCAATTCAATAGCTGAAAATCTCATTTACTCAACATCTGAATTCAGATCCAGCCATGGTCTGTATTCTCTACTGCAAAAGCTCTAAGGAACGAATAGCTGCTTGATAATTTCATAGATTTTTTTTTTTTTTTTCCCAGTTCCCTACTTTCAATATAGGTCATACCAGTGTCCTTCCCTATTTTTGGCATCAAGGGAGGAACACAGGCATGTTTACCTTACGTGATGACTGTTGGTTCTTCAACGCTTTGAAGTCTTTCAGCACTCTGTTATTATGCACGTACCTTGAGTAACATGGATGACATATTTATATATAAAACATCTTCTAAATTGAACATTCTAACTAGGTGAAATATTTCTCACACATGACAGATGTAAGACACTGATAACTAGATATTAATTAACTAGTTTAAAAATAGTCTTGTGCAGAAACTAGAACCCAGGCATCCAGTGCAGTATGAAGGAGGTAAAGAGTTTTTCCCTAGAATACCAATGCAATTTTATAGCTATGTATTATTATGCATTCATTCACTATTATTAAATGTAATTCTGAGAATTAGAGAGCATTTTACTTTCTAGAGGGCTTCAACTCTGCTGACTGGTAACCAGATGCCAGATTAGTCAACTTGCCTAATCCCTTGTTTATGTTGCTGAGTCAAAGTGTGATATTTTATTCGTATTAGGTAGCACCTGGTCCATTTAAACAGGATTACCCATGCCGTAAGAAAGTACTAAACATGAGTGAGTACAGGGCACAATGCAAAATGGGTGTCTCATTGGGATCTCGGAGTACAATTTAACAATGTGAAGGAAAATTAACTCTAGCCCAAGATACCACAATATCTCAGTAAAACCTATACTGAATTATTCTGAGCTGCACATCTTTTCTTGCAGTTCCAGCAGAGCAACAGAGGACTTGGAGAAAGTTAATGCTCAGAATACAGAGTTTTATCTCAAACATAATTTTTAAATGGTAATTTTGTACAGTTTTTGCAATGCATGTTTGATTGCTGTCAGTGGAAGTCAGGCAGAAAACTACCTTGGTCCCTCATATCCAGTCACTCATGAAGACTTGTTTAAATTCTTGTTCTTACTGCATTTATACCAGAGGGAACAGAAAACAACTGAAATCACTGCCTTCATTTCAATTGTTTGGGTCCCACAACTCTGCCCCTGAGAAACATCCTTATTTGAAGTATTTGACTGCTAACACCTTGAGTTTGATATTTGTTAGTTAATTACTTGGAAGGTGGGGGAATAGAATGATGATTAAATAAATCTGTTAGATATCTATCAGCTCTTCCCTTCTAAGTACGTCAGTGTTACTTATAAAATAGGCCTCTGATGATTCCACATTTTCAGAGAACTTGTCTGGCTTGGGCTTTTGCCTGGGTGCTGGAGAAAGCTGATTTTGCTGATTTTGATATGACACACAGGCTGCCCTGGAAAATGTTCTCCTGAGAAATATTTTTTTAATTATTGGGGGGGGAAGGGGTGATTTTTTTTTTACACAGATGTTAAATTTCCTGGAATTAATCAGGTAGAAAGATGCCTTTGAGGTATCATTCGGTCCATTAACTGCAATGCCAACAGCCAGTGGCTGGAGTTGAATACTAACAGATTTTATAGCTCTTTACAGTAATAGACAAAGCCAGACAGATTCACAGCTCAGCCTGGCCCTCCTGTTCTTACCTGCTGCCTTCTGTGTTTATATTCCCAGTGTCTGCAACATGCTTCCTTTTTGAACAGGGAGACATGAATATAAGAAGCTGTGTTGGTTTGCTCATTTGTGTAAAAATCATACACTCAGCAAACCAGGATCAGGCCCTCCTCCTCTTCTAGGTACTACTTTAAAATTAATGCTATTGCAGCATTATGTCAGACACATGTGCTTCATAATACATGGGGCAAAACAGGAGAGTAGGGAACAGCTGAAAAACTGATTTCAAGGATGAAATTTCCAGAGAGAAATCTTTATTCATAAGACAAATGTGAAAAAAAATACCGAAGGAAAATGAAAAGGTGTTGATGTTATTTAGTGTACGCATGTTCTTTTGTTGGCTACATGAAAGCTTTTAAAAGTTTTTTTTTCATACAGAATACAGACAGTGTTCTGAATCGCAGTGTCTTTCCTAGGGAAGGCAGGCAGTCCTTTTACACTTAGGCATTGCAGAGCTGAGTTCAGCAGAGAGGTGTATAGAAGTGGGGATTTAGGCTGACATAGGCTGTATGTGCACCTATTTTGGATTCTTATCTCCATGTTTCACTTAGGCTATTTCACTATGCCTTCCTTGTTAATTCTAAGCTAGGAGTCTCCAAGCCAAACTTTGCTGCAATGGGTTATGACAATTTAGTATGCAGACTACTCCTCTGAGTTTCTACTACACCAACATTCATAGAAGATGCTGACCTTGGAATCAACTATGGACGAGACATTAACCCAAAATACTTAATACTTTGAGTGCCTAATAATCTCAAATTAAACTTGAAAGGATAAGTGATTAACTTTAGGACCCTGATAATATTACATTATACACAATAGAAAGTTCCTGCCTCTAGTTTCTATAGAATTTATGCTATTTCTTCTCCAATACTTCCCACGGCGGGTGCTCAGATATGATAATGAAGGGACCAGATAGCTAATTATTTAATAGCTTGTTTATCTGTTTGCTTTGTGGTACCCCTGCAGCAGTCTTATTTCTTTATTTGAAGTCTTTTATACACATGCATTTATAAGGCACTTGGGAATGTGAGGAGAAAAAGCAGCAAATAAATATGTTTGGAAATCATACGTTGTACTAAATCGGCAAAGGGCAAGGAGCTCCAAAAAGGAGAAGGGAAGAAAATGGGCTCCAACTTTGGAAAGCAACATAAGAGATACTGAGTGAAAAAAGAACAGTCATCCAGCTGGGATTTCTTAAGTGGAAAGCTTTGGGGGTTTTTTTAACAGAAGCTGTGGAAGACCATAAATCAAAGATCGCTGTATATTTACCAGCTTGTTTGAAGTATCTCTTCACTAATATCAGAATATCTCATAAAGACTAATTAACTGATCTTCAGAATATCCTTATGAGTTTGAGAGATTTAAACCTTGTTTTATCACTGGAGGTATAAAGAGATTATTTATCTAAAACTGCACGGGAAATCTGTGATATACATAATAAAGCAGGCCTGCATTCAGTGCAGTGACTCAACCATAAAACCAGCCAATCTTCTTTCAGGGTTACAAGGCTCTAAGGGAGGGCTGTTGGTACAATTCATAGCCAAAGGAGAGAAGCTGATGAGAGACTCCCCCCAAGTACAGATGGAGAGGGTTATATAATTCTGCTTGTCAGGGAAAATCTACCTTTTTTCTTGTGTTTTGATTAAAGGCAATGCCATAAATGGATTTTCAGCTAGTCCTTTCTGGGCATCTCTGATGGTAGCCAGTCTTAAAAAGCCAAGACCCTTATAATGAAATCTGAGACTCTTTTGAGCTTTGTCTTCATGTGGTCATTTTATGAAAAGTTAGAAAACTTATATGCAGTGAAGTTGATAACACCCATGTTACAGGAAGTTAAAGCCCTTTAGATTGAAAAACAAAAAGGAAAAAATGTCCTATTTATCGTTCCAGCTGGAGTTTAAAGCAGAATTACTAATTCTTGAAAATAGGACAGAAGTCATGTTATTTAAATAAAATTTTCCCGTTTTGTGTTTTCCTTCAGCTTTTAACCATACATTGCTGAGGTTGTATACAAGCATTATCTCTGTTAAAACTTTCAGTCATTGGGTTTGTTGGGTGAGCTGACCACATTTTGTTCATAGCTCTGAAGGAGACAGTTGTCATTCACTGTGAGCTGAGCATATGTCATTATTTATGTTACCTCCAGTGAGAATGACCTTGTAACCACATTCAATATGGTTAAGTGAGATTTTTATGAAGGACTTGCACATCCATATTGACACTGCTGTAGAACATTGAACAAGATTGATGCAACTTTTATTAGCCCTATTAACTCACTCTGATAAGGGGTTCTCTGACTTTCATCCATATTTTCAAGGTGCACCTACCAATTGCATCATCTGCTTCTAAGGGATCTGAGAGCTCAGAAAAAATAAGATTACCACCATCATGGTGATATCATACCTTTTCTGGGCAAAAGACTGCAATTTAACTGTGCAATCATTAGGACTCCACTGATCAAAAAAGTTTGAATTCACCACCTTCTAGGACTTCTGAGTTCTAGAATAGAACTGTTATTAACCAGCATATTTCCCATAGAGACAGTTGCTCAGAGGAAGATCTGGATAACTGAAATCAACAGTGCATGTATGTGGTCTTCTTCTAATTTCCACTGTTTTCAACACAGGTCTAGCAATGAAAAATATTCTTAGACTGCATACAAAGGCAATGCCATTTAGAAACACTTCCAAGCTGTGCAAAAGGGTGCACTTAGCACTGCAATGCATTTAGCACTACAGCTAAAACTTCCCTTTTCCTCTCCTCTTCCCCAACATAGATTCCTGTGCAGCTTTCCCTAGAATTTCAACCATGATATTGACACCATTAGAAACAAACCAATTCATTCTTCTAAAGGTTCTCCACTGGCATTACATTAGTACAAGCTCCTGCACAGGTGCATAGCTGGAGCTGAGAGGAAGGAATGGGATGATTCCCTTCAGAAATTTTAATATATTTGTATTATTCCACATAGTCACAGGAATCACAATGAAAAAAAAAAAAAGAAACCTTTCTTTACTGTGTTGAGAAGATCACAGATGCATCTTTCAGCATGAATTTGCTTTGGAAAGAAAAATGTCACAGGGGTATGAGTGAGATACACATATTCTTTAAGGCATCGTGGAGCACACACTGGAGGCTCTCTGATTCTTCAATTTCTTAATTTTGGTTTTTCCACAGATAACTGCAAACAGAATTCAGTGCGGGCAAAAAAAATCTAATGGTTTCTAAGATTATGGTGATTGCCAGACAAGTCTGTTTGAAGTTAATATTGCCATATGCAACTATTGACATGCAACAACAACAACAACAACAAAAGGACATAAGATATTAGGAATTTATTTTATATCAGGATGATTTAATCTTCCATAGAAAATACATTTCTGAAGTTTCTTCTGTTAGGAGCTACACAGTGTTCCAAATATTTGAGAAACAGATCAGCTGAAACTACTTATGTGAAAATGTTTCTTTTCTGGATGAGGGAGAAGGTTGCAGCTCATGTCTGGTGAGAAGAAGGAGGCAACTCAGGGAGGCAGAATGCAGAAAAGCTGCAGATTATAGTGGTTTTCTCTGCCTTGGTTAAAAAGTAAAAGAAAAAAAAAAGACTAATAACGAATAGCATTTTGAGTGTTAGCTAGTTTTTCATCAGCCAACAAATAAATCGTGCTGAAACATTAGACTCTACTCCCGTGGTGATTAGATATTACAGTACATATGGTATGGAAACATTAAGGGGTGTTTGAAGACCTCACAACGCCTAAACACCGCATGCCGGCCAACTGGTGACCATACGCTGCAGCTGACATAAACACGGAGCTGCCTCCTGCTCTCCTGCACCTGGATTTGCTACACAGATAAATCTCAAATGTTACTGCAGAGCAAGGCCCAGCAAGGACTTCATATACTTCTGTTAGCGACAGATGCAGCAAGTACATCCCCCACCAATAAAAACAGATACCATCTTCTGTTTGAAATGAGTTTGTCACATCGCAAAAGATTTGTTTTCGCCCTGTCCAAAAATTGCAGCACTTCTGTTTTTCTCTTGATGAAACTAGACAACATTACAACCTTTATGTTATACTGACTGCATCTAAAATACAAAAATATTTAGGACTGAGGGGTAGGGCTCAAAAGTGCAGCAACAGACTAAATGCTGTACTCAGTGACTTTGGTTGGTTTGGACGGTGTGTCAGCTTGAAGAGTCATGTCCTGTAACTTTGTATTCGATATCTGGCATTTCAGTCTTGGAAAATCAAGGCAAAAATTCTGAGTAATGTTTTTCTGATATTTAAGACTGGATTATTTTGTGAAGCTTCCTACTGCAACTTCAGCTCAAGTGAAATTCACAGCATCTTAGAAGATTATTCTAACAAAATTAACTCCTGCTAATACTAAGTATTCACAAGCTTCTTCTTCCATTTTATGGTTTAAATGTTGTGTAGAATGATTTACTCATTAGTAAATAGCCTTGATGTTTTTTTAGACTTCTGTTGTATCCAATATATGCAAAAGCTGCACAAAAATAACTGAAAATATGCTACAAGTGGGCAATTTCTCTTTGTTTTGTGGCACAGAGCCAAACTGGTTTAGCTAACATTAGCATCCTATTAACACAGACATCCTATTCCCATGTTATTCCACAGTGAATATTATCTGACATTTTATAATGAAAGTAGTGACCTACCTGGAAAGTAGCTGACTTTTTCTGAATCCTGTCTAGAACCCAAAGAATTTATTTCTCCTTTTACCTATAAATCCTGTATTGTTTGTGTGAATACAAGTAGTCTAAATTATGTAAGACATCTGTAGCTGGAATAAAGCATAAAGAAAGCTGTGCTACAAATCTGCTGTAACCACTCTATTGATCTTTACCCACCTTTTCAGAGCATTTAATATGGTTTCTGCAGCATGTATGTTCTTCTAGTACTTTTCAGTCCCAGTGCTATTGCACAGCTTGAACAAGAGTCCATTACACTGATAACTTGTTATTCCCTACTGATGCTCTCTTCCTAGTTCTGCACAGGCACCTCGGTCTTGACCCAAAGCAAGACTTTGTCTTCCTAGCTGTGGGATCCCAAAGGACTTTCTGTCAAGCTATTTTAAGACTAATCGTCAATAGGCCCTGCTATCCCAGCTTTTTAATTAAATCTTTTGGTCAAACCAAGCTTTATCAAATAGGGACTGATACCACAGAAAAACAGGCTGAGACAGAGAAATGTTTGCTAGATTTAAACACTCACAATACAACCATATTTGTGACAAAAGAGTACTGTAACAGACCCATTACTTTATTCCTAAAGACTTCCGTTTTCTCCTTTTTCTAAAGCCATTTTACTTTTTGCATTATGTGGATTTTTAACCTTTATTTTAACAAATACCACTTTTCTTAGCATGAAAAGCTTTTTCATTTTAAAATAACTAAAAATTTTAGTGAACATAGTTTTAAAATACAAGCTTGAGTTCTTTAGGCAGAAGTTTGTAGAAAGAAAGTCTGGTAGGAGTAAAAAGAAATTAAATATTGGTGAGCAGCCTTTGATAGTAGATCTCCTAGGGGAGAACATGGTATAAGAGATACAACATCTAATTATGTTTTAGTTATCTTGATGCCTGTTTGTCATATTATTGCTTCTGATACTGTCAGAAACCACTGGAAAGGGAAGATAAGGCAGATTTTTCCTGGGTTTGGCATGCTGAGCCAAGACGTTAACATATGCTATAAAATTCCTCAAGAGACAGGTTGCAGACACTAAAAGACCTCTGGTTCCCTCCTCTCTTGGAATTGTAAACCTGAAAATTCAGTACTAAGATCTCCTTCTCTGTGTAACTTAACAACAGAAACCAGGAATGAAAGAGGAAAAGTAAAGTTTTACAAGCCCTGAATCTGACAACATCACACTAATTAAGTCTGGGGTGAGCTAAATACAGTGACATGATGGACAAATATAATGAGTTTCTAGGTGGTAATTCAGGTGGTTACTTCTGTCACTGATGAGTACAGGGCTTTAAATTCCTTTTCAGAGGGATTTTGAAGTTGGGATATTTTAGTTCACAAATAGGATGGAGGAAGACTGCATGTATTGTCAGTTAACAAAACTCAGGTGAAGGGCAAGAGCAATTTCAGACAGTGACAGCATCTTAGAACTGAGTGACCAAACGTTAGTTGCTTTTTCCTGACTTGTTCTGAAACCATATTAAACCACATACTACTTTCGAGTTAAGCAGTGGAGATGGAAGCACGTGCCTTCTTTTGCTGAGAGAGGGGGAAAAAAAGGCATTGAAATGCAAATTCTTATGGTACAGTTAGAGTTAGTTTAATCTCATAGCCCCCAGATTTTTATACAGTCACTAAACAGTCTTGAATTTATCTCATCAGTATAGAACCAAGAAAACCATTATGCGCAGCTGTACTGTGGAAGCATCACAATGCAATCATTTCATTGCACAGAGCAGATGCATGCTGCTGGCATGTCAGAGCCTATAGGAGCTGCACGGAGTTTGGATCAGCAGGAATTCACTTTCACATACATCACCTGAGGACAGGAATGTGCAATGTGACAGGCCCATCACTACCCATAATTCATCTAATTTACTGTGGCAAGGAGGATACTTGGTTGTGTCTGAAAGTCAACAGGTCAGTGGCTTCATGTAGCAGCTCATGCTGTTCCCAGCAGTGCTGTGTTCTTACTAATAATTTAATCTTGTATTCGAAGTTCAGTTCCTATGGCTTATCTCCTCCTTCTCATTTTCTTTCACTTCCATTTAAAAATATAATGTTCAATTTCAGCAAAATTAACTGCAATTTCATGGATCACTACAGCAGGAATAAGTTGTATACATAATACTGTAATCCATCTATTTGTTCCCCAGAATGCAAATTGACTTGATAAGCAATTCTGTGTCCTCTGTAAATAACCCTACTTCTAATTGAAAGTACTGTATTTTCAGTGCAGATGGGGAAGGGAAAAGAAGATTGTCTCTGGCTTTGACTTTCTGATGGCTGTTGCAGGATATTTTGTTTGCATTTTTTAAAATCTATCATATAGAAAATATAGGCAACAGCTGCCTTGATTTCTTTTTAGCAAAAGCTCTGGTGGCCTACTGATGCTTCATTCTCCCTTTCTCTTAGAAAAAAATTCTTTAGAAAAATTTTTCAAAATCTGGTTCTGATATAATATGCCAGATGACAATATCTAAAATGCACAATTCCTCTAGCTAGTAGATATCAATTATCACAGGAGTGAGACTAGAACATGACTCTTGTTCTCCCAGCAGTGTGTCAGTAATGGGTAAGAAGAAACACTCTACACTAGGATGAATAATAGGGAGTTTACTTTCCATGGCCTCTTTTAGGTTCAGATTTTCTGGAGGGTTTTCCAGCAGCTGTAATAATTTATATGACCTGGATACTTGTTTTTGTAGTGTGGATACTTTTCTACTATTAATTGATTGGTATTTCTATTTCTTTTCTCTATAAAGATATTTGTAATTATGAAGAACTTCTTTCAGGTTCAGAGTTAAAATCAATGTCTAGATATTATACTGAAAATAAAGACAACAGCTTTTATATGTTCTTACAATTTCCTAAACTACCAAGTTTCTCAACCAATTGTTTTAATTATAAAGTAGAAGTTACTTGAATGTCAACGGTAAAGATATTTGAATGGTAAACGCTAAATATTGTCTTTATCTGTAAACTTCTTTGGACTACCAAATTGAAGTCCATTAAGTTAGCATAACCTATCTCTTCCAGGAGAAACAAACTTATCAAAATTACCAGACAGAGTTTTCAAACAAAAAGAAGGAAGTGTCCTTACATACCGTGCAGTAAGTAAATAGTCGCATTTATTGCCATGGAACGTAGTGAGGGACAAAAACATAGACAAACTTACAGAAAATACATGTCTTTTTAAAATAATTGTTCAGATACAATCTCTGGCTCAACAGGTCAAGTCAGACATGTTGCAGTGAAGAATTCCTGGAAGGAATGTCAAGAAGGCTTGCTTTGTTTTATTTCTTCCTGCTCATTTTCTGTAAATGGATCATACTGGCACTCCCAGCTAGAGGACACTGGGCCAAGGGGGCCTTTTGCCTGACTCTGTACACTGCTGTAGTGCTCTTCTGTGCATTATGGCATCTTCAGTATGATTCCTTGTCAAAATCACATGTGCTTCAAAAGAGACTTGTTTCTACCTGTGACATCTGTCAGAACTGCAGAATGAGCAACTTTGCTGGCTGAAGCTGCTTCAGCACTTGCTTCCCAGCTGGCAGACACCAGGGGTGCTGCTTAGTAACTTGAGTTAACTGGAGTCTCAGTGCACTGAGCAGCCACGTTAATTATCCTATTCTCACATCAATACTCATGTAACTAGGAATCTGTATACAAAAACTGCTTCTAACTGCCTTTTGTCCAATTCCCTTCATTAATCTAGGAAAATACAGCTATGGGAGAGTAACATAAACACCAATCTATTTTAATATGTGCTCTAGAGTCAGAAAATATCCATTTGTCTTGCTTACTTTCAAGCCACTAATTTTCAGAAATCCCAAATGGATGATAATTTCTTTCCAATTTTCAGCATTTCAGCTCATCTCTCTTTATATTCAAAAATACTTCCATCTATATGCAAGCCTAAAACCAACAGTGATGCCATTTCTCCTAAGTTCTTACTTGTAAAGGTGTTGGTACTTTTAAGTATTTTTTTCTGAGAATAGTATGGAAAAGTTGTTTAGTCTTACGCTTTTTCTAATGGGCAGCTGTAATTACTTGCTAATTTTTCCTTGAGCAATTAGTTTAAATTATCAACTCCAGACTTACTAATTTTAATTGATAGGCCTTCATAAGTCATCCTTGATTCCTTTCAGTGTTATCCATCTATTGAAAATTTTTCAGTGTCTCGGTGTTGAAGAAGCCCTGGTTATTTTGGTGCCTGACTTTCTCTGATGCGTTATTTATAAAATAGTCCAACCGTGTGAGACACTTAAACACAAACCTCCAGGTCTTTCTGCAGTCATTCATCCAGTGGCATAACCGTGTCCATAATCCAGAAGGAGAAACTGCACTGTCTGTTAGTTCAGTCATCTCCCACTTTCATGAAGTTGGGAGGCCCCAAGAATTGTTAGTAGCTGCTTTTCCTCACTTCTGCATTTTTTAGATTTTTTTTATAAAGGTTTTTGCACTTTTTCTAGTTATTTTCTAGTTCTGTCTCGTTTTAGTCAGTAAGTGGTGCCAGACACGTCTCACGGTGCTGATTTTATTCTCCAAATTCACTCAACGCACATCTGCAAATGTAACAGCTCAAATGAGGGATTAGGGCTTCTCTCCTGAAAAAGGTGGCAGGATGAATAGCCCAGCCAAAGCACATCTACACCAATGCATGCAACATGGGGAATGAACAGCAGGAGCTGAAAGCCATTGAGTAAGTGGGAGACTGTGACGTAGTTGCCATCATAGAAACACGGTGGGATGACTCGCACAGCTGGAGTGCTTGCAGTGGAGGTCTGTAAACTCTTCAGGAGGGACAGGTGAGGAAGGAGAGGCAGTGGGGGAGCCCTGTGTGTTAGGGAGTGTTTTGACTGTCTAGAGGTTAATGATGATGATGACAGGGTTGAGTGGTTATGGGTAGGAATTGGGGAAAGGCTAAAAAGGTGGGAGTCTGTTACAGACCACCCAACCAGGGTGAAGAGGCAGACAAAATATTCTATAGGCAGATGGGACAAGTCTCGTAATTGTTGGCCCTTTTTCTTGTGGGGGACTTCCACTTACCAGGTGTCTGCTGCAAGTACAGCACAGCAGAGAGGAAACAGTCCAGGAGGTTCCTGGATTGTGTGGAAGATAACTCCTGACACAGCTGGTGAGGGTGACAGCTAGGGAAGGCATCCACTGGATCTGGTGTTTGTGAACAGAGGAGGACTGGTGCGTAATGTGATGGCTGGAAGCCATCCTGGGCAAGCAATCATGAAATTAGATGAGTTTTCAGAGTCCCTTGGGAGGCAGGTCTGAAGGAAGGAGTCCAGGAAGACTGGACATTCTTCAGGAAGGAAACCTTGAAGGTGCAGGAGCAGGCTGTCCCCATGTGCTGAAAGACAAGCCAACAAGGAAGAAAGATTGGTCAGGCTGAACAGAGAGCTTTGACTGGAGCTGAAAAAAAAAGGGAGAGTTTATGATCCATGGAAGAAGGGGCAGTAAACTCAGGAGGATTACAAGGATGTTGTGAGGTTATGCAGAAAGAAAATTAGAAGGTCCAAAGACCAGCTAGAACTTAATCTTGGCTGCTGCCATGAAAGACAATAAAAAACGTTTATAGATACATCAGCAACAAAAGGGGGGCCATGGAGAATCTCCATCCTTTTTGGATGTAGAGGGAAACATAGTGACAAAGGATGAGGAAAAGGCTGAGATACTGGATGCCTTCTTGCTCTCATCCTTTGATAACAAGACCAGCTGTTCGGGGAGTATCCATACCCCTGAGCTGGAAGACAGGGACAGAGAGCAGAATGAAGATCCCACAACCCAAGCAGAAATGGTCAGTGACCTGCTACACCACTTAGACACACATGTGTCTGGGGGGCTGAATGGGACCCACCCAAGGATACTAAGGCAGCTGGCAGGAATGTTCATGATATCCATAATTCTCTGATATCATTTACTTAAAATTCTGGAGAAAGAAGCAGAGGCAGAAATAATTTCGTCCTCCATTTCTCATCTGCGTAAGGAAGCCAAAATCAGGATTCCATGGTAGCAAAATTAATGAACAGGAGCAGTGGATACTGTTTTCTGCAATAACCATTTGGTCCCATTCAACTGTCCTTAGCCAAAAGTACAGCAAACATAACAGACCCAAGGAGAAAGCAGAGGGAATAGGCCTAGCCTCTCATTTTGGCAAGACTACAGTTTGATACCAAACTAGAAGGAAATTGACTTGGTTCTATTCAATAACGTATGCCATAATAATTAAGTGCTTTGACATTTACAGGTTAAAAAAACAATATTCAGGTGTTTCACTATGGAAAGTCAATTAAAAGCATGGAGAGCACCCGCAACTAGAATAAGAAATGGGTAATTTTAGTGCCCAGTAAGTTTGTTTAAACACAGCCTAACACCTTCAACGGTTTAACCACTGCTTCAGTTGACGTATGGTGCTAATGTAGTTAGCATTTTGATCACACCTATAACAAGATCCAAATGCAAATGTCAGAGTCAGTGAAAGTTACATTACAGCAAAAGAACAATATCTGCAACTAGGGAGAAGGGAAGGAAATGTCTCATGTCAGTCTAGTGCAACCCTTCTATTTACGGAATTGTTGAAGGGCTCTAAAAAAGAGCAGAGTGGTGAAGGAATTACAACAAGAGCTTCCATTAGTCATTGAATTGCTCTGCTAAATGGTAACACCAGTTTTTCCAGACCAATTGGCTTGGATCCATCAGCTTTCCCAGCTTGTGTACTCAATAGGAGATGCATTTTGGTCAATGCAGTAGTAGCATAAAAAGGGAATGCAGCCTCCAAATGATTTAAATGATGCTTGTGAATTGTTATTTCACAGCTTTATGAGATGTTCCTGTTCCCATCCCTTCCTTTTATTGGCTAGCATAAGGCTGGGTAGATTTCTGTGCAATTCCCAGCTGAGTCACCAGAGAAGGTCCATTTTCATCATGTATCAATTTAATTTCAAGCCCTGACTAACACCCATCCTCAAGAAGGGAGACAATATGTGATATACTTCATAAGAACAAAATGTAAAAAGATTAAAACTCCTAATAAATTTTGTTTTCCATGTGAGCCCCCTTCCCACAGTCCCCCTTATGAATATGTTTCTCTTGTGTGCTACCTACCACAGTACAGATTGAGAGATATTTTTGATGCAAGGATTGGCATAAATTTCAAGCAAAAGATCAAAATGGTACCTTTTCACTTTTCTAAAGAATAGAGCTAATTAACCTTTTTATCAAACTACACACATTTTCAAATTACTTAAAGGGGAAATATACTGGTTTAATTAAGATTTCTCAGGGAGAGACAGTTGCAAACACTTGGAACAGAGAGAAAGTGGGATGTTTATGAGGAAGGTGCTGTATGCTTTACAACTCCCTGTGTCTTTTTCTTGTTCGCACTTCAAATGGAGTCCATTTTTATCTGTCTATCTCCTGCTGAGAGAATCTGATTTTATCATGTGTTTCAATGAAGCTTTTAAAAAACTTCAGTCATGAAATTCCTATTTCCCTTTTTATGTTTCTGTCCCTCTCTCTCTGTCAGAGTTGCACTGTGACATTGGTCATATGGCAGGATACATTGATTTGACTTGCTTTACAAGTTGATTAGCTAATCCTCCTGCAAGCCTTGCTTTACAAAAACCTTGGTACCCATGTTTTCCTTAGCTGGGTCCACAGGTGGTTTGATTTTTGTAGGTCCAGGATTTTGATGTGTATGCCACACTTCCTTCTGTTTCTTTGTTTTTAGTAAATGGTGAAAATTTCAAGAGTGACAGCTTGAAGGTCTACACACATACAAAAGGAAGAGCATGAACAATGCCAGCATACTCCTCCTCCTCACTTGAGGATCTCAGGAATATTTCAGAGGTGTAAAAAGAACATACTAACTGATATAGCATTACAGTATCAGTATTTTGGTGGCAATATATCAAAATAGTTGAATCATAATTAAAAGAAGTTATTAGCCTAAAAGATCTTCCTCTGAAAATTAAAAAAAAAATTACAAAACAAAACAAAAAGAAGTGAACAAACAAAAACCCCCACCCCGAAATATAAAATTTGGTAGATATCTGCATTTAAGTAATATCCAAATTAAACCATTGAGACTATAAAACCCTGAAGCCTGGATATAGCCATGCATTAACTTTCAGTCTTTTGTTTGTCAATGTCAGACACATCATGCCATGTCAATGAAGCTGAACACTGTATAGGTCTTAGTGCTAGTAGAAAAGACATCAGCGTTTGATTGTTGCATTCTGTGCCTCTGTTCTTGAGCCAGCTCCATGTGACTACTGCTACAATGGTGCATATGTAACTGATTTTTAGTTTGCTGGTAAGATTGACATCTCTAATGCAAAACAAAAAATATTTTTGGCTGAATAGCTGAGAGTATTTTATCTTAAGCCAAATGGAAAGTTGTGCTTTGCCCAAAAGCCTTTTTTATTGTTTAATGTGTTTTTACCTTTTTATTCAAATCAAAGTAAATTGTGAGATAGAGAGCTGTTTTTAGCTGGAAAAACAGAACATTTCATATTGGAAGTACTTAAACTATTAAAAATGGCAAAAGAGTAATTTAATAGCAGTTACAAAACACCTTAATTGGTCTCTGTAACTTTTTGAACATTTTGAAGATATAATTAAGAATACTTTTTTCAATACTAGGTAGTGCAATATTATGGATAAAATTTTGCCCATTTCAGTTTGTAACACCTGTGCTCTTTTGAAGAACACAGATGAAACCTCAGCAACCTGGCTGCTTGTTCTACAAAGTCAACAATAATTAAGAGTTAAAGTTTGTTGGTTTTGGGGTTTTTTTGCTGCTTTTGAGCAACAGACTGGAAAAAGCACAGACCATTTGGCCAGGCTCTGAACCATATCCAAGGAAATGGTAGAAAGAAAAGTGGCTTCAGGAACTCAGAACCATGTGGATCTCACTGGCTCAGGAACTCAGTAATTTATGAATCTATTTCAGCTGCAGCAAATGGCCCTTTCACAGGTTACAGCTACCCGGCAGAATTTAGATGATGTTTTTAGGCTACGGTTTCAAGAGGTCCTAGACTGGTGACTGCAGGGGGAAATTTCACTTGATGTCAACTCTTTTTTGTTTCCTCTGAAATGCCTCATGTTAACGACTGCAGACACCGTGCCAGGCAGGGCCAGGGCAGGGGCTGGTGTTTGCTAAGGTGGATTTCTGCTCTCCAGTAGCAATCATTTTTCCAACCACCAATAGTCCTTCTCCCTCTGGGGCCCTGCTGACCCCTGGCAGCCCTCAGGCTGCCTTCAGGAGGAGGGACTGGAGCTCAGAGAGCAGAGAAGAAAAGATGGGAGGTAAACTGCCATTCAGAGGCCACCCCAATACACTCCTGGTAGCAACCAAACTGATGCAACAACTAAATAAGCAAAGGTGCCTTTTCTGTGTTCTTGTAAGAATCACATTTTTATAGCTCTTTTTCTCACAGCTTGAAGACAGCCCCCTGGTTCACACTTATTGCAGAATCTGGTGACATCCTGGTTTCTCTCTCATATCTACTCCCTCTCGGTCTGTGCCTACACAGGCACAAGATGATGCTTGGGTTCACTTGCATTTGCTTATGGACATCCAAGTTTACAGGTGCACTGTGCAGATACACCCATGGACTCTGTCATCTCACAGGGGATGTGTGGCAGGAGAGGTGCTCCACAAATTCACGTGCTGATGGCTTATGGCCACTGCTGTCCCCCCATAATAGAGAGGAGGGAACATTTTGGGACACCTGTGATGGCTTGCTCTTGGGGATCACTACTAATATCTGAAGGGGCCAGTGCTTTCCAGACAGATATATTAAATAACTGAACATTGAGCAAGATGTGAGGTGCCCCAGCACAGCTGTAGCATTCAGAGAAACTGCTCTTGAGCAGTTTCCCTCACAGTAAGAGAGTAAAACCACACTAAACTGAGTCCCATACACAGCTCAGTAAGCTGCTGTGACTGTGAGTTCCTGCGTGGTTTGCGGTTTGCACTCTACCAGCTCGATTGGCTGCACTTCATGAGGGAGAGGCCAAGATGCTGGGCTGAAGATTTGTGTGTCCCACATGGCTCAGCAGACTTTGGTCCTTGCTAAGCATTTGTGCTGAAGACAGGTTGTTATGAGACTCGTGCCATTCCCCCACTGTTCTTTCCCGTCACAGATCCTGAAAGACCAGAGTGTAACTACCTGCCACAAAGGTACAGATCTGCTTGGGGGCTTGCTTCTTTTACTGTGAAGTTTTATGCTAAATTAGCATTGCATTTTCTATAGAGTTAAACAAGTAAGGGATTATCTGCAAGGCTTGAGATTCAGTGTGTTTTCTTTCCACTGCAGGTGCATCAGGTTTTTCTCCTTGTCAGTGGGGGATCAGGACTGTGCTCAGGAGGAGTGTATTTATTGGAACAGAGCAAAGAAAATAATGAATGGGGATTTTTTTTTTTTATTAGTCACAAGCACAAAGCAAAGAAATAACCAGTTTTCCGTGAAAATTTAAGGTTGCTCTAGCAGAGATCAGTCTATTGTGTCTCCGAGACACCCATTGTGATCATACCAAAAGGGGCAAGATGCCTAGAAAGAAAAATGCTTCTGGCAACTGGAGATTTAGCATTGTTGACGCTCCTTTTGCTCAAAACCAGGGCTCTGCTGCTCAAGTAAGCTGTTTTTTCCTGATCTCTTATGTCTTCTGTGAAATATGGTGGTTTCTCAAGGGGTCAGACATGAGTGTAATTTTTCCTCAATTGCTTTTTAATGTCGTTGTAAAGCTTTTTGATGCATTGTAAGCATAACAGGCAACATTGTTATGCGACACATCTTTAGATTGGAGTGCTATAGAGCTGTACGGCAAGGTCTTGCATGTGATTCTTGTGTATTTGTGTGCATAAAATTCATAATACTTGTCTTGTAGGAGCAAAAGGACATCAGTCTCCAAGACATGATTTAGCAGCATCCTATCAGTACAACATTTTCTTAGAAAAAACAATAAGCTCTCCTCAGCAGCAGCAGCAGGAGAGCCTTGTCACATTTGTAATTGTCCAGTGAAGAAAGGTTTAATGATAATCGAGTTTTTAGTAAATGGGCATGGCAGGAGGAACTGGGCTTTGAGTTGAGAAAGAGTTGCCTACCAGTTACGTTTTGGCATGGAAGACTGTGGGTGATGCAGCCAGCAGTGCCAGTCATCCCCTTGAAAGCGGAAGAGAGACAAACTCATGCTTTAGCCTCTGCTTCCAGGTTTTTGAATACGACAGAACCTCTGGTTATCATGTGATGTCAAAATGAGTTGTGGAACAGATAGGGAAGAAACCTGTTTCCTTGGCAGTGGCTCAGTGAACAAATGCATGGCTCTTGCAGTAAAGCAATTCCCGTTGCTTTCCTATTTAGTGACATTTATTTCTATTTCATTCTTGCATTCAAACTTGACAGACCCAGGAATAAGAGATTAGGCACAAACAAGCACTGTCATTCCTGTTTTTATCAGGAAAGCAGAATAACCTGGAGATGGATGGATATGCACTATGAAATGCACACAGCTAAATTTAGCTTAGTTTTGTTGTCTAGATTTTGGATTTGCTTTCATCTCTACCACACCCTTCTGAACACATCTCCTAAACTTGTTAAGACTGACGGATCTGCCTGGGCAAAACAGGCAACTTTCAGAAAAACAGGGCTCTGCTGCTCAAGTAGGCTGTTTGTCCTGATCTCTTATGCCTTCTTACTTTAGTTTGTGTAAGGTATAGAGGTTCTGCAAGCTTGTCTGCTTTCTGTAAGTTACAGCCATTACTCTAGTAAGAGACATCACTTTCCTCTTCAAACTTCACCTTCCTTTACTTGGCTACATGGAATTTCTTTTTTTTTTCCCCCGATGATTACACTTACTCTTGCAACCAATGCCCTCCGTTTTTGCTGATTCAAGGGCCAGCAGTGCAGTTGTAATGTCCTCTGCACGAAGTTACACTTTGCCTTCCCAATCAGCTTGCAGCTTGACAGCAGCTCTCTTTAGCCACAAGCAGTATCTGAAAGTTTGGCAGGCAAGAGGTTGCTATTAAGCCACAGATCTGGAACTACTGCTGTAGGCAGTCTCTTTTGGTTTATTTTTATTTTCTGATACAATGAAAATGATCTTCATTCTCTTCCCTATGTTTCTTCCCTTAAACATTATTTTCACTTGAAATTCTCCTCTAAGTGGAGCTGTAATATATGTATGTATATATGTGTGTGTATATATTTTTATATATATATAAATATATATATGTATATATAGTTATAGATATATATACACACACACCATAAAATACACTCACTGGCAAGTTCAGTCTCTGGTATTAGTCAGAAGAACCTACCCACTGTGGCTGACAAAACACCACATGTTTGACAAGTAAGGAGGTATTGCTACCAACAATTGATACACTTGGATCTTTGGGGCTCATTTTAGTTTGCTTAGATTTTTATAATGTAATAAGGCCCTGATTTCTTCTACCTTTTTTCCTCATCTCCAGCGTCTGGTTTTGGTCTAAGGAGAATGTACCAATTCTGTCTTTTTTCAGTTCCTCAAATTGCTATATAGAATCATAGAATCATTAAGGCTGGAGAAGCCTCCTGAAATCGAGTCTGACTGTTAACCCAGCACTGCCATTTTCACTGCCAAGCCATGTCCCAAAGTGCCACATGTATGTTCAGTATAATGATGGCAACACACTTGATCTGAAGCTCAGGATCTGAACCCCATATCCCAGTCAACACAAATATTATGCATGAGTCCCTTGATGTCTTTCAAAAATCTTCATTTTTTAGCTGCCTTGAAGGAGTCCTCAGCATCTTTTTAGCTTAGCTTTCCACCGTTCTTTGTGTATTTGGCCAGCAGGAAAGGAAGTATAATACCATCAGTAACTTTGTCTTTCCTGCACAAGCCTTTCACCTTAATGTCTGCACACATTTTTGCCTATTGATGGGCATTTTGCCCAGCCTTTAAGACAGGTGAGTGTGAATGCTCTCACTTAATAATCAGGCCCGCGTACGTGAGTGTGATGACCTTGAGATGACAGAAGCACTAAAGCTGAACCAGCCTAACTTGACAATCTGCAAAAATAAACTGTTGCCCCGAGAAGGCAATATTTTGGGGTTTGGCACCCCATTCCATTGAAATATCTCCATGTATGGCTGCACTGTACTTTTTAAATGTGTCCTACAGTACAGAGAGGTGAAGTGATTTGCCCAGGAATGCACAGCAAATCTTTAACTGAGCTGGACTTGGAAAATTGATTCCTACTCTTCTTTTCTCACCACTAAACAAAGTTGACTTGTTTCTGCATTTTATATTGATAATTTAGTTTTAAATATGATTACTAATGAGTGCTTTTTTAAGGGGGGGAAGGGCAAGAGACTTGCACAAACGTGAGTAGAATTGGTAGAGACATCAGCTAGGCTAACAAATGTGTGTACTATAATTTTCGTGGTTCAAGACATAAACTAATTCCCATGGTACAGCCCTTCTAGGGGGCTGATATTGTACTCAAATGCTTCTGATGCTTGATTGCTACTGTCCCAGGGATGTTGAACTTACCCCACTGGGTAATCTGGTGGAGAGGAAGGGTGTCTTCCTTTTCTTTTGACTTTTGCCCAGAATGCTCTCTCTGAAGCATAGTTGCTGTCTACTATTTCTAGAAGGATTTCAGAGAGATGAGAATGAAAAAAATATTTTGGAAGGGTCTAAATTCTTCCTGTAGCCTTTTTGTTTTTCAATTGTTCTGCTAATTGGAGAACCATCCTGAAGTACCTTCTAAATAATCTCTAAGCAGGAGGGACTAATCTTTGAGGAATAAGCTTGCTAAGAATGGACACATTATCCTGGCACTAAAATCAGAGGTCAGTACTGCAAAATATTTTGAGGTAAAAGAAAATTAGATTAATGTCTAAGTGAACATCACGTGCTAACACATGATGAAATTATTTTTTACCTCTCTTGGAACTCTAAGATCAATCCTTCCTCTCTTTCCCCAACTCCATTTTTTTTTAAATGGCTTTATCTTTTTGGAGCAGTGTACAGTACTAATAACATGCCATTTTTTCCCCCTGAGACACTGTATACCTTATATTCTCTAGTCTTTCCAGTTTCCCAGTTTTTTTATTTTTATTTTTATTTATGTCATCATGCAAAATCCACCAGTAACTTGTAGAATACAAACTTAAACTCTCAGAACTCTGACATTCCTTTTTTATTTTTAAAATCTAGCTACATAAATAACATCACGTTTCCAGGTCAGAGACACTCTGAGATACAACTGAGTTCTGGCACAGGAGAAACTCACCATAACATTGCAATCTAAACAGGGATTATCTTAGGCTACAGACCAACTTCTGAAATTGTCTCTGTGCGTAATCGGGCTCTCATAATTGGTTTTCATGCAAAGTGTAGAGTGTCTAAAGCCAGGACACTGGAGGCTTCTCTCTCACTGCTTGTACATGGCACTTGCTGTACCACATCAGACTGTTTGTCTGTCACATCCAGCACACTTCTCTAGTAGTGGTCAAAAATATTGATTCTGAGAAAGGTGACCAAACCCTCTATGAACCAAGCACGCAGAGCTCCACACGGGGATGGAAGAAGTGCTTTCTAATTCTGTCAGGGAGATTAGTTTACAGTTTCAAGTGGTGTTACCAAGTTTCAAGCTATATTGTCATTACACTGCTTGGTCTGCACTTTCTTGATAATTCTAATAGTGTAACAGATCTCTGAGACTAAATCTATCAAAACAAAAAAAAACTCCCAATTTGCTCAGCTCTCAAAGAGAACCGAGTCTAGTCTGTAAATACTTTCCCATCTTAGACAGAAGATGACCCTTAATCCATTGAGGCCATCAAGTACTGCTGCATTCTTACTAGAAGGGGATGAACAACAGTCAATATTACATTGCAAAAAATCACATCAGCGGTGTCATAATCATGTTATTACCTTCAGCAGAGGCCATGTGCAGCACTTGCATCCTCTGCCTACTGGTTTGACATAGCATATATTGCTGTGTCCTGTACCCCAAGTAATGACACCTGTACTATGTGCCTAAAAGGTTTAATGCTCTCTTCTCCATTTGCAGTAACAAGCCCGTTCAATGGTGAAAATCTCTGAATGTTTGTGTCGTCAGATTAGTCTTAAATGATCTTCAAGAAAATATTTTTCCTTTCCCATGACATCACAGCAAGGCAGTTCGCAGTGGGGCTGACGCTGCTGCTCCCAGAGTTTCCCAGAGATTCAGAGCAGCAGCTGCTTCACTCTGTTTCCAGCAGAAGTGAAGCCAACTGCTCCTGCTGAAAGATGGTGGAGGTTCTACTGTCTCCTGAGAAGCCCGATGTGAAGTGATGAACGTTTTGAAAGGACCATTCTAACTGTGGGCAGTTCAGGTGTCTTGAAAGCGCCATTTGTAGCATCATCTGAAGGAATAAATCAAACTCCGAGCATTTTTTTAAGGGAAATTTTTTAATAAAAAGTATTGTAAAGGTAAAGAAACCTTGAAAAAAATCTTCATGTATTGTCTACGCAAGATTTCTGTGATCTTTAACTAGGATAAAAATCTGGATTAATTATTCCTTTATTGTGGCTATAAAAACAAATTAAAGATCATACCCAAATTGTCAAGTTTCTTAAAGAGCCCATATTTAAGAATAATTTCACTTTGTAAATTTTTCATAAATAATTAATAGATTTGCGTGTAATGTCTCAGGAAATTCATTATGTGCCTGTACAGTTAATGCTGTAATTCTTAATGTATGCTGTGCTTCTCATACATAGCAAAACCACTGAATTTGTATTTTAAGTTCAAAACTCCAGTCAGCTGAAGGTACACAGACAGGGCTAGTACCTCCATAGTACATACTAATTAATTTTTTTTTATTTTCTAACTAGTTTTCGACATTGTTCTGACTGTTCCCCTTGACTGTTGAAGTCACTGGAGCAAACAAGGTTGAAGCAAGCACAAGATGATATCTGTAGAAATTAATCATTCATTAATAACTGCAACTGTGGAATGGGTTTAGAAATACTTTCTTAAATCTCCAGGGCTTTTGAGGGTTAGTTCTTTAAGCATCCTGAGCTTTATTATTAATTAGTTCTTTTACAGAAAATCTTCAACTGACTTTCAGACATTGTTGACACTGGAGGCTCTGTACTCCTCGAGGTTTCATCTTCATTACCAAAAACAAGCAGTGTTTAATAGCCGAGTGATTTACTCCAGGTGTATTGCTGTGTATGGAGTCTCAGGGAAAAAAAAGGCACGGGTGACTTCATGGCACCGTAGCTAGCTGTGGCCAATGCAATATGCCTCCTTGGAGGTGTACCTCTAACAGCTAGGTAATAATTCCATTGGGCATTTAATAAGCAGTAGTTGTCTTGATGTAAAAAAGAAAGTGGAAAAACAACTAACCAGATCAGTTCTTGAGATGCAGGCAAAGTCATAGCAGAAGAAAACCCAGGTCTCAGCAAGCTCTTTCTAAAGAGAGGGGTAAAGGCAGAGTGGGGAGTAGAAGGGAGGAAAGATCTAGGGCTTGTTTGGATGAGGAGCTCTCCCAGTGTTATCCCAGGGCAGTTGTTTCAGTACTCCAGAAAAAAAATCCTTTTTCTGGCTTGATTTCTTTCTCTTTGGTAGTGCTTTAAAGCTCCCCACATCCGCTTTTATTTTAAGTGTCTCACTGTAATAAGTCATCAGGGCACCACCCTCAACTGAAGGATCCTTTCGTCTCTACAACCAGCTAAACAGATTTTACTATTCCTTGCATACCATAACTTACAGAGAGGCTGGGAATGGTAGCACACTTGTAGCCACTGCTTTGTCTCTTCTAAGCACTTTGTGATTTCAGCTGGTAATTTCGGGGAGATTTCTAAGGAAAACCTCAGTGCTTTAGGAGGTGGTTGACTCAAACAGAGTCAAGCCCTTTTCTCTGAGTCAATACTGGATGATGTGTCCGAGCACGTTTCTTGCACATGAGACCCACATCTGTAGGCTGATTGCCTGTGGTCATCAATTATCCTTCAGTTAATTGCATATGCCTAAAGGCATCTCGCCTTGATAACCCAGGCAGGTCAGTTTGGTTACAGCTTGCCTTCTGCATATCTGACATTTCAATTTTAATTGGGCAGTTGTTGCTTCTGCTCCTAACCTGCTGTGCACTGCTGAAAAGCACTAGAGGACGGATTTCATTGCTAGGTGAAGGGATAAATAGAGTCAGGGAAAGCAGCAGCCAAACTAGAGGTGCCCTCCAGGGTAAAACTGGGGTCAAAGGACACAGTTACCACATTTTAACAATCAGACTTACCATTCAGACTAACCCATACCAGGCATGTCCAGAGAAGTGTTATTTTCAGTGAGGCTGCAGGAAAAAACACCGGAGCTCATAATAGGGCTTCTTCATTAAAGTGCTGCGTAGTTTTAGCAAGCAAAGGCAAAGGAACAGCTGTAATTCTCTAAAACACACCAGGGAGAAGCTATACAGCAGAGTGTGGTCCGTGTCTAGTACTGCTGCATCCCCACCTCGATGGAGTCTATCAGGATACCAGATACACAAAGTGAGTCTGAATATGATTCATGGTTTGTGAAATGCATTGGGAATCTCTTGGAATGAGCAGTGGTTATTTTCCTAATGAATTACTGCTGTTTTGAACAGTTTTGTTTGTACATTTAACTTTTTTTGCTTGAAACAGTTTTTAACTTCTGAGCAGAATGTTCTTTTGAAATGTTATTCTCCTTTTCAATCTAAATACTGGCATGATATTTTTAGGAAGTGGCTTTGAATGCATTCTGCTCTGCAATCTTGGATGCTTCATTGACTCAAGCTTCAGAAGGGCTGAGCATCTACCGCTTTCCTTTCTAAACTGTAGAGATGAGCAAAGTCCAACCACCATCAGACACAGCAACCAAGAAAACAGTATTCCAAAATTCAGGGAACACTTTGTGGATATTTGTGGATTAGCTTCTTTTAGAAAGATGATCGCTTTATTAAGTACAATCGTTTTCGTAAAGCTAAACTAAAAAACAAGGCTTATCTGTCAAGACAAAAGAGACAGCCTACCGTAATCCAATATAGCAAGATATGCAGTAGTAATGAATCTGAACATAGTAGTCCTTAAATCTGAATGCAAGTAAAGTAGATACAAGTACAAGAAACTGATAGAGACCAGAGCAGAAAATGGAAGTGCGGTGAGCATAATAAGATTTTGAATATTCTTTCGTTTTGAATATTCTTTCGCAGAATTGCAGTGTTGATAAAGTTTTTAGATCTATTCAGTCTGGAAAAAATTCATCTCATTCATCATGGAAGTAATCACATTAATCCCTGTTTTGTTTGGTTAAATCTCCATGTAGCAGTGCATGGGCCTTTTTTAAGTTCTGTGACGAGTAATTTCTGCCACTGGCAGTTTTCTCACTGCACAGCCTGTGAGAAAAGCCTTGCCATGTTCAAAATGCATCTTGAAAGACAAGAGCTGCACAGTTCCTACAGTTTCTGGCTCTTAAAACCTTCTTCTGCAGACTTTCTAAGTATTTAGAAGAGGAACACCTTGAAGGCTGTATGAGGTACATGATGTCGTGTTTTCCACTGTGCCTAGTAAAGTAACCATTTTTTTCCAGTTTGGAATTTTCCTCCTCTTTCCTCTTTTGCTTTATTTCCTGAATTTCATCTACAAATAATCATATTTTTGGAACTATGTAATGAGGATCTTCAGCACAGAGAACTCAGGAAATAATGATTGTTATAATAGCCTCATTTTAGTGTGTGTTTTGATAATATGTGCTTTATTACTGGAGTCTAACACTGCAGTCAGTACCATCTTATGAATGCATATTGAAAGGAAATCTCAAATAATCTAATGCAGGTCTTCTACCTAAATGATTTCCATATGTCTTTAATCTAGGCATGTGTATGATTTATATCGTTGCCGGAATGAGACTTGTGTTTCATTAGAGTAGTCACTGTAGAAAGATGAGGTTACATCCTCATTTTGTGTGATTTCAAAATTAACCCTGCTGTGGGCAGGGGCTTGAACTGCAGGATCGCCACAAATCTCTTTTAATCTACTTACTGTAGGATTCTACAGACAGCTCTGACCCATCGGTTTTTGTCACGGAGCAGCGTACGGAAAAAATGCCATTTGCTTCAAGTGGTTTGCCTTCTGGATAGGAAGGACAGAGAAAGGCTAAGGAGAAAAGATGTAACACAATAAGTAGTCCAACAGACTATATTAGACAGTTCAACAAATAAGGTATCAATTCCCTGATTTTTTTTTCTTTTTTTTTTTTCTTGCTTTCAACTCTTTCTCGTGAGATGATCCTTAGATGACAACACTGATATCAGCAGAGTGTATTCTGGAGCATGTCTTGTAGGAACAACTGTGCATGATGTTTTATTGTGTTGTGGAAGAAATAGCTTATTTTCCTCCCCTCACAGACCATAATGTGATGTTGAACATAACACCTGGCTTCTTTAAATATGCACACATCAGTTTCTCAGTCTTAGAACAAAATCAAGTTAAAACAATCATACTCTTATGCTTAAGTGAGCTGGTAGGACCAAAGCCAGTTCTCAGGGGATTTGTGAACTGGCTTGTAGATGTTGTAGATCATGTTGTGCCTCAGCCCAAATTACCTAAGTTATGGTATCCTCAGCACATCTGGAGTTCTCACTGCTGCTCAAGACCCTCACGGGTTTTACAAAGGCCTTTGGTGTGGAGTCTCCCCTAACTGCATCACAAGTTCCAGTGATTGCTAGACCTTTTCCTCAAGAAAAGGTGCCTTGAAGTGGACTTACTAATAAAAATTGGATTTTCACGTCATTCCATTTTATCTTCTGTTTAAAGCCAATACAGGCACAGTGGGTAAATTGGAATTGCAATAATATGCCTGCAATTGCCAGCCAAACAAATCTAAGAGTACATTTTCTCTAAACTTTTTGAACTAGAATACAATTCTAGTACTTAATGGGACATAATCTGCAACGACTTGGTCCAACATTTAGGCTTTCAGATAATGAAGCTTACAAGGCTTAATATGAATACAAATGTCATGAATGTGCACTTTTGTTTTCATTAAAGCACTTTTACTTGGAGATTTAACTACCGCTCCTCAGTGGTTTGTATGCAAACTGTGTCATTGAGCAAAAATGACTGAAACTGAGAGAGACAATGTCCATTCTGTATTCTCTCCCCAAGGTTAATTGAGTGTGCTATCAATAATTTGCAGAATAGTGGGGGAGCATCTACAGTGGAATACTTTGAGAGGTTTCCATGTATTCTTTCCATGGAAATCTTTAAGTAGGCGATACACTGCTAATGATGTTTGACAAATGTATAAATTCCAGCTTCAGCTGACACCTGCTCATGCTCTTGGGTGCTCCTTGTCACCCACATGCACACAGCACACACACCTACCCTTCAAGTGTACACAGACCAGCTCGTTCAGATTTGTATTTGCCAAAGAAAACACAACATACATCACTTGAAGTATGCTCATGGGACCTCTCTACTCCTCTCTTCAGGCATACTGCCAATGAACATCTTTCCTTTATATTCAGTTCCCTAGAGATAACACAGGTTCAAACATAATTTTTGCTGAGATGTGTTCAGGCTTGCATGTAGAATGCCTGCTCCTGTATGAAGGTAGAAGAGGCACTTCACATGATGCTGTGCTCACCCACTCATGCATGTAATTTCTCATTCTCACACACATGCAGTCTGCTCTGTTCCATGCATGTGTTGTAGCAAATAATTCAAATCTTTCTTCCCATCCTGCTTAATATGCAAATGTGGATAGCACATCAAGATTGGAAATAAATGTAGCAGAATGACTTCAGTCAACCCGAAATGTCGAATGACTCATTCACAGACTTTGCACAGTGCTCCCTTTTTGCCACATGCAGTCTATTGAGTAGTCTGAAGGCTGTGTGGCTCCCTGCTGCAAAGCAGCAATTGATTACCTGCTCACTGAAGGACTGGGACCATGATTATTTTTGCAGGGTGTACAAGGGTTATGCAGAGAGGTTCCAATGAGCCCCCTTGCCATGACGGTGCCCATGCTGTGGGAAGGGGAAATGTAGGATGTCAGACCTGATCTGCCTGTAAGGAACTTTTTGTGCTTAATTAGGTTTCAGTCTAAATGTTAGTTCAGTAACCAATATTCTTACATTATGATATGACCCATTTTTATTCCAGATAATAAGAATGCATTACAATTTGATATAATTCAATTTTGGATTAAGATAAACAAGAATGAGTTGTACCTAATTCAGAGTAAAAATGTCTACATGTTAAATCATTCAGGAACTGCTTCTGCACTTTAACTTCAGAGGTATCATAATCCAAGTGAACTAAAAAATGCATTGACAAACATGAAATATGTTCCACACTTCTACTTAAAATGGTACAATCACTGTGCAGAGAAAACCCCAGGAATAGTAACAAGCTGGCATTCACACATCTTATAATGAGAAGAAAAGTTGGATTGACTGTTGCAGTTGCATCTTTATATGTATGAATTATTGTAATTGATTTCTTTTAAAACCCTTTCAGAACCATTCCCAAATGCAGATGCAAATGGGCTGACTTTAATTTATAGAAAGGAGGTTTTGTAGCACTTAGACCTTGTAAAAGAGGTTCTGTGTTTAAATGGAAGTTGAGCTGTGAAGACCCATTAAGCAGAAAAAATATAGTTAATACAAAAAAGAGGCTCCAAAGGCAAACATGCAAGTGGGGCCATTATGCAATGAAGGTATCACAACTGTGCTCATTATACCACAACACAGATTCCACTAGCAGCATTTCAATTTCTCTGTCCCTACCTAAATGTGAGGCTTTGTACATATATCAGTTTGTCAGTTCTTCTCAGAACAAAGGTGGCTGAGCTGTAATTATGTATAACATGTCCAAGATAAGAGGACCATGAAAACCAAGTAATTAGATTCCCCATGTTTGTGTTTCCAACATCATAGCTACAAGTATGTTGAACTAGACTTTTTTTATTTCATTCTTTCATAAAAGCACAAGAGGAGAGGACAAATATAAAAAGGAAAAGAGGCAAGGCAAACTTCACCCCATAAATTTTTTGCAGTCAGATGAAATTTTGTACAAAAATGGGTTTATGTTTAAAGGGAAAAGGAAACTTTACTTTTTCTTACTGAGCTAACTTTAAGGTAATTTTACCTCTGTGCAAAATCATATCTGTTGACACACAATCACACAATTTAATTTTAGTACTAGAGTTCCAGATTTTGCACAGTTATCTGTGATGGTAGGACTAATCTTACACACACACACACACACACACACACACAGACACACAGACACACAAAAATAGCAGTTCAGTCACTGATCTTGCTCTTTTTCCCATTTTACACAGATTTTTATCAGCTGGCCTTATCAAAGAAACAGCAGTAGCTGATTGGAAACAGTATTTTGTACCCAGCTGTATATACTAGCAGATTTTCATGGCATTTTGTTCGCATATCCCACCCAAATGTATTGCTCTAATACAGAGTCCAATATAAGATAGAAACCTATTTTTTCTCGATTGGATTAATGCCTTAATGTAATGAATTCTCTAGGCTCTGCTATGCTCAGAAATAAAGACATCATATCTGTTGCATCTTCCATCTTTTACATAGAAAAGAGGAGTTTCATAAATGCTGTGGAAATGAACCAATGAGATAAGGTGAACTTGCTCCTATTTTAGCACAAATATTTACAGGTTTTTTCCCTAGATTTCCATTTCACATTGCAAAGTGCCTGATTGCTCATAGACGAAGGGAATTTAACATTCACGTGCACATCCAGTGTGTATTCATATGCAGACCTGCATGAACACCAGAATTCCTCAGCTCTTAGTTACAGTGCAAGAGCTCAGATTTACAGAACAGCATGTTCTATGGTTTTTGGAATCCTCTCTCTGACAATCAAAGCTGGAAATAATTAAATCTTGAGTATTCTTTCCCATATTTTGAAACCCAAATACAAGGAAAGCACCTTAGAATATCTGTATCTAATTGTAGGTGAGTTTTATTGCCTGTGGTTGGTTGTTTTTAATCAAATCTGATAGTACCAGATTCTTGTTTCTGTTTTTACTCTTTTGCTTTGGAAGTGACTTTTGAAAAGTCCTCCCTGATTGCATAAATGTGTGAAATACATCATCACTCTTCATCCCAGTCTCTTCTATGATCAATTTGAGAAGTATAATTCTCCATCTGACTTGCAGCTAGCAGAATTCCCCAGAGCTGGTCACAGCTGGTGTGATTCAGAGAAGCTTTGAAGGTACTTGAAATTATACTGAAGACCAGTTTTAGGATAAGTAGTCATGGGATTTCACAGAGCCCAGACATGGCCTGATGCCCACTTGATCCCTCTTGACTACAGTCTTTTACTGGAAGTAGATCTCAGAGAATAAAGATTGTAAAGGGCTGCACCCACATAAAAGCAGGTGTATGTACATGTGCACAGATACCTGAACAAATTCAGAGGTATACATTTTGCTCTTTTTCTGCCCTGTATCCATTTATCCTTCAATGAACCTTCAACATCAGTGCAAATATGTTGGACGCAGGCAGTTCTTGGTATATTGATATGGTGTATTGATCACAGTGGTCTGTTGCAGCCCCAAATTTTATGAATTCATGAAGTGCAAGCTCCACCCGTATGCAGAAGCAGATCTCTGGCTTGCATACACACAGGCACAGTGGGAACAGGCTTGGTTTTCTGATAACCACACACTTGCAGTGCACCATATATCAGTCAGTGCTGAAGTTTACCAAGAAAAGATGAGAAAAATTGAGAGGCAGTTAGCAAGATAAGGTATGAGGAGATTTAAAAGAAAGTAGCATAGAAGGAAGTGGCTACATTTTTCATACTTCAGTTGTTTGTCTGGAGGGCTTGAGAAGGAGCTGCTCGACAGTTGTGCTAAAAGAAACGATTCAAAGCAACTTCCCATCAGGCAGCATTCCTCAAGTGTCTGCTCTTAAGGAGCAGTCAGGGAAAATTCATTCTGTAGGAAGCAGTTAATGGGGCTGCATTACCGACCCCTTATTGCTCTGTCTGATAGAGAGACAGCAGGTCCACTTTGGCAGCTCCAGAGCCCTGATCAGTTCAGATTAGTGGCCCGTCATCTGTCTGGCTTAATCAGGCGTGTTTAGATATATTAATAATGATTACAGGGGTGTAGTGCAGGGAGGGGGAAGAAATAAAGAGTGAGATTACTTTTCTCTAGCTTCAAATGGAAGATTAACAAATCCCACTGAGTCCAAAGGTGCTCATCAAAGGAAAACTTAAATCCTGGAAAGGAGTGTTTTGTTGAACACTCCAGCACTGGATTCAAATCACTGAAGTAGAGTCTCTTTTTCTTTCTCTCCCTTCTTTTCTCCATCTGCTCTCTTCACATGCGGCAAAGAAGAAAATCAGCAGCTCATGCAACCCACATTGATTTGGCTTGATATCCCCTGCTTAGCTTATCTGTAACTCAAATTTTAAGTGTTATTTCAAAATTAGCCATCATCGCAATAGCCTAGACCTCTGAGTCCTGTGTTCTTGTTGTGTTTATCTTTCAGGGATGCACAGGTTACCATTGAAACAGCTTCTAGGACTTACTTTGGTACTCGTTAATGTTCAGAAGGGGGGATAGTAAATTGTAAAGACTGGGGAGACGTTCATTTTTGATCAGTAGCAGTGCCTCTGTGTTTGAAGATTAGAACACTGTAAAGAAAAATTAGCACAAAGTATTATATAGTGAGATGAGCCAAATTTGCTGCTGCTGTAACTTAATATAGTTCACAGATGATGATGGAGTTCAACTGATTAACACTTAAGAGTCTCTGAAAGAGACCAGCAAAGAGAAGAAAGTTTTCTTAGACCTTACTCAGTGGTGAGGAAGATCAGAAACTAGTCCTGCTGGTGGAAGGCTCCAGAGCAGAGGTCAGGCTACAGGATCTATGGTCTTTTGTCTTGAGACACCGGCCCTTTTTTGCACTTAGATGAGATAAATGTAGGACAGGCTTTGAAAATGTGCTTTTATGAGGAATGTATTCTGTTCATCTTGTTCTGTGGCCTCCAGCCTTCTTTGGGCTTGCAGATTCGTCCCGATTTCCAAGTTAAAAGTACAAATTGCTGTGCAGTGAACAGAGACCTCCTTGACAGTGAGCTGGATCTTCTTTGGTCGCAACAGCCAATCCTTAGAAACCCAGTCCATGGGCCTAAGCTGGGAACTCTGACAGGGAACACTGAGGCACAGAGCAGGCACGCGTTGGCTGCGTGCCCTCAGAGCAGCTGGCAACACAGGGGCTGTAAGGCAGTTCTTCCTGTCTGGCCTCTTGGGCAGCAGTGCAGCCGCTAAAGAAAATCTGTGGGACTCCAGAAGAACTAGTTGGTAGTGGAGGAAAATAAGTCAAGCCTCCCTTTCTCTGTGGTAATCTACTCCTTCCTCCTCTGGTACCCCAGTCGGTTCTGTGACAGTCCAATTCTTGTGGTCTTGTAATCGCTATCAAAATTATAATCTTGGGATGTCACAAAACTGGCTCAGTGTAATCACCACACAAATGCAGGAGGCAGAGAACCTGACTGGTTAGAATCAAGAAGCTGCTAGAGAGACACTAACAATTCAGTAGCAGGAATTATGAAGTATTGGATAATACTCCAATTACTTTGGAGTAAGGGATGTAGAAGAAAAAGTTGGCAGGTTTGAAAGGATTTGATGAAAATATTAAATATCATCAAGTTTGCCAGTACTTCTTTAGGAAAGAAAGAGGAAAGTAGAGGATCATAGCCATAAACTTCCAAAGAAAAATCTCTCAGAAGTGCAGAGATGCTCCTCAGCTGAAATGGTAAGGGATATCTTTGGAGATCAGTTCGCAGAATGACGGGAAGCGTTGTATGAATTAAGTAGCAAATTAACACTGTTGTTCAGGATTAAAACCACATCTCCTTGCAATAAATGGTGCTACATGGATGGGACCAGGCAGTTAAATCATACATTCTCCTGGTGGATACACAACCATAGAATTAGAACAGTACTCTTACAGGTAAAGCTTATTCCTGTAAGAGAATTGGCTTCACACCTTTAATTGAAATAATTGTACCACTTGTGAAAGCACAGTAGGCTGTAGTCACATCAGCTAAACTGAATGTTGTTTGTGAGGGTGATGGTGACAAGATTAGCACTAGAATAGCAATAGCTTTGCAACTGATGCTGATGACTGAGCTTTTTGAAAATCCTGGGATGTGATCAAAGAGGACTGTTGCAGGTGAGCAACAAGACACAGCTTTCAAGACTATTTTTGCTAACAGGAAACACAGCAAATTGGGAAAGAGTTCTTCCCAGATCAGTTCATGGAGCTCTGCAGGGAAGCTTTTATAGCACTGCCACTTCTGTGCGCTCAGTCCTGAAAAAAATAACTGCCCACTAATGACCTGTCACTGTGGACAGCCTGAGCAGCTGTTTGCAGAGAGCAAAGCTGTGAGAGGATGAATTGCTCTGTGTGCAGCATATCTGAATGTGGGAACAGGAATAGATGGGAGATTGGGAAAGACTAGACAGCTTCCATTCATAATGTTCAGCTTTATGTGGATTTACAGTCCTGGTGCTACCAATTCCACAGATGCTGAGTTATCACTTAAATTACTTACAACAATTGAAATCTCCCTTGTTTCCACACTTTGACTTCTGCTTCCCTTGTTGATGGTGTTACTTTCTGGACGTGAACTAAGAACACAGGGAAGCAGTTTATCTTGAGGGTAACAAAACCTGGCCACTTAATTCTTCATATATTGTCAACTCAATTCAAAGAAGACAAAATATTTGATGTATATGTTTTGTTGGAAATTACCTTTTTTCCTTTTTCTTTGTTTTTTCATTTCCCTTTGGTTTTCTTTCTGGCTGCCTGCATGCTTCCCAGATAGAAACTAAAGTGAATAAAATGTCTTGCAAAAAGATTCTTCTCTTGAAATTTTCAGTTCAGCAAGAAATTACTAAGATTTTTGTGAGACAGCGTGTTCTTATGCAGCTTTCAGACATGTTTGCAGATGCATCTATTTTGGGCCACTCAAAGCAGGTGTAAGTTTATCTGCATCAAGCTTTTTAAATCCAGGTCTTCTCAGACTGTATTATAGCTGTGGTTTGGCCATCCTGTCTGGATTGTGTCAGTAGTAGATAATGACAAAGAAGTCTGCAGCAGGTAGTTGTGGAATAACCTGTCTGCCTGGGCTGGGTTTTACCCAGGTGTCTAATAGAGATTGGTTAGAACACAGATGCATGGAGTCTGATGTCCTTCCCATTAGATTTGTTTCCATTACTTATGGCTGAAGTGTCTGGATGTTTCTTCATATTTTTCAACATAGCTGTGATGGATGTATTCTGCAAGGTGAAGAGGTTAATGTGTTACTGTAACTGTGACAGAGGAGGAATATATAGAAATGGAGAAGAAAGAAAAGAGAGTTATTTCTTATTCTACCCTATTTCCTATCCTTTCTCAGTGTTGGGAGCTTGCCGGTATTGAGTGTTTTGTTTATAGTATAGAAAGCCACATCTCTTATGGCTTGACATTTAATAGATTTAATATTATAATGCAATAGTTCTGGATACATAACAAGAATCCATGCAGTGTTTTGTGACATTGTCAGGCAGCAAGCATGACTGACAAGTCACCAGCAGCGTTCTTGCTGGGGGGCCCATTAGATCACATCGTGGTAGAAAACAGAGAAATTAGGTCATTCCAGCGTGTAACGTAATGCAATCTGTCATGCCATTCACAGACCACAAAAAAGCACAGAGCTTAAACCCAAGAAAACTGTGAGGATTGGTGTCCTACCTTTCTGTGCAGAAATTTGTATTTCTCATGTATTGATAGCCACACGTAAAACTTTTCACAACATGGCAAGAGTTAACCGCTGTACTCTTCCCTTAAGCCCCTGCCTTCTGAATCTGTATATTTTTTCAGCAAATATATTCAAGATAATACCATTCAGAGGGAGTTTTCATTGTATCTACCCCTGACGGGTCTGAATGCTTCAAAGTTTTCACACTACCCCTGTTTTAACTTACAGATATTCCAGTGAGATTACTGCCTCCCCAGAAGGCAGTGTGTGTGTGTAGGGACTACCACCTACCAGCCTGCTGCTGGACCAGTCCTCTTGGACTAGCACATTGTGGTGTTTTTTGGTGAAGTGCCACAGCTCCTAAGGATTAATTGGGTCAGGTTAAAGTTACTCACAATTCAGGATGCTGTACCCAGCAACAGCTGTTTGGGGAAGGAGAGTGAGAACAGGACAAGTACATATCACAGCTTCTTTCCCTATGGCCTCTCAGATTCTAACACTCTTGGAATGAACTCCTAGTGCTTATGTTATGAGAAATGATGGATAAATATTTCCTGTTTACCTTTTCCATGATTTTCATTATTTCCAACATTTTTTTGCATTTATCCCTCTGACAACTTTTTTTAAGGGTGAAGGATTGCAGTCTTTGATTTGGTCCTTTCTTGTCCAGAAACTTCCCATTCCTTCAGTCATCTTTAGTTGCTTTCTATCTGCTATTTCTAATGCTACTGTCTGTGTGTTTGAGATGGAGGGACAAGAATTATCTGCTGTATTCAAGTGACAAATATTCAAGCAGGTGCCCCAGGGACTTGTACAGTGACATCATGTTGCCCTCTGGTTTGTTTTCTATCACTTTCCAGAGGCTTCCTAACCTACTTTTTTGACTTCCACTCAGCTGACACTTTGGTAGAACTCAAACAGCATCTCAAAGGTGTCTCTCCTGAGTGGTAATTGCTAATTTAAGTTCATTGCTGTGTTCATGTAACTACCTTTGTTCTGTCCCATGTCCATTGCTTTTGCAGCCATCAGCACTGAGATTCATCTTGCACTTCAACAGTATTTTTAAAACCATCTGCAAGGCTTTGTGATCAGATTTAATTTGTATTACCTTGGATTTTTTTCTCATCAGTAAGTTGTGTCACTTTGTGTTTTCCAGATCATTTATGAATATTTTGAACAGCACATTCAAATAGTTTCCTAACTTTTAATCAGTTGTTAATTCTCTGTAGGACCTTCCCTCCTATTCTTTGAGAACTTAGGAGGCTTTTTAAAGAGTCTTTGGTGAGAGACTTCATCAAAAATGATGTAGAAATGCAAGTTTTATATCAAGTGATCACCTAAATTCACATGTTCATCAGCTCCTTCAAAGAACTCAGATTTGTGCCAAATGATTTCCTTCTACAAAAGCTATGTGAGGAGGAATTGGTACGTTATTTCTCTCTTCAGGCCAGTAATTATTTTCCTCTTTTTACTCATTTCAGGCACACAGAAGTCAGACCTGCACCTTGCATCCCCTCAAAACATATCTCAAACATTGGCATTGGGTTTTCTGCTTTTTTCCTAGTACTGAGGCTTAGACCCTGAGTTAAGTCTAGCATTGTGTGCCACAGTTTAATTGCTCATCCCTTATTATTTCATGTTCAGTTTGGATTTCAATCAAGATTTCTAAAATATCAAATCCTTGAATTTACTCTTGTTCATTTACTGTTTTTTCCTAAAATCTTTTATTCCAGTTCTTCATACTGAAATAGTTCTCCTGGCTTTCCTCTGCAAAGAAAACTCCAGTGTGGGGACCTCCTTATATCCCTACGGAAGATGCATGGATGCAGAGAATTCATTTAGCTTTTGTGCTTCATCCTTATCTTCTTTGAGCATTCTTTTTACATTTCAATCATCTGTCAGCCCTACAGACACAGTCTGGCAGTCTTCCTGCTTCTGTTGTCTTTGAAAATTATTTTATTACGTTTTTTATGTCTTCAGCTACTTGCTCCTCAAGATATGCTTTTCAACAGACTTATGGTTTCTCAGTTAACTTAGCAGATCTGTGCTCATTTCTGTTTTCCTTATTTGGGTAGAACTTGCACTTTTTGAGGACCCTCCTTCATTCATCTCTTAAACCACCCTGGGCTGAAGCAGCAGCCAGTGGGGCAGCTCCTTTTGACCTGGCACCACCATTTGAAACATGCAGGGTATTTCTGACATTAGAGACTGCAAACTGTCCAAGCCCCGCTCTGTCCTGTGGCAGACACCATCCCAGTCCTCCGTCCCCCATGCCCACTCCTGACTGTCCCTGTCCACACGTGGGCCCGTCACCGATGTGTGACACTGGCGCTGCAGGGAGGGGCCTGAGCGCTCCGTCTCTTCCGTGCCCTAGGTGGAAACACAGCTCCTGCCTCTGAGCAAAGTGCCAGCAGAGAGGAGAGCTGCTGCAAGGTATGGGCTGAGCGTGGCTCCGAGACTGGAGTAGTGGGAGCTGGTGGGACAAGGGAGGAAGGGGAGGGGGGGTTTGGAAGGAAAGGTGAAGTACTGCGCAGTAGGGGCAGAGCATGGGATCCTAAGGCCATCTTGTTTATCAGCTTTCACGACAGGGCAGTGCTTTTGCAGGACAAATCTGACCAGCTGGAATCTGAGGGAGGAGGTAGGCAAACAGAAGGAGGTGTTTCCCCACTATCCCAGTCTCCCCACACCAACCCTTCCAGCACAGCAAAGATTTGGGATTTTGTACTGTCACAGTATCGTGCGGTACTGTATCATGTGCTTGTCTCTTTGAGCCTGTTGTTGCACCAGCTTCCCATGCTGCTGCACAACTCTGCTCTGATGTGATGGGAAATAGCACAGAAGACCCGAGTTCCCTAGGGACATTAAGCACCATCCTAGTTTGGGGCATTTCTTACCATCTGCTGTTGGTTATAGAGTCCTGAGAGTTTGTTTGTTCTGTGAATCCTGTTCCTAGGAGGCTTATTTTGTTTGCACACAGGCTCAGCCAAAATGCTATGCAATTTCTCTGGTGACAGAATAGCCAAGACTTTAATGCATCATTTCTGAGTGCTTAGTGACTTGTTCTCCCTTATAAATTTTACCCTCTTATCACTGACAGTCAGTGAAGCTGCACCGTTAACTCCGTAGCAAGAGGTTTGTGTTTTTGCAGCTAAATATTCCCATGCCACTTGTATGTGGCCTAGCTGGTGAAAACAAAGCTGTTATCTGCAACAGCTCTTTTAGATTACAGGTCCCTTCTCCATTGTTTCTGCTGAAATGTCATCTGGAGTTTCTGTACAGATGTTCAGGGTTGAATCCTGTCCCTGGTTGCTCATCAGTCCAATAGGTCGTTCTTGCAGAGCCGAACAAAGACACGGTAGCTTGGTGCAAAACCTCACTGGATGAAGCTTCAGACTGGAGATGTGTGCAATTTTTTATGTTACAGGCACACAAATAGAAACCTTTTTCATATGGTTCCACTAAGCGAGTGCGTTGTTGCAACTTTGCTCTCCTGATGTAAGTAGGTGAGACTGGGGAAAGCTGAGTCTGGGCAGTCCCTGAGTGACGAACTCTTCACAGGTGGTGACCTTCCCTGGCCTTGTTACTGCTGAATTTGGAACCAACATGGTGTAGGGTAACGGTGTTAAACTCTTTGGGACTCTGCTGTCAGGCTGTATTGCTTGCTGATGTGTTTTAGGCCTTGGCACTTTCCATCAGCAGAGACGCTGATGCTCTTGCCCAGGGAATGGCATTCCACCAAACTAAAATGCCTGCCTTGTGCTCTGAAAGCCATGCTGCTTTTCACTTTTCATTTGGTGAACCTTCTGTTGCACCAGTCCCACAGAACTGCTGTAGCCTTACGCCTCTTGGATCCACCCTGATACAAAGGTGAACCACAGAGAAAATTCACCTGCGTGCAGAAAGCCAGCACAAAATGAAGGGCACTGGTCAACTCACACTCGGAACTGAAAAATCCCTCTTTGAACATCGCGCATGTTTCACGCTAGACTCTCTGCAAAGGTGATTTTCACAGAGAACATTACGCACTGTCTAAAATTGTCCTTGGCTACCAAAAGCTTAAAGGAGCTGCACCACACAGTAAAAAGCGGAATTTGGGATAAAAGGTGCTTGAGAAATGTGAGTTATGATAATAGTGAAAAATTTCCTGTCTCTCTGTGTTGTGGGGTGGTGCTCAGAGTCACACACATGCAGAGAGTGAAAGAATGGGCTCCTGGCAGGGGAGTTTTCATGAGGGCCCAGCACTGGCCCATGTGGAGTGGGGATTCTCAAGTTACAGATGGAGGGAGGAACAGGATCAGAAAAACAGAACTGGTTTGAAGTTCAGGTGCTGAAAAGTGGTAGTCTGGAGTTCAAAGACAGGATTATTGGCTAGTGTTGCTTTAGTAGTTGGTGGGGAAAGAGCTTAAGACCAGAGAATTTACTGCATTGCTGATTTATCAACACAGCCAGAACTGTGGATGGTGTTCGAGCCCCTTCTGAATCCAGCCGCTGGCAATGAAAGACACATTTAATCCATGCGTTAGATTGTTTGAAGAGGTATCTCTCTCCTGGTCTCTCCCTGAGGCTGGGATTGCTGAAATTGGAAAGAATGTGAGAGGGAAGATTTTAACTGTTTCACAAACTCTTCTCCTTTGGAGGGGGCCACATTCCAATAGCACCTTTAACATTTGAGTCATTGAAAAATTAAACGTTTTCTACTCTCTTGCCCCTGTAGAGAGAACCCCCACTACTTCTTCTGTATCTAAGGGACAGAATCAAAGACAGGATTTGTATTTAAATAGTTTATTGTTTTTAAGTGTGTTCTTTTCCTCAAACTGGGATTAATGGTCTGCACTTAGGAGTTCCAGGATCCACCTGCACTGTTGGCTCTGAGCTCTCTACAGCAGGCCACCACTGAAAGATAAAACACTTAAAAACCACCCTTGCTAAAGTAATTCTCCTGTAGTCTTTTTCTTCAATTGTCTTCCATGAAAGAGTATCGTTGTTTAACCAGTTCCTTTAAGGGTTAATTCCCCTCCAATTTAATATCCCTATGCTCTGTTAGCACACAATGGGGCTTACAGTGCCTGTGGAGGGTTACAGACTGAAGCTTCAAAAATGTCTGTGCAAGAATAGAGGACAGTTCTCACATCAGGCCCGAGCTGCACCTGCAGGGTAACACAAATGTTTGGAATAAGAGTAAGACAGAGGGTGACCCTAATCTGCAAAAGGTATCAAAAGTAAGAATTAAAGAGCATTAGTAGGTCAACAGGGAGGATAGGGGGTGAAAATGTTTGGAATGGGTGGAAAGCTGAAGCCTGAGAATAAACACCAATGTGCTTTAGGGTGTGAGTGTTCAGCACTGATGTCTGTTGGAAGCCTACAGGTTGGAATAGCAGGCGTAGGGCAGATCTCATCTGAGCTATGTGCTCAGACCTACATGGGAGGCCCTGGCACTGAAGCAACTCCAATTGCTCTACACAGATTCATGCTGAATAAGCAGAACTCTCTGTGGACTGCCAAAAAATTTGCCTTGGTGCTTCATAGCTCTCATGAGTCACTTGGAAATAAATTCACCTATAAGCAGCAAAAAAGAGAGTGCTAACAGAATCCACTAGGAAGCATATAAACATCTTTTTTTTTTAGTTAGAAGTGATCGTAACAAATCTCAGAACTAATATCCAGTGACATTATCACCCCTCTTGTGGATCACTTTATTCAGGGATCTTTAGTCAAGTGCAAAGGGACTCTGCAAGCAGGAAATAGACAATTTAGCCAATAAATAACTGCTTTATACAGTTAACACACACAGAACCTAGTTAGGATTTAATTAAATATTTGGCTACACATTAGCATACTCCTCCCCTGTATAAAGGCACCCAAAGATTCTTTGCAGGCATCAATCAGAAATGAAGAGTCAACCTCCATGGTTGCCATCTACCACCAGCTAGGTCAGGCCTGATGGCACTGACAGCTCAATGACCCAAATGATTCATGACAGGTACTCAGCTAGACTGACTATCCCTAAGGTTTTGTTTTCCCTCTGAGATTTTGTATCTTCCCATGTAGATGGTTTTCCTCTCAAATCCCTGGGCTAATGCTGGTGCAGTCCTAGAGCTTTTGCCCTGCAGGCTTTCTCCCAGCTCATTCTCAGCAGTTTAAGTTGAGCTGTATCAGAGCTGGGCCTGGATCCTTGTTACGAAGATAGTTAAATCCCTGGGTTGTGTGTCAAAGGAGGAACATTACAGCATGTACTGCCAAGAAGGAGGGTTACAGCAGCCTTTTGATTTTAAAGTGGCAAAATTCTGGAGCCTGCTCAGTATCAACACTTTGTATTTTGGGGATCTCGTGTCAGTCCTAATAGATAAGAAATATCTAACCCAAATTAGGGTTGTTCATTTGTTTGTACAGTGTCTTTCTAGAGCTTTCTGGTTAAGAATGTTCTGGATCAGACAAGTTGGCACTTTCTCTCAAGCCATGAAGACTGGGTGTTTGTGTGAGAATTGAGATTAGGTAGTGGAACCTGTAGCTTCAGGATCTTTGTTCCCAGATGAGCCTAGTTTAGAAATCGTAGAAATTACTTCTGTATTGGAGCTGTCTGATGGTCTTAGAAGCTGTGCTGCAAGAGCATCTGCCAGCAGTGCACTTGTTTATTGTGGCACTGCCTGGCTATTTCTTGGCTTGTCACTAGCAGTCACCACTGGGCTGTGGGGTACATGACCCAGCCATGGGAAATCAGTAACTCTTGATTCTAGAAATGGTCCTGCTGGGGTACATCCGAGTTACATGAGCAGGAAGTGGTGAAGGAGCAAAGCTCATCTTGCCACTTCCCCTACGACATTGCTCTGGTGACGAAAAGCAGGCTTTGGTTTGCAGGCTGTCTGATACGTTTCAGGCTCCTGGGTTACCAACCCTGGGGTAGGCTAACTCTCTGCCTGCTTCAAAATAGGGAATACAGCCTTTCTGCAGACAGTTTTTTCCTACCTGAAAGTTGTGGTCACCCATGTTAAGCCATCACAAAGAAAAGACTCTTTCAACCTCCCATATTGTGGCCCTTGTCCAAGAAAGAAATATGTATTTATTGCAGCCCTGTTTGTTTTGTCCACAATTTGACTCACTCGTGAGGTAAAGAGTAAGTCACTGCAGGGGGCAAATGCATTTTTGTGTTGCAGGACAGGGTCACTTGCTTTATTGAGAACTGTGACAGAGTTGGTCTCTACATGCTTTTCCCAATAGATTGCTCTAGAGAAAGAGATCTGTTGGAATAAGCGTACACTATTGGTTATTTGTACTTCTGACTTGAGCTAATTATAGCCTCAGCCATGCCCTCTCTTCTACCTGCTAATGCCTTTCCATGTCTAGTACCTAATGGCTGCCCGTAGTCGGCGCGTGCTTCTCCACTCACAAATCACAGCACTTCCCGTCAGCTTTCCCGAGGCTGGGCTCCACGGCCCCAGTAGTGCACAGAGGCTGACAAGTACCTGACATTACTTCTTCCAGCTTTGCTCTGCCCCCAAGCCACGGTATGGAAGCCATCGCCAAGTTTGATTTCACTGCTTCTGGAGAAGACGAGTTGAGCTTCCAGGCTGGGGATATGCTGAAGGTAAGTACAGTCCCCAGCTTGACTGAACAGCGTTTCTGAGACTGCTTCCAGATCTTTCTTGTGCTTCCATTTGCCTTGACAAAACAGATGAAGGCACATCTATAAACTAGGATACAAATGCGAGATACGCCTCTCCCAAAGAGTTTGCAATAGGACAAGAATTCCCCGGTTACTTGAGTCTTTTCTTGATTTTATGCCCCTAAACTGTGGATTTAGTTACCCTGCAGTCCTCCAGTAGTCAGCAGGGAAGGGTAAGTACCTTTGCTGAGGCACAGATCAAGATCTCTGGTGACAAATTTTGAGGGTCCTGTCTGTTTTCATTGACTAGGTAAACCATCCACAGTGACTACATTATGATGACTATGTCTAAATGCAGGCATGATCAGTTCTGTCCAAAGGGATTGCTGTCTTCCTTATTTCCAGCCCTTACACTGTTTAAAAGATAACTCTTATCCATTCTAGAATTTATGTCTAACTTTTCACTGTTAGTAATTATTGTTAGATGCTGCAGGGATCTTAGGCAATCGCAAATAGAAGAGGAAAAGTCCATGAGACAGACAGGTACGCACATAATGGAATAGTTTAAGAGATCCTGGTCTAATGATGTTATATACACCCTTGCAGGAATTTAACAATGGGGCAATGGCAGAAGTAGAGTTGATCATACAATACAGAGCTTCTGGAAGTCTCTTTAAAGTTGATTTGTATGTGTTATGATAGAACAGTTCGTGTTAACGTTACCAAAGTCCCACAGACGAAGTCACTTAAGTTTCACCCTAATTATATATCCACTTCTCAGCCCCAGATGTTCTGTTTGCATTGAAAGTGCCTGAGTATTACTCCTCCCTAAGGCCTTAACTCCTTTACTGTCCAAAGGGATGGTGTACAACAATAGGATGTAATCCCTTGTTTTCTACCCCTCTGTGAAGTCACAAGTATTCCAGTTAATAATCAGATATTGGGTCTCAGTCTTGCCTTTTCCATCACCACAATTTTTTATTTTATTGGCCTTTTAATTCTTGGCACTTAGACAAAGCTGATAGCATCCAGAGCTCATTAGTACCAAATCTTTCCAAAGAGCTGTGAGAAGGTTCTGGAGAAATCACTGCCTCTCTTCAGCACAGATGAACACTCATTCTTCCCCAGTCAGGCCCTACTATCACATGACCTCTGCTGATGCCTTTTCTCTCAGGAGACTTGCATCAAGTCCCTGGCTGGGGTGATGGTGTTGGCCAGGTCACTTTTCTTTCTGTTCCACAGTTTCCCTTCCTGTAAAATCACTATAAACTAGAGCTTCCTTTCAAAGCATGCTGGAAGCTTCTGATAAAAAGTGTCAACACTACACACCAGTTTTATTGTTATTAGTTGTCATAGAGAATTCACTACCAGAAAAATCAAACTGCCTCTTGCTTTAATGTCCTTGAGGTAAACAAAACAACACCTTAGCCACCCAAGCCGTAGCAGCAGTAAATCAGCCTCAGTAACAACTCTGTTCTGGCATAGGCACACATACATTCATACCCCATCATGAGCCCCCTTGTGCTGCCTGCAACAACCTGCTGATTTATAAAGGAGATAAGATGAAGTATTGATGTAGAGATTACAAAACAGGAAACACGAGGCCCTCAACCAGTAGTGACAGTAGGAAATCCACCCTCTTACCCCCCCTCCCCACATCCTTCTATGAGAGGATGGCACACTGAGAGAAACCTGCCAGCTCTGCAGTGGCAAACAGCTGGTGGGTCTTTCTGGAAACCTCACTCCCAACAGCAGGGCCTGAGCATGAGCAGGAAGTAGCTATCAACCCCTATGTTTGACCCCAGCAGTGAAAAAAGATCCTTAACCCAGCACCCAGGCATGAGGACAGCAGTGACTATACAAGTAGGGAATTCCACAGCTTTCTATTCCTTAACTTTTCTGAATCCAAATGTTTGAAAAAGGCCTACGTGGCAGGAAAGGCAATGAAGAATTGGCTCTAGAGACAGTAACATCCTGTTGCCAATACAAAGCCGTTGAAACGTGCCTTAGGCTCCCAAAACCATGAGATTGGCTCACAAAGTAAGTATTATTACTGTTAACAATAGATTTTAAATTAAGTCTTTTCCACTCGCTTGTTCCTTTTAAAACTGTCATGGCTCATGCTTTTGGGCACCTCTCCAAAACCAGAAAGAGCAGAAACATGGTCTATTTCATACAGCAGAATCCTGTCCCAGGAGTTGGAATGTTAAACAAAACACCAAAGACCACAACATTTGCAGTAAAATCCCAATGTGATTGTATCCCTATCCTCTTTCCTCTAGCTTAGGGCTGTGTCTTAGGCCATCAGCCAGGGTGTCATGAATTTGGGCCCTCCCTGGTCAGCAGTGATGTTTCTAAGGACCATTACAGTTAACATTAATGTGAGCACACTTGAAGCTGCTCCAGTGTGTGATGTGGACTCACTTCCAGCTATCCTACAGTCTCCTAAGTATAACAGTGTCTTGAAAATACTTTTTGCCTCCTTCTTTTATCTACCTTGGCAAAGCTCAGGGCAGCTGAAGACTTAACCCTCTGAAAGAATCTGCTGTGAAATGACAGGTGAGAGCACGTGGTAACATCTGTGCAGTCGTAAGGCACACAGATACAGCTGCATAGCCCTCCATACCCATACGTCAGAGGAGTTTTCACAATATTTTCTTCTTCCCTTGTGAATCTGAGATGCTCCAGTACCAACTATAAAAGGCAGCACGGAGAATAACTTAAACTCCTATTAAGTCTTTCAAAGCTGAATTTCTCCATTTCACAGGCATCAGAGATACAGGGACAGGGAATCAGACAAAGGGGTAAAGGTAACAAGAAAATCTCTCTAATTCTACTCAGGCTCCTTTATTACTTGCTTGCTCTGAAGTGCTCACCAGCCACTAACCTTGTTGCACCGTGGGTGGGGAGTAGAGAATGTGTACCATTTTATTTTATTCTTACGAGACATTCTAGGTCTCTTCCCCAGTCTTGGTTACTTTTGCCTTTCTTGGGAGACACGTTTATTCCTTCTGTTTCTCCATTGCAGATTTTGAGCTCCCAGGAAGAGTGGTACAAGGCTGAGCTCAGAAGTCACGAGGGCTACGTTCCTAAGAACTTCATTGATTTCCATGTTCCCCCGTAAGTGTGACAGAAATGGTGTCACCACCATGGCACATTTCCACCGAGTGCTGGCAGGAGCACGTTTGCATGCACACGCAGAGGACAGGACAGGGGGAGTGCTGGGCATGACATCCTACACTTTGGGGCTGGCAAGGATTGCCATAATGCTACACACAATTCTGCCAGCACAGCGTACTTCTACCCCAAAGCATCCCCTGTTCTTTCGGAGCTAAATGGATCTCGATGATCGCTGTCAGTCCCGAGTGACTCTTCTGTTACTGCTGCTCAGAGGGATGCTGGGATGTGGCAGGAATTGCGCTTAGATGTCCTCAGAGAGAAGGAGAATAGCCATGATGTGAAGTCTTGGAAACAGAGACAGAGGCTAAGCACAAAAGGAAGAGGAAGAGATCTTTCTGACAACGAATTATAAAAAAACTTCCTCCCCCTTCGACTCTTAACGACACTGAGTCCCTTTTCCCACCCTGCCGCCGCATTCCCTCCCCCCGCGCAGCGCTGTGAGTTGCAGTCGGTGCACTAGAGGTCAGTGCAATGCTGTGGCAGCTGGTGTTACTCCTGCATCGGCAGAGTTGATAGACCAGACACGCCGCCCGGCTCTCTCTCTCTCTCTCTCTCTCTCACACACACACACACACACACACACAGGTCTGTCAGAGGACAGGCGCACCTGCGTTTCTCTCTTCCCGCTGAGGAGATGGCAATGCGCTTTCAGAAACGAGTGATGCGTGTTGGAATGCATGTTAAATGTGCTCTCCAGCCCCATGCCATAAATATGACAGTGCATGGGATTTTTACAACCTTTCAGTTAGCAGAAATGCTCCCAGAAGCACCTCTCGTCCTCTTTTCTCAAAAGTGCTGCAGCATTTCAGGGGTGAACAAGCAGAGCATGCACCAAGCCCGGTACTTGTGGCTGTAATGTGCTGGTGCCCTGAGCAGTCGTACTGGGAGCACACAGGGATTTTGAGGCTACAAATAAGTGCCTGCATCCCCTTTGGAGGTGGCACTTACTGGCCTTTTTGGACACAAGCTAACCTGCTTGGCTGAGCTGGAGGACATTATTAGTTTGCTGTTCAAATATGGGTTGGTGCTTTTGGGCCTCAGGGAGATGAGATGAGATCTTCCAGTCAGTTGTTCTTGTTCGCTCTTTCACAGGGCTGTGCCATCACTCAGGAGCACTGGCAGCTTCTTTTCTTCACACACATTTTTCTCATGTTGCTTTCTCTGTGCAAGAGCTGCAAATAAATATTCCTACTTTGACACTTTTCTAAGCACCAGGTCTGCACTTTGAAGCAGTTCAGGCCAGATGACAGAACTAGACGTAGGGAAGAAAGCTGCCCCCTATTTTTGATGGATTGTTTTAGCCCATCTTTTTCTTGTTAAGTAATCATTGAGATCGGTTGTCACGGCTCATCGAAGTCTGATTTTTCTTTGCTAATGATACATAGATAAACTGTGATGATAATAAGGAACTCCAAAGTGGAAATTACGGACGTTAGGAAATTAACAGAACTTAATTTTAATGCAATTCAGGCAATTAAGTATTAAGTTGAATCAAAGACTGCAGATTGTAGATCTTATTAGTTATGGAGTGGACATATGCAAATGTATGTGATTTTTTGTTTCACAACTGAAAAACTTCTACTGACATGGTATTCTTTTACTATTTATGGTGACTGTCTCATTATTAGTCCGGTGCCTTATGCTATTGTTTGTTATGCCTGGCTAAATTTGCCTAAGTGTGCTTATGTATTCTGTGCTTCTGCAATTTTGTGGTATTGTAACTCTTGCAGGAACCAATTTATTAGTACTAAAACTTTCATGGCTTGCTTCTGCTAAAAATTTATGTGTGTTCCATGCAATATATCCATCGCAGCCCAGTAATTTTCAATCAGTTTGCCAAAAAGCAATTTGATGTATACGTCTGAGAATTATGTGTATATATGTATACATACACATTTGTAATTTAAAATTTCTTTGACTAACACCTTATTGTACTGTGTCTGTAATTACAGTTTCTGCTGAGTATTGCTTCTTAGCAGACCAAAGCTTACATTGTTCTCTTTGCATGTACATGCTTTTACTACTCAAAGAAAATGGTCTGCATCCATCAAACCCCTGTACCTCAGCATATACATGGCCACTGGGAGTAGCCATGTGGGCTCCTCTGATTCTTTTGTTTTCTTCCCTCCACCCTGCTTATTCACATTTTCCCTACCCTCAATTTTTTTATTCCTCACCTTAATTCACATCCTTGTTCACATCTCCATGATTTTTCCCACTTGACAGCTGGTTTGATGAGAAGATATCCCGTCACGAAGCAGAGAACCTTCTCATGAGCAAAGGAGTTGGCTGCTTCATTGTCCGAGCCAGTCAGAACTCTCATGGTGACTTTTCCATCTCTGTCAGGTATCTGCTTCTCACAGCATATTCCTGCTTCTTTTCCTGTTTAATGGTGTCCCTAGCCTCCTCTCATAAGGATTCCTAATGTGATGTAGCCTCTTGAGAAGTTTGAATGCTGCCAGTCGTGGGTAGTGCTGCTGTGTTGTGAATGAGAACAAATTAGGCATCTGATTCCCAAATGTTTCTGCCTCTTTTCAAGTGACACAGTGAATGCCCCATTCCAAAGCTGCATCCCCTGGTGACCTCCTTCTCTGAAAGCTGCAGCAAAGCAGACTGGTACAGGGAAAGTCTCCCACAGTGCTTAACATGTGTCTTCCATTTGTTTTAATTCCCTGACAGCTCTGGTTACCGAATCCAAGAATTTACCTACTACCTATTAACAGATTACTATTACATTGTTAACTTATTTCCCACAGGTCACTAAACAGCCATTGAACAAGGAATGGTTTTTCATTGCTTGCAGCCCAGCAGTTGCATTTGCTTCTAAGCAGAGCTCTTAAATGATGTTTGGTTTCCCAATTTTTAGTCAAATAGTTGATAACCAGTTTTAAGTTAGAGTCATGATTAACAATGTCTTTTCCAAGTGGTATGTACTTGCTGATTCAGGCAGCTCAAAAAGTATACAGAGGAACACAGGAAAACATTCTGGTTACATTTGCACCAATTAACACCAACAAATCAAGTACAGTCAGGTTCTTTCTCTGGCCCTGAAGTCAAGCAGTGTGGCAGAGGTCAGATCTGTATGGCTACACCCTCTTCACCCCACCAAACAGAAGAGCTGTGTTCAGGCAGCTCCCTGTGAACAGTTCCTGGCCTGTTCTTTCTAACCATGGCCCAGCACTATCTAAGGGACAGCTTTTCCACTTAAACCACAACCATGCTAACACTTCAGCAGCTTGGGGCTGTAGCAGTCAAGGATAGCATTGAGTCCCTGCCTGTCCCCATTTAGTTTATTTGTGCAGATGTAGCCTCTGAGAAGAGTGTTTTGAGTGCCTGGAGTTGCACAGAGCAAGGAGGTGGGTACCAAAACCAGATCACATCTGGTGCAAAGAGGAATTGTACACATCAGACAAGAGGTGGGAGGAGGGGAGGTACAGGGGGAATAAGGGGCAGAAGGTTGAGACTGTTAGTTTGGCTTGTAATAACATCGGAAAATTCATTTTTTTTTCTCTTTCTTTTTGGATAGGGAGAATGACCTGTAGTCATGGTGTTACTAGATGTTATACCATATACTAGATGTTACTAGATTTTATACCATTTTAAAGCTTAATGTATGGCTTCACATGACTGTGTCTGCACATAGTGCTGATCCCCATGGTGTGTAAAGGTGTAATACAGGTCTTATAGTCAGTGCAGACTGGATGTTAACAGGACCTGCAGAGGCTGCTGGGTAGACTACAATTGCACTTTTTCACCCCAGAAGTTCCTGTTACCTTTATTTCGAAAGAGAGGGTTTAAAACCCTGTGCTTTGTTCTGATAGTGCTTTGTGACTGGGCAGCCCTGGGGCACTCTGTGTTTGCAAATCGATGAGTCTTTTGAAAGAGAGCCACATCTGGGTCCAGTACACACAAGGACTGCCATTGCATGACTTTCCAGAAGTCTAGATTTGGCCAAGCAAGAAGTTTTGGTACCCTTCTGGAAGACTTTTTCAAAAAAGGTAAAAGTGCAATCTACTTGATGATCTCTTTTCCATTGGGATCCAGGCATGAAGATGATGTGCAACACTTCAAAGTGATGAGGGATTCAAAGGGTAGCTATTACTTGTGGACAGAGAAATTCCACTCGCTAAACAAGCTGGTGGACTACTACAAGACAACTTCCATCTCCAGGCAGAAGCAGATCTTCCTAAGGGACAGCAGTCAAGAAGAAAAGGTAAACACAAACTGTCTTTAGGAGTTTCTCAGTCAGAAACCTTTCTGTGGAAGGAGTTCATCCCATGAGAATGTCTCAGGATGAGGAGGAGGACAGTCTGTCCCTGGAAACCCAGACACAGAACTACACTGGTGGGGCCTGAGACACAGATTTTTGGTGGATTCAGTGGTATGTAGAGTTGTATAATTGAGCAGAATTTTTTGATTCTTCAAATCTGAATAGAGGTGTTTTGCTAAAGCTGTGCTAAGACCTCAGAGCTGAAATTCTAAGATGCCAAGGGAAGCAGGACTTATTGAAATGCAGGTACAGGGCTGACTGGTGGGTTGTGACTGTGAAGAATTTGAGTCTGGTTTCTTAGTGTCCTTGCACGCACCCAGAGTGCAACTACAGCTGCAAGTTTGTCTGCTTAGAAGAATTGTCCATCTTCTGCTACTGAGCAAACACAATAAAAGGAACGTGGAGGAACAGAGAGCAGAACCTGGAACAGTTAACCTGGCTGTTAGGAACTAGAAAGTACTACCAAGAAGAACGTAGCAGATCTGGGAACAAGATGTACCTTCAGGAAAGGTATAGTCGATGTTTGAGAATACAGAGAAATCCCAGTCCAGTGAATGCCTGGTTTTGTGCCAGGGGAACAAGCAAATGACATAGCAGAGGCTGCTACACATTGCACTCCCTGTACTGGGAGTGAACATGCCTGGTCACTGCAGCAACCCAAGTCCTGCCTCACTGGGAAACGGACTCTGGTATTAAATTACCAGGATGTGCAAGAGAGGCAAGGCAGAAAGTACGTGACCTGCTGACTACAGCAGTAAAGTTTTATAGGCTGCATGTGGGTCATTCTTGCTGGCTCAAAATGAGAGATGATACATTTTTCAGTCTGAAGAATGGGCCTGGGTTGTTGTCTTCTTCTGGACCACTTATACAGAGCTTTAAAAACGCACTAGTAAGGTATAAAAATAGAGGCTCTGGGATCTGTAAGAGAGATCACAGTGATGAATCTCTGTGTCTGGGGAAGGAAAGAAAGACTGTATGCATGTATATCAATATAACAACCTGTTTGGGCTGACTGTGAGCAGGAAGGGAAAGAGATGCATTTGCTCCAAGATGCAGACAGGCAAATGAAAGAACAGAACTCAAGTTTGCTTTGGCAAACTCTCTGTACATTTGTTATGGTGATGGGCACAGCAGGGTATGTTTAGCACTCATCACAGTGGAGTTTCTGTTCAGAATTCAAATTTTAGATGCTGCAGCTGTATGATAAAATGATTGTAATATATAGATTTCAGTGCAGAGACAAATGAAGTCTAAGGGCAGTATTTCAAGAAAGGGCTTGGCTCCTGTGCTGATCCTCAAATCAGTAGCTGTATTTTCAGCCCAGCACCTCCCAGTACTACGCTGACTTCAGATGGAGAGTGGCTATTTCAAAGATCTAAAATACAGGTTTCCTGATTTGTTCTGCTGTTCAGAGGGGCAGGGTCTTCTATTTGAAAGAGCCTTCAGAGTAGTAGTGCTCAGCGTGCAATGATTGCACAGCTTTAGTCAAGGACGTGGTAGGAAGCAAAACCTGACCTCACTTTTGTGATCTTTCTTCCATCAGGAGAGGCGTGGTGGGAGCCTGGAGAGGATAGGTCAGGAAGGATTCCACATGGGAGGAGCATCTGGAGAAGATCATTCTTCTATATCCAAGAGATACCTAGACCACCCTCCTCCCATACTGCAGCAGCAACAGGTACTACCAGGAACAAGGGGCTGGGACATCAAGCCCAGGCATATGAAATATCGGCTTTTATTGCTTGGTAGTGAGTGAACAGTCATTTTGTCAAAAATCTGCATCTCTCAGCTATGCACACAAAATAGAACTTGTTTCCTAGATGTTTCCTAATTCTTCTCTCCATCTCCCTGGGCCAATTTGTGTTGATGTGACTTAGATGTGTGGTCATATGGCTACTTTTCTTAGATTTTGTCTCATTATTCTTTGGCTAATTTGGCTACTAGATTTATAGGCCTGCTTGCTGTCCTTTACACTGTGGAGCAGCCCAAGAAAAGGTAAAGCAGTGAGATACAGTCAGCTGCATCAGCACCACTGATGTTCCCCCAGCATATGGGACAGAGGAAGAGCAAGGAGTGGGCAGGACTGGGTCATAATAATTCCAGGTTGGCTAAAGTCCCCTTGGCAAGCATGGCTTTTTATCTGGGAGTTTGAGCGACCTTAGTTTTCCTCCAAAAGTCTCAGAGACCAAAAAACCCCTCTCTGACCATTTGTCCTAGCAGCTGTGAAACACAGGTGAGGACAGTCAACTTTCAACTTCTTTTTTAAGAAGTAAAATCCAAAATAGAACAGTCTAAGCTGACCTCTCCCATGAGGGTCATTACTTGCAGAACTGGAGCACAGGGACTTTATTGGAAGCAGACATCTAAAATTATGTGTGTGGGGGCTTGCCCCTGACTGCTTGCCCACTAATAACTCTTAAATCCCCTCATTTATACCTCTCAGAATATATATGTGTCATGGTTTAATCTCAACTGGCAACTAAGTACCATGCAGCCACTCAATCACTCCTCCTCCCGCTGGTGGGAGTAGGGAAAGAATCAGGAAAAAGGTAAAACTCGTGGGTTGAGATAAGAACAGATTAATAATTGAAATAGAGTAAATAGTAGCAGTAGTAATAATAATAATTGTTGTTATTATTATTTTATCTTTACTTACAAGAAAACAACAAAAAGCAAGAGAGGAATAAAACTCAAGAAAAAGAAGTGATGCGTAATACAATTGCTCATCACCCACTGACTGATGCCAGTCCCTGACCAGTTATTGGCCTCTTCTGGCCAACTCCCCCCAGTTTATATACTGGGTATGATGTTCTAGAGTATGGAATATCCCTTTGGCCAGACACGGAAAAGTCCTTGATTTAGAGTGAGGCACTACTTAGCAACAACTGAAAGATTAGTGTATTACCAGCAGTATTCACATACGAAATCCAAAACACAGCACTATACCAGCTGCTTCAAAAAATTAACTCTAGTCCAGCCAAAACCACAACAACATGACTTTGCTGCTGCTGTTTTCTTTCTAGGAAAGATATGGTGGGAGTCTGGACAGGAAAGATGTGATGCACAGACTAAGGGATCATGGCCAAGGAGGTGCAGGAGCTATGCAACGGAGACACACAGACCCACTGCACCAGCAGACACCGGTAGGTGATGCACCTGCAAGGCCTCATCTGCCCAAGTCACTGGGTCCCTTAGCAAGGGCCAAGCAGTCTGGGCAGTGTCACCTACGTGGAGGTTGCGTGAGAAGCAGTGTATTTCACCTGCCAGGCCATGTCTCACAAGACATTTCTGAGTCTCAAGACTCTATCCCAGCCACCTGAATCTGCTTCTGGGGCACTCTGAGGGTAGGACTACAGTGTTATGTGAGCATAGTTCTGGTAACTGCTCTCAAGGTCAGTCTTATGCAGCCTCAGTGCAAGAGGGAACTTAGCATGAGCTCACCAAAACAGGCATCTGGGACGTTGGAACAAGCACAAGCTCACCCTTGGATTTTGATCAAGCATGAGTCCAGTCCAGCAGAAGACATTTCTGAAAGCCTAATGATCTCTTCTAGTAGAACTTCATGTCCATTAACGCACAGGGCTTTCAATTATCTTTGCCACCACAGCCAGGCAGTGACTGATGTCAGTAGCTAAACGTGCAGTACATTTTTTAAGTTCTGTGGAGAGCAGCCTCATGATACTGTACCATGCTGCAGTGCTCCTCCTGTCTTGCAGTGCACTTGTAGTCACACTGGCTCTTCCATTAATTTTTGCTGCAGTCCTGAGAAGGCCTGAGGTCACCCAGCTCTACATGTCTGTGCCTGGCACATCTCTCAGACCTCCTTTGTCATCAAAGCAGGACTCACCTACCTGACACCCTTGGCTGTCAGAGCCTGTTAGCACAGTGGATGTGGGTGTGATCCAGATGTGTCTCTGCAGACACCCCAGACCACTCCCCCATGGCATCCATACCTGGCACTTGACCTTCAGTAACTACCTGCTCTGCAAATTCCCACTATGTGATTGCCCACAGAGAATGTGGTGTCTTTCTCTGCCTCAGCCTGTGATTCCACTGCTAGCTACAAAGTATTTCCCCATCAGCTCAGTGTGACCTAAGGCATGCTCCTCTTCCTTGAAGAAATGTCCAGCTTAGCCCACAACCAGAGAACCTAGATCCAAGGAGAGAAGGGAAGGACAGCAGACCTTTCTCAAGAGTGAGTGAGAAAGAACAGACTGGATTAGGAGATTTGGAACATGTTAAAAAATAGGGGCATGCTCCTTTTCTTGGCAAAAGCCCCGAATCTGTATTGTAATCCAGCTTAAAATACAGTGGTTTTTATCTCTCAGAGACTGTGGCAATGAATAACAACATGCTTTTGCCTGCCACATCCCATCAGTGATGCAGAAGCCACAAATCCAATTATAGGAAGGTCTATATGTCCAACCAAATAACTAGGGGCCAGGTCTAAGCAGGGCCCTGAATAGAAGATTTATCAAAAGTTCGTCTGCCTTCAAACAGATCTCTCCACCTGTCCCTGCCAGATACACCTCCTAAATTATCCGTGCCCTGTGGCGTGGATGCCAACAATTTCCCAGAAAGAACGCCAAGCTGTGTCCTTTAAAATATTATTTCTGGCCAAAGTGGGAGATTGACTGCAAAGTCCTTTTAAAAAAAAAATCTAACCATAGTGCACATTACAGTGCACACCCCAAATAAACTGGTATACCCAAACAGATAAATCCTTTGGATCTCAGGGACCTGACCTTGGGGAGAGTCTGAAGAAGGTTTAAGACTCTCCCCTCTGCCTCAAAAGTGCCTGAAAGAGCCAGTATGCATTCTTATTTTTCTTTATCCTTCTTTACAATGTTCTCTACTCTCGCCTGTGTGCTGGGTCTCTCTGTCCTCGACTGGCCGAGGACACATTTTGATATCTGTACCAGCATCAGGCCAGCTCCCTAGAGGCATTCCCTAATGGTTACAGACCAGCAGGTCTCAGGCAGGAGTCCTCCTGTGCTCTATAACTGGCTTCAGATGTGGCTGTCCTGGCTGCCCTTACAGGGCAGAGGCAGCAGAGCCATGAGAACACGATTTCCTAAGGACCTGCTCTCAGCCTGACTTTTCACCTTATGGTGCAAATACCCACAAATACACTTGAGGCTGCTGAGGAACCAAACACCGTCCCTTGGGTGTCCCAGTAAATTGGTCCCTCCTTCCTGGCATCTTGGCCACTTCCTGGTTTAATTGCAAGTTGGTCTAAAATTCAGCACTGCTTGTCCTTGCTTACTGAATGCATTTACTGGGTCTTAAGAGGGGTGACAGGAAGATGGTCTTTAGAAGTCCTGGCTCCTTGTTCCCTGCGTGTCTCTCCTCTCCTTTCCAGCGAACGCTGTGGGTCCGTGCCTTGTACGACTTTGATGCTATGGAGCACGACGAGCTGGGCTTCCGCAGTGGAGACATCTTAGAGGTCCTGGACAGCTCCAACCCATCCTGGTGGAAAGGACGCCTGCGTGGGGAACTGGGTCTCTTCCCTGCCAACTACGTCACACCAGTGCTGCTGTGAGGGCACAGCATGGCCCAGAGGGCTCTGCTGGAGCTGCTCTTCTGACAAGACAGGGACAGAGAAGGAGTGCGTCTTCCTTTGCCACAAGAACATACATTGTTTTTTGTTTTGTCTTAATTTATTGGCAGTTGATCTTTTGAAATGTTGGTATGAAAGAGAAACCCTTTGAAGAAGAAATTTTTTATCCCTATTTTTCACAGTCATGAAGGGGAGGGAGCAAAAATCTTGGACTGTTCATTGAGACTTTGCTGGGTGCTCCCTGCCCTGTCACCTCTTTGGGTAACTATTGACAAGCTCCTGCAATTAGGTTTATTCTGTGGAAATGCCCCTCAGGAAAGTCAGGCTTCAGGTTAACTTCAGGTTCAGTATTCAGGTAGCCCTATCCCTTCAGTTTGGGTCTGGTAGCAGTCATAGTCTCTTCAGGCTCCATTCCACTTTTCTGTCAGAGGCACGAGGGACGCCCATGTGAATTAAATGATCCTTGGCAACCACATTAATCCTTCAGTTAAGGAAGGAAAGTGAAGGGGCTTTAGGTTGAGGCTGAGGCAATCTAGACTTTCCTTAATAGTTTCTGGCTTGCCCATCTCATACTGTGTGTATGGACTGTATGGATATACCAGATGAAGGGAAGGAACCCTGTAAGCTCTTGTACAAACATGCAAGTGATGAAGGTATGGGAGGGCAAGAAGCTTTCTTTGCTTCTTCTCATAGGCCTGCTCTTCTTTCTGCACCCCGTAACAACTTAACCCATTTTCAAGCTGCCCTTCTGGGTACCTACACTTCAGCTAGATAGCTTGATTGGAGCAGATCAGGCCCTTCAGCTAAATTAGTACCCACTGGACTGGATAACAGTTAATATCCCTCACTGGTTCCTTTTGTAGAACTGACCTGGGGAGGGATTTGAGAGGTTTCTCTGGTTTGGTGGCAGAAGTTCTTTCCCTGAGAACTTGCTGTGCTGAGGATCACCATGTACACAACTCTGGCTTACTAGAGAAATGTCTCATCCAACAGGTTAAGCTGCTATTTTACAGTATGCAGAGAATAAAGCTGTAGCCATTTAATAGTCTATTCTCTGTTCCAGTTTCTTTTGGATAAAATAAGGTAAATTAATAGGTTTTCAAATAACTGCTGAGTGAATGCCCAGATGTGATAGAAATTTATTGCAAATGCACATTAACTGTCCCCTTCACAAACTCTCTGAAGGGGAGAGAGTTTGCATAACCACTGCTCAGGCATGTTGATATTAAACAAACTGACTGAATTTTTCACAACATGTGGGACCTCAGCGGTCAGCAAGGAGAAGTGATGATTAATCATTATTGAAAAAGAAAGAATAGGCAAGTGAAAACCTCTAAACACAAATCAGACTCAGCAACAAAAAAAAAAAAAAAAAGAAAAAAAATAGTTCTTATCTTTTGATAGTCTCAGTGGAAGAAAAAGAACCCAGGAAATAGGTTCTTGGTGAAATCCAATTTAATGTAGCTGGCCTGAATAAAGCTGCCAGCTAGACAGAGTATTAGCACAAAGAACCCATTTTGAGAGAACTCCACCAAAAGCAGATTGGTGAAGTAAAATGAGAATATTTAACAAGGCATATAAGCTCTAAAGAGAATAGAAAACTTTGAAAGACACATTAAGAACTTACTGGCTCCCACAGTGGTCCAGGGCATACGACTGCCTGGGCTGGACGTGGCCCTGTTCTCTTGCAGGAGCTCTGTTCTGGCCCTTTAGTGTCTTCTTCTAAAGGGAAGTCCATGAGGCTTCTTTTGGAACAGGATCCATTACCATTGGTATGAAGGTGTAACCTCAGTGACTCCAGTCTGAAGAGTGTTTTGGTGTGATTTGCCCTTTTTTAACCTTTTTGTGTGTTGGTTGCTTTTCTGCTAAGGTAGTAACAAATTTGGAAGAGAGAGGGTTAATAGTGAGAGAGAGGCAGGGTATTAAGGCCAGAAGGAGATGGAACCAAGAAACCAGAGACCAACAAAGGCAAAGGAGGGATAAAAATGATGAATCTTTCATATTCAGCTCTGGCTGAAACAAAAGAAATGGTGTATTCACAATTACTCCCATCATGTCAAATCATCTTTCAATTAATTCCTTTTTTTCTGTATTAGTTACTTTTAAAATTAGAAGCAATGTCTCCTTTTCCTTTCCTCAGCACTCTAAAGACCCTCTTGGTAGTGAAGATGTAGTTGCACAAAATTAATTGAAGATAATGCACTTAGCAGTTTGATAGCTCTTCACACATTTGAAACCCCTTTACAGAGATTAACTAATTAAGCAAGTCTAAGTAGTGCATTGTAAGTACCCCCGTGTTAACTCATGATTCATTTGAGGAAGAGGTAAATTTTCACGTGATTTTTTAAATTGATGTCTAAGGAACTAATACCTAAGGTAATTAGTATTAAAGGACTGCACGCTAATTATGGACAACATACCAGAGCCACAGTAAAATCAGGATTTCTCATTATGAGCAGCACCTAATGACAGCAAAATTACCAGGAGGTGACAGCCTCACGGCGTCTGTGATAACTCCACCAGTGCCCTGCTCTGCTGTCCTGTGCAGGGGCCAAGCTCGGGGCTGCCTTGCCCAGTCTCTCTTGCCTCTGCTTTTGGCCTTGCAGTGCTGCCTGCATTTACTGCACATGGCAGGAGCTGGGAGGCACAGGTGTCAGCCTGCATTTTTATACTCTCCCACAGTAAAAGTCATTTTTCTCCCAGCAAAAGAGCCGTGCTAAGGATTGTGGCTATTCCCAAGTCTCCGGAGACTCTGGATACAAGGGGAGGTGTGGGCAAAGTGGGGAACTTTGGGGAGATAGAAGGGGCTGTAGGATGGAGATATTTTCTGTGCCCCATGCCGTTTTCTGCCCATGAAATTCTCTCTCTCATAGACCAGGCCACTTAATAAGGAAAGAGAGACACTCCTCTCCTCTAACCATATACCCTGCCAACCTTCCTGCTCTTTCTTCCAACAGGTTTTAAATGTAGCACAATCCTTATTAATATTGTGGTGATTCACTTACACCTCAGAGTCTATTGCCCATGCAAGAGGCACATATTAGCAACCTAGGACTGGAGCCTTAAGGTGACAGTGCTGCACTGACCTCACCTGACATTTGCCAATGATTTGGAAATAACCAAACCTCTGGAACACATCCCAAGAGAGTCCACTGTGAAACCAAAATAGGAAGGGATAAAGAGGAAAACCAAAGAGTATTTTGTTTCTTATTTTTCTTAAGCAAGAAAGACAGTTCCTGAGAAAAGAGAATGTAAACCGAGATAAAAGTAGGAAAAGTATGTGGGAAGGCAAACATTATAACAAATGAAACAGAGGAAGCTGGACTTGTACATGGTAAAATAAGTTTGATGAGCACAGCTGAGCTGTGCTTTCTCCTGTCTGAATGAACTTTTTGCCTATGTTCTGCTGCAAATCCATGTTTTGCTTGGAAATGTCTCTGTGATTAATAAGGCTGAACTAAAAAGAGTAAATGGAAATTTCCTTTCATGTGAGAGATGTGCAGGCAGTTTTCTGTGCCACAAAAGAGGTCTCTCTGCATTGGTGTACATGTTTGCTGTAACAGCTGTGCTCACTGGAGCGCGCTGCAGAAACCACGGGAGCAGGGCTGGTTCCCACTGGACTGCTCACAGGTAAGAGCACCTGGGAGATGATCCTCAGGGCTGCCACAAAGTCAGCACCTGCTCAGGCTGCTGTGCCAGCCTCTTGTGCCAGGAAAACAAGTTCATGGGTGGTTGTTGTTGGTTTTTAAATGGAAGTTTCAGTGGGCTGTGCAGGAAATTTGAAGCTTTTCACAACAGCCACCTGTTCATGACTTTTTCTATTTAGCGGCACCTCTCATCCTTCCTCCCCAACAGGATCCCAATGCTGCAGCCTCTAGAAAGGCCCTTTTGCCTTCAGCCCTTGTGGAGAGTAACCAAGGATGTCAGAAGCAAAAGATCCAGCAGCCAGGACTACGTGGCTTGAATAACCTTGAACAGCAACGTGGCATCAGCTGGGACATTTTGCACTGCAGGAGCAAAGCCACAGCAGGTGTAGTCCAGCAGTGAGGTGAAGGGTGATCTCTATCCCAAGTGGGAAGCAGCAGGTCTTTAGTAATGTCAGTGTCACATCATAGGGACAACAAGGATATCTGGTGGGACAGAACTGTGGCCATCTGGACTAGGGCTCGGCTCAGACTCTTGTTCTGCTTCTGCAGCTCTTTGGCGAGGAGCCTGTGTTCCACCACACTAGGTGTGAGAAGTATTTGGCAATGCTGCCCATCCCTGCCCAGTGCAGCCCCAGAAGTCTCCATGCACCTCCTTGCAGCTGCAGCCCATCACCTTGCTGCCCCTCCTGGTCCCATGGCCCAGCTTGTGCCTCTGTGCTGAGAGAAAGTGCTCTGCAGACATCTCATTTCAAATATTCGTTCAGAGCAATTGGCTCAGGTGCTTTTAAATGAAACCCCATAGAGGTCAGTCAAAACCATTAGTGATCCCTAGGTGATGCAGGCAGTGACATTTAATGGCTAAAACACAGGCATGAACTAAAGAGCTTCTGACACCCAGCCTGTCCTTGCTGCTGAAAACTTTGCATTTCAGTGGGGAACCATGAACTGAGTGCATGATAAAGCCTTTAACAGCCCTGAAGAAGAGGGCAGAGCAATTTCTCCAATTTTTTAGAGGCAACTTTCATGTGACAGAACTCATGAGCCTTAATTCGCATCAAATGCAAAGGAAGTCTCTTACATAAGCAGAACTGCCAGCAGAAAACAGCCAGTGACTTATCTGTGAGCTACAGGGTAGCAGGGAAACAGGCAAGTGAATGAGGAAAGGTCACTGACCTTTGTGCACAGAGAAAATTCAAAGCACATTGCCTGCTGCCATTGTGCAAGTGAGAGGTGCTTGGACCATGTCCAGCCTGCCAACATGAAAATGCAAAATTTCGCAAATGGCAGGCGTGCAGGGATCCTTGTAGACATGCAGAAATAAAATTAGCTCAGGCAACAAAGGGAGGAAGAAAAACAAACAAATTAAAAGATCCCTAGGTATCTTGCGGCTTCTCCCTGCTAGTACAAGCAGGCTCATTTCCACCAGGATTTGTGAAAAATACAGTCATGGTGAGTTTGTTAGTCACAAACAAAAATGAGAGTAAAAATGGAGGGAAAAAAGCAGTTTAGAATGTGCATCTACTACTGTTCACTTAAAGCTATAAAATGGTGACAGTGTCCTGATGCAATGACTGAAGTTGGAGACTCTGTTTAAGCAGTGCTTCTGAAACCTTTCACTGATGTCTGTGATTCATGCACATCTATGAATTCTGTGGTTCTATATCCAGCCACAGAAAAGGAAAACAGAAAGGAAAACCCAGGAAAAATATGTCATACCTTCTCTCCTGATCTAGAGGTCATTTGCAATGTATCTTTTCTGTCTGTGCTGTACTGAATGTGTCATCATTTCCTTGTGCCACTAACCAGTCCCTTTCCCTGGTCAAATTCCAAGATCAGTACTACTGCAGTGCCAACAGGTAATAACAAACAGCAGGAATCAGTGCTTGGTGCTCCTGCTTGTGACTGAATGTTTTCTGCCAACATTTTGTTGTTGGTGTCGTTTTTGTTTGGATTCGGGGGGTGGTGTTGATGTTTTTTGCAGTACCCCAAAGGTTTGGTTGTGAAACGCTGAATTAGAAGTAGACTGCACCAACATGTTAATTTTTTCTTTTGTCTCATCAAAATTTATGGAGAAAAAAAAAAAATCAACTGTAAGTTTACTACCAGCACTAAGGGTTTGGGAAACTGCCCTTTGCTCTGGCCCTTCGAGAGTCACTTTGATCAGAGCTGAGTGGGCGTGTAGCTCGTTCTGCATTAGCAGCTCTCCACACTCACCTGGCAGAGGTGCGAGTGGAGGGATGTGCGGCAGCAGAGAGGCAGCTCTGTGAAGCTGCGAATCTGAGCTTGCCGTTGTGAGGGCAGTGTTTGCGCTTTATCGGACGGAGGTGGCCTGCTAATAACAATGGCCGTGCTTTCATCAGAGCGGGTGAGTCAGTCCGCCAGCTCTGCCGCCCTGCACAAAGCCGTCCCGTGGTTTTTTGCCGGGACAATGAGTTGAGTCAGCTCACCGAAGGCTGCGCAAAGAGGCGCAGAGCCAGCGCAGGGTGAGCAGTGGGAATGCACAGCCAGGAGGGGAAAGGGTAAGAGGCAACGCGCCCGTCCTGGCAGCGGCAGCTCTTGGATCGCCTCGTCCTAGGCTGCGCACTCAGCAAAATGCAAACTTACCTGGCAGTGAGGTCACCAGAAAGCTTTTACATGAGACGGGGACCCGTTCTTTAGAGGCCGTTTGGGAGATCGGAGTGCAGGCAGGAAAGGGGGAAAGAGCTCAGATCTGCTGCAGGCAGGAAAGGGGGAAAGAGCTCAGATCTGCTGCAGACAGTAAAGGGGGAAAGAGCTCAGATCTGCTGCAGACAGTACCTCTCCTCCATGGAAGCTTACAGAAGCTCCAGTTAAGCAGCTGTAAGAATTTTGGATTGGTTTTGGATTCATTTGTTTGGTTTTGGTTTTTGTTTGGTTTTTTGTTTTAACTGTAAACTAAAGCAGGGAAAATAATTTGACCATAGCCAAACTCTCAGTCATTCAAGCTATACTCAATATTAACTCTGAGGAGTATGGATCATACTCAGGCGTTTTCAGGAGTAAAAGAATAAAAGCGAGAGACACCTCGCTGCCCTGTGAAATCGCTGAATTATTAGTGCCACTTGCTGCTGATGCTTCTCTTTCGGGGTGGGGTGAAGCTATCGGTCACGTTTATCAGGTTGGAGAGCACGCCAGGGCTCACCAGTTTAAATCTTCAGCGTCAGCTGACCAGAATAATAGCTGCATATTCTCATTTAAAATGTGCATGGCTTGTAGAGCACAGGCATTTCACAAACACTCTGGAACACCCGTCAAAAACACCTGGAATTTAGGGCTCCAAGGCACACCAATGGGCAGTTTGCATTTCCAAGAAAGGAAGTGAAATGAAATGAAAAATCAAGCTGTGAAATGAAATTAAATTAAACTTCCCTGAATGAAATTAAATGAAATTAAATTAAATTAAATCTTGGGATTTCGTTTCCTGAAAGGAAATGAAATCAAAAATCAAGGAATCAAGTGAAATAAAATAAAACTTCAAGGAAAGAAATGAAGTGAAATGTAACAATCTAGACATTTCCTATCATGAAATTAATATTCATTCAAGGTATGAAAAGGATATCAAGGAATGAAGACAAATTAAATGTAACTTAAAGGAATGAAATCAAATTAAATGAAATTAAAAATAAGGAAATGCAATTGAATGAAATCTCACTATTTAATTTTCTTTTGTGAAATGACAAAGCAAGGAATGAAATTAAATAAAATGTAACTTCATGTAATAAAAGGAAATTAAATGGAATTTTAAAATACAAAAAAAATATTAAAAATAAATGAAATGACAAATCAAGGAATGAAACAAAATGAAATTAAATTTAATGTATATAATGAAAATAAATGAAAAAATGAAATGAAAAAATATAAAAAGAAAGGAAATGTAACAAAATGAAATTAAATAAAATCTCAAGATTTCATTTTCTAAAAGGAAATAAAACGACAAATTTAATTTGATTTCATTTTCTTACATTTCTTTTCATTTTTTCATTTAATTTCTTTTCCTTTTATTCCATGAAGTTTCATTTCAGTTCACTTCATTTTCTGATGTTTCATTTCATTTTTCATTTTCACTTCATTTCATTGAATTTTCATTTCATGCAAGGAAATGAAATCTAAAGATTTCATCTAATTTCATTTTCTTATGTTCATTTACATTTCATTTCATTGCACTTCATTTCAATTCATTCACTTAAGTTTCATTTCATTCCTTTAATTTTCATCTCATGAAAGGCAATGAAATCTTGAGATATCCTTTAATTTACTTTTGTTACGTTTCATTTAACGCAGCTGTCTTTTGTGTATGAGAAATTCACATTTATGTTGACACCGCTCTGTTACTTTGAGCATGGTTGCAAAACTCAGGTTCATGAATGGCTATCCTCTTTCTGTAGGACATTTAATCCTTGTACGGACAAGGCCTGACTGGCTCAGCTCAGTCACCTCAGCCTCGTGTTTGCGTCGTGCCACTGTCTCCCCTCGCACTCCCGCATCAGCTGGGACCTCTTGTCTTCCTCACTGTAGCTTCTGATACCTTCATCCTGCATCCACAGCTTAAATCCTTCATTTGGTTCTCAAATTCATTGTACAGTGTTCCTAAAGTTCGCCGTCCCCATCACTTCCGTTCTCGAGAGTACGTGGATTTGTAGATTTGCTTTCCATTTCCTTACACCTACCATGGACATGAGTGTTCTCTCTCTTTTTGTACGTGTGGGTTTTGTTTTGTTTTTGAAGTTTTGCAAGCGTTATTTTAGTATTTATTCTTACTCTTTCCAAGTTGCTGTAAGCACTTGGGAATGCTAAATCCAGGCCAGGGCCCTGCAGTGCTGGCACTGTGGCTGTGCCCAGAGCTCTGGCAGCTTCCAGGTGGCAATAAGGGGTGTCCAGGCAAGTCGACAGGAATAGCACAATTGTAGGACCACAATTCTTACCAGGAACAATCATTTTGTCTCACATTGTCAACTTGTAGTTTGCAATACAGGGCTGGCCTCCCCTCAACATCTGCACAGATGCTCAGGTCTTAAACTAGCCTGGAAGTCCAGGTCACTCCTCAGGTATGAATGCTTGATCCCAATTAATAAGGGATGAAGCAGAGAGAACCCATGAGATGCAGGAATCCAGAGTCAGCAGCTTTGGCAGAACTTTGTGAAGTTTCAGCTTTAGTGTCATTGTCTAAGTTTTAGGAAGCAGCAGCCTGTGCTGGCTTAGTGGCAGAGCTCAGGCAGCAATTTGAAATTAAAAATTAAAATATGTCAACCAGGGAGAAAAGAAAAAAAGGGATCCTAATTAGGAAATGCAGAAAACTGACAGAAAAAACCAAATATATCAAGGACATAACCCTGACTGGAAAAGCTTGAAACAGTGAAGGATTTTAAGAAAATTTGGAGTAGGAGTAATTCTAGCAATGATACAAACTTAAGAACATTTAAATTGATACAGGGAAGACAGAGGGCCTTGAGTCAGTTTTTTATGGAATAAGCAGTGTATGTTAATCTTGGCAAACTCTGTCCTATATCTTTGTCCCTGGTCATACCCAAAACATCAGGGGTGAAAGGAAGACAACATGGAATCAATTCCCTGGACATCTCTATGCTGAGAGAGGCTGTGACAGGTCCAGAAAATAAGATAGGAAGACTAACAAAGGAAGAGGGTATTTTTCATTAAACCATGACTTCAAGTCCATGAGAGCCTCAGTGTCACACAGAATGGAGGGCAATGAAATGAGAAGTCACAAAGGTCCAAATCCTTACACAGGTCTTTATCTTCCACATCAAATATATTTATATTAATGGCATCTCATGCCCATTAATGGCATCTAATGCTTAATAGTTGCAGTGGAACTGCCTTGCATGAGTGGGAATTCAATGTCTAACTGCACCTGAGCATCTGACCCTCTGAAATGGGCTCTGCCAGAGCCTGCGGTGTGCCTGGAGCCTCTGCTGTGCAAGGGCTGCTGTGGGCAGAGCACCACGTGGGATGGGAACAGAGCGTCCTGTCCCTGTGGTGGAGGGCAGTTGCTGCACACAGGATGCTCTGGTGTGGGCTGCTGACATCCTGGACCAAAGGTAATTACTCAGGTCTTCATTTTCGTTCTCTGCCTTCCCACTAATGTTTCTTCCCTATTTCTATGGGCTTGTGTGTGCGGGCTGCCTGTGGTCCAGAAGGTCTATTATCTTCCCATCCTGACATCTTGATAGGCAGCAGAACGAGTGGGATACAGCACTAAGAGGTCATTAGCATTCAAATAGATCACGAGCTCACCTGGGGGTTTTGCATGACAGTGTTTTCCCAACTTCTTGTCAGAAACAAGTGTTGATAAGCAGGGCAGTCACCAGTGGTGAAACTGCAAACATGAAATCAAACCTTGGTGGTGCTTGGGAGCAAGGAGGAGCTCACCTTGCACATTTGCTCACCTGCAGGAATGGGAGGTCATGAAAGGCTGCCCAGAAAATACAAAGTGTGCTGTGGAGAGCTGGCAGTTTGCTTCCTGCACCTCTCCTCTGCTGTCCAGGGCAATCTCACAGTCTGAGAATTCCCTTTTTTTGTGTATAATATGCCGAGCGAGCATCTCTGTCCTGTCCTACACTGAGCTTGTGGATCCCTAATTTTCAGTGTACACTAGAATGTTTGTGGACTACTGTGTGTATGTGTGTGTCCATAGAAGATTCTGTTAGTGCCTGCTTAGATTTGTGGGTATATGTGCTTGTTAGGAATTTCATAATTTCACCCAGAGTTTCCTTATGTGTAAAATGGAGATAATAACAGGTAATTACCTACCTGTCAGGGCTGCTGTGAGGACAAATTAACCAATGCTTGTGTGGGTGTTTGCAGATGAAAAGCATGATATTAGGACTAAATATAATGATTGAATATTACAGAAGAGAGTTTGCATTTACTATGGTGATTGAATATGAGTTGAAAGTACTTTGTAGGTGTTTATTTCTTGTGCAGTACTGAGTATTTGTGGAAGGTGGAAAACTGGTGGAGCCAAGTTTGGGGTATGTTTCAAAGAAATGGTTGAAGTTCCTCTTTAACCTGAGAGCAGACTGACTTTCTTCTCTCAACTAAATCTAATGCTGAACAAGGGACAAGAGAACAGAGGAATGAAAATGTGGGCAAGCTAGAGAGGAAGGGAATGAAAATGAAATGCAATTGAAGATCATGATTTCAAAGAACAAAAATGTAAAAAAAAATGAAAGGGAAAATAAAAGCTAGGGGAAATGAGGACAGAGGAAAGGAAAGAAACCTCAGGGATTCATGGGTGTTACATTTTCTCAGTACATGGAATTATGAGAAAGTAAACACCAATTTAAAAGAGGCATCAGAAACAATAGATGAAAAGCATATGCAGGGAAAGAAATTTAGTGAAATGGGAAGGAAGCAAAAGATGTGCTTAATTATTCTTTGTTTTCATTTTGTTAAGTGTAATGGCATAATTCTTTTATTTCCTATGGGTTGTTGAGAGGCACTTCTTTGAAAATCTAGAAGATGGTGCCAAGTATTTCAGATGCTTTTTGCATGTGTTCCATGGGCAGGCTGTTAAGAGTTAAGGTGTGGATGCATTTGTCAGCGTGAGAATGGCCCTGTCTGGTTTCATTTGGCTTTCATGCTGTCTCTGGAGAATTAGTGGAACAAGTTCATTTCCATCGACTCCAGTGAAGCTGCACTGTGAGTGAATCAGAGCCACTCTCACTGCTAAATGTAGCTGTTGCCCTATGAAACCCTGATCCAAAGTGTTCTTCAGGTTAAACCTGGAATGTTTTGTGATTAAACCAAAATAATAAGACAAAAGCTTAATTGTTATGAACCCTCTGAGTATGGTATGTTGGTGTGCAAGCAGGCCAGAGGAGTGGCAAGGGGAGGTGGACCATGAGAAGAGTCAGGTGCAAATAACCAATACACACAGAGTTCAGAGAGCAGACTGCCTTTCTTTGCAAATTGTCCTGGGCTGCAATGAAAATCATTGGCAAACATCCTTGCAGGGTCCTGTGGCCTGCTTACTTTTGCTCCCTCTGGTTCGCCCTCTCGTATCCCTACCCTCCCTACCTCAACATCTCCCCAAATCCAGGATGGCTCCAGTTCTTCATCTTGTTTCACATTCTTCCTTGCACCCCAAAACTTATTTTGGGCTGAATCACTCTTACCTCAACTCATTGGCCTAAATTAATCTTTTGTGTAATTCAACTGACTAAAATTGACGTAAATCGAATTACATCAGAGCTGAAATTAACACAGTCTGACTAAAATAGCACCTGCCTTTTCTGCCGAAGCAATGCCTGTCTCTTCCCCACCTCCACCCACATACCATGATTTTAACATTTCTTTCTCCTCATTGCTCTTTCACTTATCCCACTGCCATGAGCAAGCTGTGCTCTCAGTGGTTGGCGTTGCTCTCTCTGCTCCAGCACCCTGTTCTCCTTCATCCCACAGCACAGGCTGTTGGTCCCTGCTAACAGCCGAGCCATGCCTGTGTCCAAGCCCATGCAACAGCTTTGTATCTTCTACTGGATTTTTCTGTCCTTCACCACAGAGATGCACCATCTGAGTTCAGAGCCTATTTGCACAGGGCACTTCCTGTACCTGCAGAAATTATAGTCTTTCTCCAAAGAATTTGCAAGTCAGAGTGCCATGTTGTACAAACAGGAGGAGGGAAGTTAGATGAAGATGAAGTTATTTGCCAAAGGTAGCCTAGCAGGACAATGGCAGAGTTGTGGGTGTCACACTCAAAGCCTCTCTTCCTTTTCCATGACTTCCTTTAAGCCAGCATGGCATTTCTCATCACCTCTTTCAGCCCATCTTTGGGCCCTCACCCTCACATGGTGGTAAAACATCTCCTTTGCTTGCATTCTCATCCCCTCTGGCTTTCTGACTTCCTTCAGCTTGCCCTTGGAGCCTGCTCATGTTGGCTAGGCTTTCTTCCCTCCTCTTGAAAAATCTGTGTGTTTACAGCCAAAAATAAAGTATGGCTTCTCCGGTTGAGCTGTACTTTATGTCTGGCAGCATGCTCCACCCTTTGCATCTGTGCATCTCTTTGGGGCAAGGATTTATTCCATAATTGCTCTAACTTATTTATTATCATGGCATATGTATCTGCAGTGTTATGCAAACTGTAAAAGCTCCTAGTTCTAAAGGTCACCATGTGTTTGCCTTCCAAACACAGATGAGCTCAGAACAAAAGGGAATGGCAGGCTCACGAGGAGATGAAGGCAGGGAATCACCCTGATCTAACTAATTTGCCAAGGCAGTGTTCACAAAAGTAAGTTACCTAGTGCTGCAGGTACAACCAAACAACCCAATCCAACCCCACTGTCTTCCAGATGAGTGAATTGATTTCCCAGCACTGCTGTGTAGTTCCATAGCAGTGGAGAGCAGCACGTCCTGGACACCCAGAGCAGGATGTTTCTCATCCTAAGTGTCAGGCTACCGAGTCTCCCATGCCACGACTTACACGTGGAGCTTCTCGTTCCGCAGTGCCACGTGCCAGCCGTGGCTTCCTGGAGGTGGTGGACAGAGGCTGGGATGTTGTAGAGGCTGCTGTGGTAGAATTATCCCCCAGCTCAAAAGAGCCTTGCTGCAGTTAATGGCTTCAGAAGCTGGAAAGCTGCTGTGCTACCTGGTGACCAAGGCCACAGTACATCCCAGACATGGCTTGTCACAGTGCTACCCCGAGCACTGGCATGAGTGATAGCTGAGCTGTGATTTGCTTTCCACATTGCTCTGAAGTGTTGAAAGAGGATCGTAAGGTAATACTTACCTGAGCTCATGAAGTGACCCCACTACATCCTATATGTGACTTCCAGGAAGACGAGGGATAAATTAAATGCTTGTGAGATATGCAAAATGCTAAGCCATTATTTGCAGTCCTTCCCAAGATCATCTTCTGCCTACTAGCATTTACTGTGACTTAGGTCAATTGTCAGCATGAGGGGAGAAAATAAATCCAGTCATTGCTTCCTCTACTAATTAACAGCCTCAACTAAGTGGAATTAGAGCCATGAAGACTGGATTCTCATTCTTCTTGTCAGAGCAGAGATGCTCTGATAGGGATGGGGATCTGCCACAGGCTGCACTCTTCCCCAGGGGATGAAGCTGCTTCTCCAGTAGAAAAATATAAATACAGGAGGGTGGGAAGAAGGTAGGGGGGTCTGGCAAGCAGAAACCTGTTCCTGAGCCAGCCATGCTGGAAGAGTAAAAGGAAAAATGCCCAGGGTCACTCTCAAGGGAAGAATTTTAAAAGATCTCACCTAAGTATGACAGGGCAAATAGAAAACAGTAGGTGAGTAGGATAAGCTAAACACAAGGGGAGAGATAAGAATTTTTCATCCTCAGAAGAAGGGGGGAAAGGAATATGGATAAACTCAAAGCTGTGTCTTATTTCTGCTGCAGCTTCTCCTCCACCTCCTTTCCTCCCATGTGCTTTGCATGAGGGTGCAGCAGAGTAACCTGCCACAAGCTCAAAATAAAGAGTACTGGGGGACAATCTGTCTGAAAAATACCCCTCTGCCAAAAAAGAATCTCTTAAATATGATGATCAAAGTGTTCAGGTATTAACAGATGAGAATGGTTTATGAAGCTGGATTAGCTCAGAATCCATCTGATTATTTTTAAACCTCTAAGACTGAAAGCTATAAACCTTCCTAAGAGAAATGCCATTTATTTTAAAATGAGCAGCAAAATCTTGATTAATTGAGTTGCAAAAGAAATGGATCTAAAAACAGGCATTGGAAGAACATGAGTGCATTATGTATTTGGGTTTTGCTTTTGGAAGAATTCAAAACCAGATCCTGTTGCCAGTGCTGATCCAAAGTTATGATAGTCTAAGCCTGAATTCAGGTGTCCATAGACCCAGGGAGGGATTGTCCAGGTCCCTGTTCCTGTGACATTAGCTCAGGACCAGGACCATCATCATGCCCCTGGTCGGTCGGCTGAGAAGTTCTTCCCTACTGAAGTCCCAGCAGTGATGTCTCCAGTATCAAAACAAAGGTGCCCTGCTGGTTTCCCCGTGTGTGGCTTTGGGGTGCCCCTGCTTGGAGGGATGCTGTGGCCTGGGACAAATTCTGCTGTGCAGTGTCTCAGTCAAGCCACGTGGTGGTTTGGCCACACAAAGAGCAACTGGAACAGAGGCAGGGAACATTGCCTGGTTCTTTTTCTGTGACCTTAGTTCAGCACTTATAAAGAAAAAAAAAAAAAAATTAAACAGCAAATTTTGAACATGAATTCCTGTGAAGTTTTGCTTTCACACCTCCAACATGTCTGTCTGGAAATGGCCTTTCCAGAGGGAGGTTTGGTTGGCTCCTTTTATTTTCTTTCTCTGACTCACGGGAGTCACTTGCACCCACTCAATCTGCCTGCACTGTGGCACTGCTGGACAGAAGCACTGGCAAATGAAAGGCAGGGATCTTCTGGAGCTAGTAGTGCTTCTGATAAGGTCATGAGCAGCTAATTTCTCCTTTGCATTGCTTCTTTGGATGTTTTTAAGCTAATTAGACATCCGAGTCCCATGTATGCTGATCAGTCAAGGGCATCTTCAAAACCAAATCAACACACTTCTACCACATCTTAAAATCTAGCTGTATCTTTCTTTATGTTCATGAATCACAGATCAACTTGTTCCATCTCCAGGTCTAAGCCTATGCTTCAGCCTCCTGCATCTCTGCTCAGAGGGTTCCCTTTTTCCTTCCTATGCCACTCCCTTCACATAGTTTTGCATTTATTGTGGGGGCCAAACTGCTTCCTAACTATTCATTTTTTGTATTTTTAGGGCCAGCTTCTAACTTCTTTCCCCCCTAGTCAAGCCTCACAGTTATATTCTTTCCCCCTCCTTATAAAAAACAGTTTCCTATTTTGCCATGGCTTTTTTTAGCCATCCCCCAGTATGTCTAAAACTTTGTAAATATCAGAGCCTCTTCTCTGCTTCCAGCTGCTTTCCTTTCCTCCACTGAATATGCAGCTTTTCAAATGAATTTGTTCATTCTTGGACACTTCGTGTCTCTCTTGCTTCCCCTCCACTGACTCCCTCTTACCCACCACTTTGATTATAACTTTGCCATAACTTTGGCACGTCTCATCATCAGCATGTAACTCCCTCTCCCACTCACTCTTGCTGCACTGGCTGGAGGTCTGCTCCACAGTATCTGGAGAGTCCCATTAACCACTTCCTGCGAGTCTGCCACTCCTCTCTCCAGCCTCTGCCTGGGACACCCGCCCCAGACTTCCTTGTCTGCTCCAGTCCTCTTCCTGTTAGCTCTCACCTGAGCATTTTCTTCCCCAGAGAACTGATAGCAATGCACACTGACAGGTGGCCAGTACACAAATAAGTAGACGATGCTGCAGACTTGTTGCTGTCTTAATTTTTCAGTGCCCCCATTCCTGGTGTTCCTTTGTCTATAAAGCACACCGTGATTTGAGTGCTACATAATTATAGCTGCAATTAAGCATCCTATTCAGAGGCTGCATTGCTAATTCCTCACTGTTTTCTTTAGCCAGAGCTTCTATTCAGGATTTGGTTCATCTGCATAGGGACTCTACAGCTGTCTTTCTTCATTTCTTCCCCTCACCCCCTGCAGGAGAAGCCAAAGTAAATGCAGGTGACGTTGGTTTGGGGTTTCATTTTTTAAGCGCTTCCCTATACCAGCCCTGTGAAGTAGAGTAGTATTTTCCTCATTTTAGAAAATGGAAACTGAGGCACAGCAGATGACTTGGCCAAGGCCCCTCAGGGTAGCTCAGCTGAATTGCAACCAGTTTGAGTCCCTGCCTGTATGGGTGTTGAAAGAGCAAGAGACCAGGGTCAGCACTATTTCTTAGAGGAAACTGCCTAAAAGTGCTGCCCTGTGAAGAGGAGCAGACAGGGAAAACGTCTAAAGGTCTTTCTGTGCGTGCTCAGTCAGCAAATAGCTCACTGCAAGACATGAGCCTGTGAACGCAGTTGTTCCTTTCTGCTCTCTTCAGAGGACTCTCTTACCTATTTACTCTCACATGGAAACATGTGAGTGGGAGGCCAGAAGCACTTGACTCATTTGCAGCAATTCTCCAGTTCAGCAGCTAGGTTTTCTCCCTGAGGCGGTGTAATGTGACAGAAAGGAAGCTTCTCAAAGCATTTCTTCATCCTCCGCATTGCAGTCTGTCACTACTGCTGCAGAAGTGACACACCTGCCTGCCACTGCCTGCAGCTCTTTGGGTCGCTGGAGGGTGAACGGGGAAGGCAGGAGCTTCTTCCTCTCCACCCTGAAATCACCTTGTTTTGGGCTTTTTTGCTCTGCCAGTACTTGGACATGACTAATGCACCCATTCCCGTGCTGGCTCGGCAGCCCTTGCAAATGGGATTTCAGACTTGGGACAAGTGGAGCACGGCTCGCTGTGCACGTAGCAGTCTCCCCACAAACTCCTGGATGCTGATCCAGAGAAGAGAGTCAGGAAGGTGCAATCTCTACCAAGCTTTTGTGGGCCTTGCTGTGGTGCCAGCCAGCACGGGGAAGGAATATAGTGTTTAATAACAACCATGGCACAGGTGCCTATTTATTTACTCTTCTATTCCAGGACAGCAAAGCCCTGTCACCTCAGACTAACCTGCAGCTGACACAGTGAGAAATGGAAAACACTCTCTTGTATCCTCCATCACATAAACAATTAGTTGTCTTTGCACAACTAATTTTTAAGCAGTTGCTGCTTCTTATGGAGGGGAAAAAAAAACCCAAAGAACAAAGCAAAACAAAAAACAACCCAAAAATTAGTATGGTTGAATTGGCAACATTTTGGTAAATCATGTTGTTTTGTTTTGGAGGATACCACTCCTCACAAAAGACTTCTACTATACAGCTCTTGAACGCTGTATCACAAAATGATACTTAATTTAATATCTGCCCCTCTTTTTACTCCTATTTTGCATGTAGATGGTAACAGTTCTTCAGCAAAATAAGATGTAGGTGAGGGAGAAAGCATCAGGATTTTGTTCCTAAAGAGCTGAGCACTCAAGGGTTTATAACGAGAGCTTATAGCAGTTTATGCCACACGAGAAACACTGCTGGGAAATTTATCAAAGAATGTATCATGAGGTGGGCTATTTAGGGACTGAAATTACATAGGAAGGACTGGCAATAGAGATGTGTGCTCAGGACAAGCGCAGTCGCAATTAATGCTAAATATAAGGTGTCATATCTTTATCTAATGCACAGCCTGCACTGCCTTGCAAAGGAAAGTTAAGCAATTAGTCCCAAATAACCAGATTATACGTGGGAGGTGTTTGAAGACAGATTTAAAACACTGTAATAGGGTTGGGGGAGGGTTATAACAAGAGGTAATATTTCCTGATAGGTTAGTTTACATCCTTTGGAAAACATTCTGGAACCAAACCAGAAAGTAGGCAAGGCCTTAACCAGGACTTGGCCTGGGACGAGACCCAAACAGAGGCGGAAAGTAGAGACCCAACCCTGCCTATGCACACACAGCCCCTCCAGCAAGTAATCCCTGGGAACGAAACAAATCCAGTGACAGACAGCGTAGTTCTGTGTGGATTTGCAGCTGCCTCAGCACAATTCAAAATCAGCCTTCCCCTTTCTTGTTTCTCTTGAGCCAGTGCTAAGGGCAGAGAGGAAAACCTGAGCCCAAACAATAATGACTCTCTTTTAGAGTGGAAACTGGAATTCACTCCTTGATCCCAGAGGGGCAGTGCCAGGTGCAAGACTTTCCCCCACCCTGCCTGCCAAGTTTCTTCTTCTCCGGTCCTGAAGGGTTGGATTGACTCTGTGGCAGAGAAGGCAGTTTGTTTGCACAGCCCTTTTTACTCCTCTGAGGTGAGGCTTTCAGCTGGAGGATCGGGGGAAATCAAAAGGAACTGAATCACTTGACCTTATAAAAACTCCAGATCAGGAAAAGGTTTGGTTGGAACATACTGATGTGAGGATGTGGAGGGGGGATGTGATGGCACACGTGCTTGCTTTGGGAAGGGCTCTCTCTCGGCCTCTGCAAAGCTCCTTGCCCCTATTTATCCTATCACCACACAGACAAGATTTTGTCTTCTAGTGTGAGAGGTGGGGGATAAACATTTCATCACAACAAAGTGAAAATAATCTCTGCTGCCTTTACTTGGATGTGGGAAATATTCGCTTGCTTTTAAATACAGAACTATACATATATTTGTGAACCTACTGTTGCTTTCATGTGGGAGCCTTAGGTGAACACAAAAGACTACATTGTGCAGCTACAAATGAATAGAGCATCCAGGATTAAAGAGATTTTATTTAGCCCCATATGAAATAGCAGAGCTGACGGCAGCCTCTGGTACTGAAAAAAAAATACAAGCAACAAGTAATTTAGCGAGGATTGGAACTAAGAAAGTCACATCTCCCGTATATTTGTATATTGTGGTTGATTGACCATGGTGTCTAAGAAGGCAAAAAATTAATTCGAAGCTCTTCCTACAGATCAGGCACTTATTAGCATTCTCAATTTTATGGAATATCTGAAATCTAATAAGGCATAAACCTACGTTGTAACTTACACTGTTGGGGACTGTGATAGAGTCTCTTTTTGCTTTCAGGCCTGTTATTTTTCACAAAATCTCTAGGGATATAATTACACTTCTGCCAAGCTTGTTTGAAATCAGACAGTGGGCTCAAAAGTTGATTAGAGACATGGACAGACAGGCAGACAAGCGCAGACACCATGACCCTGTAAGTCTCATTTCCATCAGAAATAAGGCTAAAAGAACTTACATGGAAATTAATTTTTAAAGGAGACTTGATAGGCAGAGGAGTAGACCTTTGCGAAGTGTAATTTCAAATTTTAAGTGAATTTCATGCTAGGAAAAGCTATTGAAGACAGTCTGGAATACTAAAAGTATCTCTTTAACCTAAAGGAGAGGAATAGCACAGGATGAGCTGTGGTGGCCCACCTGATCCTTGTTTTTTTAAACTAACTCACACTGAGGGGAGGTGATTTCTTAGAGAGAGGAAACGAAGAGCAGCTTCAGGAGCTCTGTCCCCTAAAGTTTTTTCTGCATGTGAGCACTGTAAATGCCTCTGAATATTTGTATTTCACCCCTGCCTTTGACTTTATCCTTGTTTCCTTGCTCATTCCCTGCCAGCTCTGTCCCTGGGCTGCAGTGGGGAAGTGCTGCATTTTATCCTTTGTGTATGCAATCCGCAGTGGGACCAGAATCTTGATTAGGGCCCCTAGCAATGATCACACACCTCGCAAAAATCGTAATTTAACATCACAGCCCCCAGTCTCTCCGGTGGGATGCGTGTGGTTATTTATTCATGCTCCCAGCCAGAGACTGGAAGCAGGGCTGTTTTACTCCCAGCTCTGACACCAGCCTGCTGGGCGGCCTCTGGCACATGGCTCTGTCATCTTCCCCTCTGTAAGCTGGGTACCACACACTGCCTGCTTTTCTGGAGTCGCTGAGCTGCCAGAGGATTCAGAGAGGGCCGGCTACCAGCTCACTGCAGCCAACAGGTCACTGCCTGTGGCCACCATGGTGCTCTGCCCACCTCCCTGGCCCCAGTTGTGTCTCCCTCTTCCTCATGAGCATTCCTCAGGTGGCTGCCAAGTTTGAAAAAGGGGGGCAAAAAGTCTTACATGGATTTTTGCATTTGCACCCCAAAATACACCTGAGGCCCAGGCCTGGTTCTCCTCCAAGCACTGCGGGACACTGGTGCCAGCCATGCCAGGGTGTTGTCCCAAATCTGGGTTCTTTCATCCAGTGGGGAAGCTGATACACACACGGAGTTGAGATACTAGATACTATTTCATGTCTGCACAGAGGTGGGTGTGAAGCAGTAGAAAAGCTAGGTAGGTACCAAGGTAGTGGTAGGTATAAAGCTAGGAAGCATATTTATACATACATACACAATGTATACATATGCAAGCATATTTATACAATCCTATTCAGGCAACATTTGCATAAATGAATCTACGTCACTACCTGGCTCAGCTACCACTGCCTTCTCTTTCCCCACGTCGGTTTAAAGGCACAGGGGAAATTCATGTGTTCAGTGGGGGAGGGTCTTCCCTCCCACGTGCGGTTTTCCCATTTCAGTGCACCAAGTTCACTCCTAGGATACAATTTCACGAGTTAGTTAAAGACTTCTATCCCACATCCCTCCAAGCTGGTTTAGGCCGCCACATAACCAGTCTCTTCCCTTTATCTTACATCGCACCCTGCATCTCTTAGGTCAGGCTGTTCTCCTTTTCGCAGAAATTGTTCTTCCCGCAACTCGTGCCCCCGTCCCCGGGGGCCACGCAGGGGTCTGGGAGAGGGGCAGGGCGACGGGGACAGCCGTGTCCCCAGGGCCCGGGGGAGCGGCCGCCCCACCCGTCGGGGCGGGCTCGGGCAGGCCAGGTGAGGCGGTCCCGGCCCTGCCTCTCCCTCCTGCCGCAGCCTGCTGCCCTCGCTGCCGGCCGGCGCTGCGCTGGGGGTGCCGGCGGCATGGCGGAGTCCCAGGTGCTCCTGCTGGACGAGCTGCACGTCAACGAGAAGGTGACAGAGGCCCAGGCTCGCTTCTACTACAGCGAGGAGCAGCGCCGAGCCCTGGAGGCGCTGGTGACCCGCGGCGAGGCCGCGTACCGGGAGGCGCTGAGGAAGGAGCAGCTCCGCGATTTCCTCTCCGGCCGGGAGCTGCAGGACCTGCGGGGCGGCTGGCGGGGCTACGACGACCCCCGGGAGGGCGGCAAGGTGGCGCGGGGGCCCGGCGGCGAGACCCTGTCGCTGGCCTACTGGCCCGAGTGCTCGGACACCGAGGTGCCCCCGCTGGACTTGGGCTGGACCGACAAGACCTTCTACCGTGGCATCAGCCGGGTGTCCCTCTTCACGCACCCGCGCAAGGAGGAGAGCGCGCCGCACCTGAAGGAGGTGGTGCGGGAGATGATCCAGCAGGCGCAGAAGGTACGGCCCGGCCCTCGACGGGCCAGCCCTGCCCGCCCTCACCCGGGCCCAGGGTCTGGCTCGGGGCATGGGGTGGAAGGCGGGCGAGAGCCGCCGCGGCCGGGCTGGCCTCGCTCCAAAGCCGGAGCGTGCTGGCCATGCAGTGGTCAGCGTCCACCGGGCAGGGCTTTCCCCGCGCCTCGTTGCCGGTCGTGTTACGCTTTGCCAAAGCTGATGCCTGTGATGGGGTTAAACCTCTGCACACCCCCTCCACCTCCCCTCAGTTGGGATTCTGTGCCCGTGGTTCGCGTTGTCCTGTCCCGGCCTCATTCCCGGGTTCAGAGGAAGACAGGTCATGATGCTATTACTGCCACTCCTACGTGGTGCGTGTAGGTATCCCTAGTTAAAGACAGGGCAGCGTGTTCATTTATGGGATGGTGTTTTTTGGGTTTATTTTTTGTGGTCTCAACACCGTCCAGCCTGAACTGCAAGTAGCCAAAGTACAGATATTATGCGGCTGCTCCTCCCATTTATCTTTCCCTGGAAATGACTGCTGGTGGTGACAGAGCACCTCTGGCAAGGAAGTAAACCAGCCATGATGCTACAAGAGCTTGCTTTGAACAGGTGGGGACAATCACGAGGTTTTTCGTCACCCACCCCGGATGTGGGTGAAGTTCCCAGGGAAGACCACCCAGGAAAAGATCCCCCAGAGCTGACACACCCCTTGGGTAAAGGGGAGAACAGTGTAAGAAATTTCATTCCTGCGCTTAGTTTTGCAGCTTTCTGGTTTTTCTGCTTTATAATTCAAAAGTAATTTCCTCCTCCACCTGTTCCTCTCTGCCAGCACACACTATATGCACAACTTTTGCAGACTTGTTCAAACCAAATATGTTGGGAAACACAGAAAACTTTCCAGAGAGGCATTAATCTGGTGGGTGATCTTCTCAGCTCCCTTCTCTCAGAAATTGTGCACTCTTTGTAATTCTGTTCAGTGTGATCAGTCACTTAGAAGACAGAAGCTGTAAAATCCTTACACTCTGATGTAGTGCAACTTCACCTCCTCTTTGCACTGCCAAAAGGCTTCTATAGACCGTTCAAGAACTGGGAAAGTTTCTTTCTTTCAATAGCTGTGCCTGGCACTTAGAAATAATTAATTCCTTTGTAGATTTTTATTTTTTCACTGACTGGACAAACTGTGCCCCTCCCACATGAAGCTGGTTTCATGTTTAACAGCCATTTGAGTGTTTAATGATCCTTTTCGTAGATAACTATGCTTATTGTGTTCAGCTGAGCTGGCCCAGGCAAAAAAAGTCTCCAGGTAGCAGCTTCTTAATCCGCAAATGAGAGTGGGGGTTTGTTGGGTTTGGTTTTTTCTGAGGGGGGTCTAAACAGGTACTGGTAATATGTGGCACATGTCTGTGGGTGTCTTATCATCAGTATTTTACAAACATATGTTAATTAAGCTACCTAGCTGCAATGAGATTAGCAAGCATTAACTTGCCAATCTTAAAATTCCTATGAAGAGCTAGGCACACCTATGGGCCCTACAGATAAGTTTATTATCCATAGGATAGGAGGAGAAATGGGGAAAACCTCTTGCAGGGGTAGACACTCATGCTCTGACTTGCCGTGCTTGAGAACGCTCCTAGGTGATCTTGACAGATCACCAGCTGTGACAGGGGTTTGAGATGGCAAACACCACAACAGGCGTTGCCCATGGGAAGTTCTGACTGCTGTTCTCAATGGTCCCCAGTCTTGGAAAGAAGCCTGAACTGACCCAGGGCCCCACAGCCTGGAGGGAACCATCCCTTCACATTGCAAAGCCGGTACTGACAATTAAAGGTTTGTCCAGGATGGGGTGTAATTTCTGCAGTCCTTACACTCATTGCAGGTGGAGGGGATGGAGACAAAAGAAGTTCATGCTTCTGCTATCCATTCCCTGTGTGGATGTTCTCACTTCAAATGAGCATTATTTGGCATCCTTTCTCCTAAATAGCTCATGCATACTACTGTGTGTGGGGGGAGAGGGGGCATAACAGGCCTGAGTTAATGCATGAACTGTTCATGCCTTTAATTGTGATTTGCTTGTATATAGAGTTGTTCAGAAACAAAGTGGCACAAGATCACTGTATTTAATTTTCAGAGGTTCTGGTAACATTCCCTACATCCTGCTGGGAAGGGAGAACCAAGGCAGGACCTGAAATCCTGCCAAGTAGAAGTTACTGTGGGACTTAGTATGATGTAGCTCCAGCACAGTTCACCTCTATCAGGAACTTACATGTTAATGATGAGCATAAATACAATGTCAGCTCTTTTTTCTTTCTCTAGCAAAGGGAAGCTGGTGTAAGCACTGTTGACAGAAGGAGCCTGACAGAGCAGATGTGGTGGTTGTTGTTGGCTGTACAAGCAGAGACTCAGCAGAGATTCAGCAGATGCAGTGGGGGATGTTTACTGTGGCATCACTTTCCCAAAAGCCATTTGTTCAAGGGCATTTTTCACAGGAAAGAGGTCTCTGGGGAGAATTATTCCCCTTCCTTAGGGGGCTCCTGCAGGAGAGCTGCACCTCTTCCAAGCATCAAGTGAAGAAAATCCTACTGTGTGATTCAGTATTTAGCTCCATTCACACCTGTATATGCCATCCCCAGCCCACATGGGTTTATTACTGTGATCCCCAGCACCAGGGGAAATTAAAATTTAGACAACTCTATTCCCAGCATACTGTCATCATGGCAGCTCTGACCTGGCACGCTGATGTTATGCAGAGGGACTAGAAAAACAGTAGTTTCCTCCATTGATAACCTTTAAAATGTTGGTAAGAATAACTCAGGCAGAAAAATTAATTGGTATTTCTAATGGTGTAAATGACACATGTTTTGTCTTTCTCTCCCTTTCTGTAAGATCAGCATTAAAGTTACCCATAACCTTATTGGTTTTGTTGTTACTCATCCTATAAATGTTCAGGCTTGTCTCTCACGTCAGTGAAACCTTTTGTTTTTATGTAAAATCTATGCCTGGAAAGAAGGATTAGTTTTATACCAGAAAAACAATACATGCAAAGAGAGGGAATAATCATTTTGCTTCCAAATCTTGAATACGCTCCAGTCCCTTCCTGAGAAATATGAGGTGTTTATGTTTGAGCTCAATAAATCATTTCTTGGGAAGCCAGCCCTGAGAGCAGACTTTTCACAGGCATTTGGGGGAAAAAAATGAAAATAGAATTCTTGTTGTTTACACCATGCATCGTGGCTGAGGATGCAGGCCCCGATTCCTCTGCGCATTCATTCTTCCATTAGACACCTTCGGGTTAAGTGTTAAAGTTGTGTTTTCAGTCTTTTTTTCCAATCTATTTTCAGTGTTCTTCTTCATTTAAGTGAATCCTTACAGAGACAATGGAAGTTTCTCAATACAGAGGAAAAACTAAGTATTTGGCTTTGGCATTGCTCAGGCTGCTAAAATAAGTCATTTTCGTCCAGGACAAGGAGAACTCTCATAGACATTTACCAAGTTCCTTCCAAAGTGCAGCAGCTAACCCAGAAAATTACAACTATTGGTAGTGCTTGGCTACAAGCCTTCCTTTCAGTTCCTAATATTTATTCAGTTGTCTGTCTACCATCTTCTTGTTTCCAGATTATTGCAGTGGTCATGGATGTATTTACGGACCGGGACATCTTTCGCGATATTGTCGATGCGGCATATAAGCGCTGGATCCCAGTCTATATAATCCTAGATGAGGAGGGTGTAAAGCTCTTCCTGGAAATGTGCAGATGCCTTGACCTCAGTGACTTGCAGATCCGGGTAAGATATTCAGAACTGAACCATTATCTCCTGCAGGTCAATGGCCTTTCGCAGTTGTAATGGATCTTGGAACTTGCTTGGAGCGGCAAACACATCTCTTCCTCCCCACAAGTCATGCCACAACAGTTAAAGTGATGGAGCACAGAGGGATAACAGAGTAGCTTGATAATACAGAAGGAAAGAAAAAGGAAATATATGGATTTTTTTTACCTTTCACCCAAGACGGGGATCTGTGTAGTTTCTTGTCTCTTGTGACCTAAAAATTCCTGTTTGGGGAGAAAATTATCAGAGAAAATTCCTATAGGTCTTCTATATGAGGATTCAAACTAGAGTCCCAAGTAGCTCTTTGAGTTGTCTGCATGGATCCCTCTTACAGGACACATATACTCTGTGCAATCAAGACTTTCCTATCCAGCAGTGATCATCCAGGAGTGAATGAGCTTGTAGTCCTCCAATTTAAGGGACTGAGGGCCGCAGCTGCTGCCCAGTCCCGTACCAGTGTGCCTTCATACAGTGTATGCAGCACAGCAGAGTAGTCAGTCTAGCTTGGTTGGCAGAAGCAGCCTCAGAGAGATCTCACTCCATTACATACAGACTGAAATCCTTTGTGTGTTTCTTGTTAGTACTGTATTCCTTCCTTTTCTTCCCATCTTTTTAGTCACTCTTGCTACTACAGACTTGTTCTGAATAATGAAAAAAGTTGCTAGGTTTGAAACAACCTATGGGATGCCAGACTCGCCCCTCTTTGTGATCCAACTGTTCTGAGCAGCAGCGGCGGAAAAAGTGCTTTTTGCCTGGAGGAAGGGTGGATTTTCCTTAAACACTGAATTAATAGTTTAAAAAAAAAAAAACAAAATACAACGAAAACTCAAAAAGCTCTGAGGATTATAGAGTTTCATATTAATCATTTTAGGAGAACCATCTTAAATCTGGATGCAAATTACCTGCATATATCTGAACAGTGCTCCTGTGAACTACCACTCCACTCTGAGTTTCATCAAAAAAGACATCCAGCTGAGAAGTTTTCTCATCTTTCTCCAAAACAGTGGTGGAAGTTCCTTCCCTCTGGTGTCTTTGAAACCAAGACACAGACCTCATTATAACAGACGTGTTTCAAGTGCCAGGGGTATTGTGTGTCCTAGGCTTGTGTCTCTCTGGTACATAACTGTGAAATCACAGAAGTAGTTCCATTTGCTCTGGTACAGGTTTCCCAGTACTTTTCTCACCATGTCATCATGTACAGGAATGATGTCTTCAGTACTACAATATTTTAACTCCTGGACAGAGTGAATGAAAAGATGTGCTGGCATTTTAGAAAGAGTTGTGTTGCTATTGGAGAGGTGAGTTCCTTTCAGTCTGTCTTTTCTGTCTCTAAAACTTAAGCAGTCCCCTTCTGCTCTTCCTCTTAATCCTTTTCCAGAGATATCTACACAGACTTGACACTCCTAAACCAGTGATCACAGTGATGTGCTACAGCAGTGCCCAGGTCCTGGAGCAGTCTAGTTGTATGGCTCTCTCCAAGGAGGTGCACTTTGAACTGATGCAATCGAAAGAAGGAGAAAACTTTACTGTGTCCCTTCTGTGATTCCCTTCTTTCATGGCAGCCCATGCTATGTTTTTCTTTAGACATCTTCAGCTAAAAATAGTACAAGCTGAGTTAAAGTCCACTGAGAAGAAATTTTTAACATCTTTTGACTGAGTTGTTCACTAGTCTGCAGAGCTTCAGCCCACAGATTGCTGTCCTTCAAATTTTTCCCCTCTTTTCCCAGGTATCTCGTACTGGATCTTAAATTCCCCTGAAGGTTATTTTTCTTTTCCAGTATGGCTTAGGTGTTTGTTAGTCTTGCTGAGGTCAATGCAGTTAATTCCTGTATATGGTTCTATGGAATGACTGGGGAGGTTCTTCACGGAATGGAGAAACAAGTCATTTGCCTCTCAAGGAAGATGTTCTCTTAGTATCTCACCCACAGCTGCCTTGGATGTGCCTATGCTGCTGCTTGGGTCAGTGTAGCAGAAACCATCATGTAGGGATTTCCCTGGCAAAGGTCTTTGGATACTCCCCCCAGCCCTTCCTCTTTGATGTAACATGCCAAGGGTTGAAGATCCAAATTTAATGCAAGAAAGCAAGCTGGGCCAGCAGTCTTGTTCAGGCAGAATAATTTTGTCCTGCGTTGTTTGATCACAGAGGATACTGAAATTGCTGAGTAAACTCTATCATTTACCCATTTCTTATCTACTGGTCTTTCTCATGACATCTGCTTTGATGTCTGAGTTCCTTCTATGGATTTTTAGCAACAGGGAAAATGTTATCTCCTTTTTGAATTACCATTTTGCTTTCTTCTAGAAGGTTTTCACCAGTTTTCACCAGACATAGTTTGCCAGCAAAGGAATTGCATACTCTTCTTTCCTGCCCTTCTCCCCACCTTTCCTTTGGAATGCTTGTGCAAGGTACAGAGGATGCCTTTTTTCCTCAGGAAGTTGCAGCCACATGAGATATAACTCTAAGGTTTAGAGACAAGTTCTGATCCCAGAGGGAGAGAGATGATGCACTACCATGAACTGCAGGGTCACAAGGTTTATTCTGTCTTCTGTCACTACCAGCTGCTCATTTTGTTCCATGTTTGCTGCCCTTTTGGTCCCATTGCCCTGTTCATCCAATGCAAAGCGAATACTTCAACAGTCCTAATACAGGGAGGTTTACTGTTAACACTGGGTTTTGCCCTTTGTCTGTGTACAGCAATGGACATTTTCACAAAATTCCTGGCTATTGTATTCTTTTTGTAGAGATGGCAAGGTATCATGATCTGCTGACAGTCTCATGGGAGGGAAACTGCTGTAGGAAGACAGTACCTCACCCTGCAAAGAGTAAAAGTTCTTAACCAACTCCAAGCATGAAATGAGAAAACCTCAATTTTTTGTCTGAAGGCCAGGGTTCACCAGAAATGTATTTAAATTCAATCATCAGAACGTTCTTGGGCTGCTCATAAGAGCATGTCTTCTGTATGTGAGTCATATGGCTTCCTGAGCCTACAGGACATGGTTTGTCAGACTTCTGTCATGTTTGACACAAGAGTGTTCTTCAGAGATCACAGTGAATCAGAGTTCTCATAGACATAAAATTCATAGCCCCTCAGAAATTCCTCTTTTTTCAGGACCTGAGGGTGAATGTTCTCACCGGTTTTTAGGTGTTTTTTGTCCTCATGTTTCTGTTAACCCCGATCACAGCAACAGACACTCCTGCCCAAAGACACAGAATTCTCCTTGAGTTCCAAGCAAGCCCAGGGAATGACTTATCTGCAGGAAGTTCACCTTCATGTTAATTTTTACATTCATTTTTCCCAACACATAGGAAGTCTCTCTTTTCACTTCAGAAAGTCTAAAAAGCTTCTGCCTGTGAAACTTCTGGAATTGCATTTCAGTATTTTATGTTTTTCATCATTGATTCCTACCTGAGATGAGGGAGGGGCGGAATGTGATGTGAAGCAATGCTGTTGGTTTTTTAATGGTCTGCTAGAGTTTAATGGTCTTCTAGACTACTTGTGACCTTCTGAGAATGGGAGCATGCAAGGCTCTCTTTTTGTAGACACAAAGAGATAATATTCAGTAATGATCTTGGCAGGCCATGTCCCAGCTAGCTGCATTCGATCCTGTTCTACCTGAATACTTGCAAGTTACACTATTTTGTCAGTAACCATGCCTTTTCCAAAACTGTCCAGGGCAAACAGAGAATTTCCCTGTTCTAAGAGGGAAGGTACACATAAGATTCTCTGGTGGAAGCAGTTACAACATCTCTCTTTAGAGTCTCTTGTGTATCCCCCCCTACTCAGCCCCAGTTTGTAAGCACTACAGCCTAGGTCTGTCAAGTCAGTCACAGCATTACTGACTTTCTAAATTGGTTCTAATTTAGCTTTCTGTGGATTCAGAGTGAGGTTTAAAAGTGTCACAATAAAAGAAGGAAGACCAATTCCTTACTATTTGTATTAGGATGCTCTGTCAGGCTTTACTGTTACCAGTCACATTGAGTTGTAACCAGGGAGATGTTAGTCACTGCTTGTGATGAGGAGTGGTGCAAGTCTGTGGAAAGGAAATATGGAAATTTAATGCATCTCCCGTAAGCCAGGATATGACAAAACAAACCTTAAGTAGGCTTCTGCAGCAATACAGATCTGGGGGTGTCACTTCTGTCTGGTGAGCTAACTGGTCTTCTACTCAAAATATTTGTTACTACTGTAACTCTAGTGCCCTCTGAAAATGCATGCAATCTCACCTCATTCATATTTGTCTTTCCTCTTTAGTTATTGTGCAGTCTTCAGTACGTGAACCCAGGCTTGTTCTTCCTCTGTACAGCTTGACTTAGCAGTCTACAAATGCTCCGGGATCCTTCAAGGCAGAAAATATTACACAAATAACCTGTTAAGTGACTTGATGTTTATATGACTTTGTGCTTGTTTTCTGCATTTCAAGATGTATTAATGCACTCCTGTACCTACTTTATTCAAGGAGGTTTATGGGCTCAGCTGTTCAGTTCTATCCCCTCTGTGCCTTTCTAAGTGTTACATACAGCTCAGTTACTGCAGAAATTCAAGTTTGCTTTCTTTCCACCAAAAGAAGGTGATAGAACATACAAACATAATAAGATCCACACTTGTTATATGCTGGGAAGCTTTCTGTTTACACAGGCTGATACTTCTTGATTCACAGGAGTACATGTCACGTCAGAGCTGTTGACTGACTTCTTGTCTTACGCAGTCAGCATACCATGATTTGGCAAATCCCACATCCAACATTAATCAGCAAGGGAAAAAAAATTATTTCAGGTGATCAGCCAGCCAAATGGAAATGTTATTTTAACTACTGGAAAGGGCACCTTTTCTCCTGTGCTCTACCCAACCTGTCTTCAGCATCCCATACATATGACTCACTGCTAGGCCTTGGGCAAGCCACTTCGTCTTTTTCTGTCTTAGGCTCCTCATCTTTAAAACGGGGTAATAATACTTTCAGCAGTGTTGAGAGCATTAATTAGCTAATGCCCACACAGGACTCCAGACAGATCAAGCAACAGCTGAATGCAAAAGAGTACTATCATAGTTACTGTTAGTCAGAATTTGTATTTCCACTGCTGTATTCTAGTTGAAGAAAGAGGAGCAGATTCAAAAGGTAGGAGTTATATTCAGAAAAACAGCTTTTGAAAGAAATCTGCATTCTTAAAATCACTCATTCCTGCATGCTGATTTCTATAGCCTATCAATATTTAGGCTGTCAGTGAGGTTTATAGTAATAGGACTTAGCTCTTTGTGGGATCTGAGGCTGTGCTAGCATTAGCCAAATCCTCCTGATTCTTCTGCTCTGCAGATGGGGAAGAATGAAACAAAGGTGAATTGACTTTCCCAGAACATCACAGGGAATAGTATCAGAACTGCAATTATGCCTGGGACTGTCTGACTCCCAGCTCTGGATTTATGACTCCGGTTCACAGTGCCTTTTAGCTCTTCATTCTTAAAGAATCCTTACATAAAAAGATGGTGGAATGAAGAAAATTGTCTAGATTTGTGTGTCAGAGTGACAAGATAATTTGCTCCAAACTTATACTGACATTCAATGTTTTGGGTTTGGGGGGAGGGGAGGAGGAATGTTTCATGTTAGACACTCTGGCAGTTCAGCCTTGTGCAGCCAGGACTTATGAGCAGTGTAACACTCAGTCCAATGTGCAAATATATCCTTATACTATGCACAGGCACACATCTGTTGTTGAAAATCATGTAACCTTAACTTTGGGTTTTTTCTGTGTCTGGTAGTGCTTTATTACTTGTAGGTTTGCTGACCAAAAGGGTGTGAGATGTGAGGTTTGGGGAGAGGTATTCTTTTTCTAACTTCCGTTCATTTTATGAAAAGATTCTCCTTCCTCATCTTCAGAAATTCTTCTTCACTGATCTATTCAGGACATTAGTAGAGACACTTATCTGACAGCACTGTCTTGCCAGTGGCTCAAGTGAATAGCTGAAGACAGCAGGCAGGGTTTTGATGATGCTGACCCCTTGGGCAGCTGTAAACTGATGGAGAGGAGTGACCTGTGTAGGCAGGGGATGACAACAGGACTTAGAGCATTGTGCTTTCCTTTTGCAGCCCTTCTGGTGGCTGATACAAAATGAGCTGTAGTCCCAGAAGTAGTGAGATAATGTGAGTGACATCTTAAAACTTGGAGCTGGTAATTACCTAATTTTATGCCCTATTTATTGTGACATTTTGTCTTTTCTCCTCCCCGTTAGAATATCCGCATACGCTCTGTGACAGGAGTTGGGTTCTACATGCCATCAGGGAAGATCAGAGGCACACTGGCATCCCGATTCCTGATGGTGGATGGTGAAAAGGTGGCCACTGGATCATACAGGTGGGTTACTCTTGTTTAAAGCGTTAAGGCATTTACTTAAAGAATGGTCATGATTTTGCTTGAGAGTCTTCTTCACATGTCACCCCGCTTCTATCCCAGCTTCTGTCATCTCTGTGGCATCTGTAGAAACTGGAGTGGGACAACAGAGAAGGTGGCATAGAGCCCTTCTCAGAGAATGGAACATACCCATGCTGGCAGACCATTTCCATAGAGACAGTTCCACACTGCATCAGGAAGGGGCCTGCAAGGACTCCCCAGCAGTCCCTGTACTCCGTGCTCTTCAATGAGGTTTTCAGTCCGGAGACTCTTCCTGTTGATGCAGTGCTGCTTTTTTAAAAGAGTAAACTGCCCTTCAGAGTTTCAGGGCCTTTTCTTCCAAATCTGGTCTACGTGTCTAAAGGAGAACGATAATGTTGTGTCATGTATCTATTGGGGCCCATATGGCCAAGGATATAAGGGCAAATGGCATAATGCTGCATATTCCCCTCTAGTGTCTTAGGTTTTGTTGGGTGGGCTGGGTCAAGTATGCACCCCAAAATTGAATGTCAGTTCTGTTTCCTCCTGTTAGCTTCACGTGGACTTCATCCCATATCGACAGAAACATCCTGCTAGTCTTGACAGGACAGCATGTGGAGATGTTTGACATCGAGTTTCGCGAGCTCTACGCCATCTCAGAGGAAGTTAATTTATACAAGGAACTGGGTATTGCTAACCCATTCCTTCTTGGAATTGGGAAGCCAGGCTTTCATTCCTCCACCGTGGCTCGGAAGTTCATTAACCCAAAGTATGGTTTAGTAGCAGGGGCAACCCGTGGTGATATGATGCTCTGGGCTTCACGGCACCGGCAAGACAATCAGGGAAACATGGAAAAGGAGGAAACAAGTGAGTCAAAGAAACGGTTAAATCAGTTCCTGAATGACTTGGTCACATTGGAGCAAGTGTTCCCAGAAATAGATCCACCTCTGGAGAACTTGAACAAGCTGAATCGGAGCCCCCAGAAACTGTTGTCCCGGCTCCACATGGACCTGAAAAATAAATCCAAATCCAGAGAGTCTATTCGTGACATAAAGAAAGAAGATGCACAGACCAATGCAAAGCAAGGAAAACGGTTTGCCAGTGGGCTTTTCAGTCGCAAGGCCAAGCGGTCTCCAGGCTCAAGCATTGAGGCCAATTCTTTTGCGAGTGAAGGACATTCAGGGGAAGACCTTGGGAACATGAAACTGGAATATGAGAGGCTCAGCATTGGCCATGCAAGTGTTCGGAGCACTGGAGGCAACTCAGGTAAAACCTTTTACCAGCATACTCTGCTTTCTGTGACCCTTGTTCTGAGCTTGGCTGATTGATGAAAGCATGGCCACTATAGGCACTTGTGAGTAGATCCTCTTATTTCCTCTGAATCAAAATGAGCGAGATCAAATGGTAGAAGTTGTATCAAAAGATACAAGCAATTTAAGTTGAAAGAATTTAATGGCAGTCTTACTGTAAAATTGGTACTTCCCATGTGGATGTTTCTGGTACTTTTGAGCAACAAAGGGAGAGAAAGGTGAACACTGCCTTGTGTAAAGCAGTGCTCAGTTCTTGAAGTGCATTTGCCTAATAAACAGCAGCACTATGTTCTCTATTGTATTGGCTAGCAGTCCACAGACAGATTTTCAGTGTAATCCCTCCTTTCCTCATTAGAGTTTAGGCACATGTGTTTCCTGTGACAAATTCCTGGTGGAGAAGGGAGAAAAACATGTTTATGTTGAGGTGAGGGCACAAGGAGTGGGGGAAAGGGTGCAGGTCATTTTAATTTGCTCCTTTACCACCTTCTGAGATGGGGGAGAAGGTCATGAAAATAGAAGCTACAAAGAAGTAGATCACTAGATCTCAACTTTTCTTTTTCTGCTAATGCATGATTGATATTTTCACTAAGTCCTTCCAAGGCTTCAATCAGTTGAAGACACAAATGAAAAAGATTTCTAACAGGTTACGGGTTCATAGCTCACTCCCCAACATTTTACATGTTTTGTGAGATTGAAGTAAATCTTGGGACTATTCAGCCTGGTTATCCTCCTCTCAGTGAGCTGTGTTGGGTGTCAATACATCCTGCACCGTCAGGAAAATAAACTACTTGCAAGGAGAAAATTTCTCGTCCACTTGTCTGGCCAGAGATCTTTCTGTGCTCTGATGAATGCAAAATGCAGATGTAGAGAGACTGAATTCCTTTGCAGTTACCATGATGTGAAATGGAAAGACGTTCTCTTGGGACCAAGAAGAAAAGCAGGGTATTGGAACAGTCAGCAACAATGATTAATTAGGTTCCTGGAAACATTTCTGGCTAGATGAAGGACAGACTCAAAAATGCCAAATGAACACAAGAGAGAGGAACTGTAAGAAGGCATGGCTAATTTATTTAAGACCGTAGTAGATCCTTTTTAGAATTTTAGAATGCATTTGGCATTTGGGGAGTCAGAACTAAACCCGGGTCTAAAGAGGTCCTCTCTCCAAGTAAGTCTTGAGCACAGACATTATGTGCTGGTGGGCCCCATTCCTCAAAGCCTGGAAAAGCAAAATCAGCGAGGACCTGCAGGGAGGAGATGTGTGAGCATTTCCAGTCGCAGGAATGGACCTGAGTGCTTGCACTACCCTCTAGTGACAGAAGGAGAGAATTGTGTCATCTCTGATTCATCAGCACTTCGCAATATCAGTGATTCTCACTGTCACCTCTTTTAAAGCAGCCAGCCTGGCATTCCCACAATGTCCCGATGAAATCAGGCCCAGCTTAAGGCATGAGAGGTTGATGTCTTTGGTTGGACAGTGGGGCGCTGCACCCTGCTGGGGCATTGCACCATCTGGGCAGCAGGGATGTCCCTGTTCCTCCTAACACAGTGGATCTGTGCCAGACAGTCTGATACTTGGTCTAGGTCATTTCCACAAATACATTACCATGCTATTATCTTCAGGTTTTATTTATTGCTACTGTTACTTTCTGCAGACTGACAAGTCTTTCAACAAGGGGGAAGGAAGAATTGAGAAAAGGTCCAGGGAAGGTGCTGAGGTCCAGCACACCAGTCTTAGCCCTGTGCTTTTTCTGACCTGATAAATCTTTCCAGTGAGTCCTTGCTAGTATTTTTTGTTTATGCAAATTGAGAATGCCTGTTCATGGTGACACTGGGACACTCCACAGCTTTTGAAGTATGGTGTAAGTAGACTTTGGCCATCTGATGTCATCAAAGGCTGGAGGAAGAGCATGGATTGCTTTTGAATTACATCATTGTTCTTGAGAGAAAACTTCTCTAGTCTAATAGTCCTAAAGTGGCATGTGAACAGAGATGGTAGAGGGCACATTAGATAGAAGGAGACTCATGAGGAACAGAAAAGGATTTAATAAAAAATTCTTAAACACAGCCATGGAATAGAGTTCCAGCCTCAGTATAAAGATAGGAGGCACTTTGTTCTTGGGTTACTTTAGGGCTGACTTAGTTTTAAAAGTTTGTCTTTGAGTAAAAACTGGTGCTGTGATACTCTGGGTGACAGAAGGGAGGTAAGAAGTGGAAATGAAGGAGAAGGTACTTGGTATGCAAGCAGATTAGGATGCAATTATTCAGAGCTTCACAGTTTGAAATAGCTGCCCTTACCTTTTGTAAAGATTAAACAGCACACTTAAGCCCCATGGGCCTGCCTGCACACACATCCTTCAAAGTCACTAGTAATTCTCTAGCACCACAGAGACACATCCCACCTTGCAAATGCATGGAGAGACCAGATCCACACACGAGTAGCTCTTAGAGTAGTTGAAAGACATTATTCAAGCAGGCTAAAAGTCAGATTCAGTCTTGTAGGAGCAAATGGTTATGAAGAGAATCTGAACTGGAAAGGGAAATGATGGAAATGTGTGCTGTGATATTTACAGGCTAGAAGAGGATTCCTATGAGTCAGAATTGGGAGTCTGGAAAATATAAAGGCTACAGATAGTAAATAATGTTCAAAATTAAGTGTCTGAATTAACACCCTGAGGTGTTGTCCTAGCACATAGCATGGAAGTTGTACATTGCCTTACAAGGCTTTATCAAATCACATCATCAAATTAACAGAACCCTTGAATTTCACTGTCGCCCGCTGAGGAACACAAGAGCAGCTCTGAACCTGACCAGAATCTTTTTAATTTTAAGCTGGTGCTGGGCAGACTGTGATCAGCAAAGACAGTGACTTCTGTGTGCAGTTTCTGGGAAACACTGCAAGATTCTGAAAGCTGTGTGCCTTCAGAAGGCGCAGACTTTTTGGTCAGTGTTCTCCCTTGGAAGAAGCAAAGTGGGTTTGTTCAGAAGGGTCTGCTGTCCTGAGTTGCTCCACGCATCGACGTCATTCCTCATGAGCAGTGGTTGCAAAATACATACATTTAGTAGAAGGGTTTTGTGTTTCAGTTTTGTGGGCTTCTTGCAACAAGAAATGGGATTTATGCTGGGCACTGCAGTGGCATTGAAAGAGCTGCTTAGTTATCACCAGCGTTTTTCAGCCAAAGTGAGATCATGGAAGGGTGGTAACTAGAATTCTCAGCCTCTTTTCCCAAGAGAAAGAGGGAAACGTTGTTGGGTACATACAAGAAGGGTGTTTGCTCTAACTGTAGTGGGATATGTAGAAAAAGGTCAGAAAACAAGAGTAGAAAGCAACAAGAATAAAAGGGCTGGGAGTTGAAATTAAGCAGAGAAGCACAGACATCTTTTAAAATAAACATGAGGGTCTTGAATGTGAGACAGACGTGGAAGGAATGAGGGGTGGGGAGGAGATAGGAGTGATGATAATACAAACATGCAGGATGTGTCAGAGGGGGACAGGTAGAATGCAATGCCACAGGGAGATGTGGGGAGGAGGCAGTAGCACACAGAGCAGCCACAGAAGTGAGGGCAGGTTGCAATGCAACCTCCCAGGTAGACATCAAGAAGATGCAGTATGGAAGAAAGTGGAGAGAAGGAGGGGGAGAAAAGAGTTCTTCTCTTCCCCATCACTTAAAGGTAAGGGCAGCATTGATCAAATACTCACAAGCAAGAGAGTGACATTAAAAATTATTCACTTGAAGCGCAATTCAGAGGCAGTTCTTGGGTTGAATGCTCTCTAAACTTAGCAAGGCTGAGACTTCTCAGTAGCATGTCACCATGACCTGTGGCTGTTTTCACTCTGAACTGGCACCTGGCTCCAAGTGCCTGGGAGATGCACATGTACCTTCCTTCTGTACAAGTACATGGGCAGGGCCTGCCTGTGTTCAGAGTGATTCCAAGCCACGTGGCAGCCCCTCTCAGTCCCTGCTGCCCTGGGCTAGAGTCATGCAAGCTCTGCTGAGCTCAGAGCACAGATGAGCTCCCTTACCTGCAAAAGCCTCTGAACACACTTTTGTACAGTGCTTGAAACAGATATGCTGGGACATCCAGATCAACATCTGGCTGTAATGATGGAGATCAGACAGAAGTGCAAGCATTGAAAGGTACAGATACTGGGAGCAGAAAAAATTCATAGAGTAAGCAGTGAAAAACCTAGGATTATAAAAAATGGAGGCAGCATACTCTGCCACTTAAGTGAGAGACCTTTAAAGCCTTGGGATTTGTCTTGCAAAGTCAGTGGTGGAAACACTGGCACTAGAGATGTTTGAAACAAAACATGAAAAAAACCTCTATTGAGAATGTGTGTGGGTATCAAATGGATGAGATGACCTTGGGTTTTTGGGGTTTTTTTCCATACATTGCTCTTTGGAAAACTTCCCACCCAAGGCATGATCAGACTATTTTTCAGTGCCAGCTGGGACCTAATGATACCACTGAAGCTGGACAGGGTACAAGCCAAAGCCTGGAAATGCTTCTCTAGTGGTTTTCTCTACAATATACTCTGCATTTGCTCTTATTTTAATGTTTCTTCATTTCACTGCTGTAGAAAAAAAGCCATGAGAGCGTGCAGAATAATGGAGGTCTAACACAACGTGTATAGTAAAAAATGAGAGTGAAGCATGAGTCCAAACTTTATCCAGGTCTTATTTACTTAACATTAAAACTACTTCTTTTCATTCCAGGTAACCTGAATCCAAACTCCACTATGAGTGATAAAAACAAACAATCTACCTGTGTGTTATCTTGATTGGGAAGGATTGCCTGAAGAACAAAAGACTGAATCACAAGCTGGAACAGTAACTTCTTGATTGATTTTGAACCTACAGCCATATCCTCATGCAGTGATCTGTAAAGCCACTGCAGGTCCTGGATGCATCTGGCACCCCCAGCTAAAGCACATTTACTGGGTGATGGGCAGACTTTGGATAGTCAGTCCCTTAAATGAGGGTTAGTGATGAATGTATTAGTCCGTATGTCTATGTACACACATATTTTGTATATAAAAACAACTGTGATGACTGGTCTCAGAGCTCACTCTGTGCCCAGAGAAATGCAGATTTTCTGACTTACTTGTGCTGCTACTTCGGTCTGTCTAGCTACAGACTTGGAATCACTGTGTTGCATTGTTTACTGCACTGCAAAAATGTATTGATCAGACTGGCTGTAAGGCTGAATCCAATTGAAGTGGCAAATTCTGGGTGAAATAAGAATGTTTACAGACAGCAGAGCAATCCTTTGTTCATAAGGAGTCTTCCTGCAGATTCCTGTTGTCACTTGCCCACGCAGAAATGAGTGGTCTGGGAGAAGGGTTTAGCTACCAGTGGCCAACAGAGCAGTATCGGAACTGTTTCTCATCATAAATGTAGCAGTCGAACAAAGTGATTTAGCAAGAATGTGGCAAAGAGAAAAAGCGGAATATAGGGCAATGTTTAATATATACTTGAGACTGGGTCAGGAGAAATGCCTGATAAGGGGCCTGGGCAGGATCTGGGAGCAATAACACAGACTTCAGTGGCTGTTATGAAATCCTTGTTGTTGCTAATTCAGCAATACTTTTACCATTCATGGAAACTGAATGATAAAGGAGCACATCTTTGAGGGTTGGAAAAGGAAGCAGAGGAGGCATGCAAGCTTTTCAAATGCCCTTTTTTTTTTTTCTTAAGTTAACCTTTCCAGAATCTAAATCATGCTAGAATTGAGAGCTTTGATCCATAAGAAGCATTGTGTTCAATCAGACCAAAGGCCATCTGATCTGCTGTTCTGCCTCTGAGAATAGCCTGTAACAGGTGATCACAGAAGCATAAAATACAAGGCTTTTATATACAGAGGTCTTTCTCTGACACCATTCCAGCAGTCTGTGGACTTTGTGGAGCTTTCTGGCAGTTCCTTCTGGACGTGGCCTTAATGAATACACTTAGTCCCTTTCTAAAAATCCTTTTTTACTTTTGGTCTCCCAAGTGTTCTGTGGTAACAAACCCTAAATTCAATGCATGGTACAAAAAAGAACTGTTGTGAGGCTGTTTTAATTGTTTCCTTGATGATTTCCTCATAGCTACTATGGGATCTGACTGGCATTTCAGTCCTCTTGTTCACCATCCCTTTTCCAGTTCTACTCACTGAGTGGATAAACAGATTGTTTTGTCTCTACAGTGGGCAGATTGACATTTCACTCTGCTTTCTTGCCATTTAAATTACATACCCTGTTGTCATAAGTAAATCCTTTTGTGATACCTAAAAAAATTAGATCCTAGTTATTAGAAGACACCTGAAAACTAACATGCCTACTTGCCAAAAAAAAATTTAAACATCAGAAAAACACAGGTTTCGTTTTCTTGTTTTTTGTTTAAAGAAACCATCTGGGTTTTTAGCTGCACAACAAATTCACGGCAAAGGCAATTGATGCACTCCTGACACCAAAGCAGCTGATCCAAAGACTCTTTCAGGTGCTGGGTTGCAGTAGAGGTTGTTACACTCAAACAGCTGTCTGTAGTTGATGATAAAATGCAATTGATTGATTCACTGATTGATTAATTGCCTCTCCTTGAAGTATATTTAATTTGAATGGCAAGCAGGTCTGTGTTACTCTATTTACCCGACAGAATGTCTTGAGATGCTAAAATACCAAAGGTATTGTGCCCTCTGTTAAACATACTCATCCTCATTCTGTGCATTAAATGCTTGCTACTCTATATAATATTCTATATAGCCTTCTGGGAATGAGCTGTAGTTTTACAGCTGGGTCTGTCAGCTCATATCATGAGTAGTGTTTCATAAAATTGTTCCTGGTAATGCAGGAAAAAAAAAAGGTGTTGGAAATGACACCACCACTTGGATGTAGAAGTGACTTGATAGCTGAGTTATCCTGTTGGCTTCATGTGTGTAGCTCATGTGCCTAAAGCTACTCGCTGTGTTTGCAGGATTGTGGGAAGTGGCTTGATTTTTGCCATACTTTGGTTACTTTCCAGACATTTGGGAGACTATTTTTTCTCTCTTTGTATTTATTTCACTTTGTTAGCAAAGATCAGATAAAAATTTATTAGGCTGATGCTGCTCCACTTTTTGTTCTGATAAGAACAGTGTCATCTGGTGCTTCCTTGTCCTCACAGGCTTTTAAAATATTTATTTTTTAAAATTGTGCAATAGGTTAATTAACTAATTAGCACCATGTTGATGTATATGTTCAGGTTTTCCAGGAAGTCCTTTATCTCCTTGTTGCTTCATCTTGGGTGAAATGACTTCACAAATAGTCCAAGGCTGATTTCACTTGCCCTTCCTTTTCTTCTGTGCTTACGCATTAATGCGCTTTACTTTCTCTTCCCTATGGTGGATGTCAGAGCTCTTTTCTTTAACCTGTCAGCTGACAGGATATCCTTTCCAGAGAAAGTCTCTCATCTGCTTGTCTTCTTTGTTGTCACACCAGTTCCTGAAAGGTAATGTTAACTTGTTTTCAAATTCTTTCCATGGAAGTCAGTCTCATGTCTTGACTCCAGGGACTGGTAGAATTCCTTAGGCTTATCACGCGCTGCTTAATTACTTAATTTGAGAGAACAAACTTGCTTTTTTGCATGATATAAATCTGCTCCTTAAACTCAGCATGACTCTGAGGATGCACACAGCCTTGTTGATCCAGAGTGGAGGTTTCAGGCTCTGGTGGAACTAGTTCTTCCCTGAAGATAAAATCTGCTGAACTTGGGCTATTTACCTGCTCCTATGGCAACAGAAGTAAGTTTGGGTGAGGTAACCACATTTATTTTGACTAGTTTTTGCTAATTGTGGTTCTTGATGAGTGCTAGAAACCTGAGGCTGTGACCTGTAAAATGAACCTCTCTTGCTCTCCAGATAAAATGTGGTTGATGGTGCTGGGGGTCACAGGGGCAAAGAGCAGTGCTTAGGAATTGTGTTGGAAGTCTGCCAGCAGAGGTTGAAGGTACAGCAGTCTTCAAATAAGCTGTCATTTGGTGCTTGCCCAAGATGGCCCCTCTAGTAATCAAGTCACCAACCTCCTGAGGGGGTGGAAAAGATGGGAATTGTTGTTCTGTTGCTACTCAGAAGAGCCAGATTAGCTCCCTTTGGCCTCTGTATCCTGACCCAGTACAATCCCAAGAGGATGCCTGTCTTCTGGATCTCGCTGCCTCTTTGGCTGGTCTGTGTGGAGAACCATGGGGCCTACAGCTGTAGTCCTGGTTTTGGACAGAAAGTAATGAAGCTGGGGCTCACGACGCTCTCTTTCTGGCCTGCGATGGTGAGTGGTTCAGAAAGCCACTTGGCTGAATGTGTGCCTTCTGTGTTTCTTTTGGTATGCGTTTGTATATTTAATGTATATGTGTCCAGTTAATTATGTGGGAGACCTTTTCTAAGTCAAACAAATAAACTCTTTACTGTGTTACATTTAGATACTGCGTTCATGGTGTCACTTATAATTTCTCTGCTACAGTTCCTGGGTTGGGGGCATTTTTCTTGTTTATTTGTCAAGAACCTGTACTGTCTGGATTACAGCAGGTTTCTGTGTAACTGGTGAACTTCTTTGGTCAATGTTTGGTGGTATTTGTTCAAAGAAATGTGGGCAGCTAAATTCTCCACAAGTACAGTGTTTTGTGGCTTTGAGTACCTTAAGAGAGACTAATTCATTCCTGCTTTCTCGCTACTGAAGTAGGCTGCAGCAGATGTCCACTTAAGTTGTTTGGGGTTTTTTTGTTGTCTTTTTTTTTTTTATTATTACTTTGCAGCTGAAATGTATCTTGCTACAGCTATAAATGCATCTGACAAAGTGCCACCTCGGTTTTCCTTTCCATCTTTCTTATATAGTTTGTACCCATCAGCAATGACATTTAATTTATGAAACTGAGTCCCTGTGCTACATTTCAGTTTTACCTGGTGCAATGTAATCCTTGACATTTAAGTAACTCACAAGCTCTTGTTTCCCATGCTCCCTTTGTTTGCATGTACAAAAGCCTGTTTTAAAATTCCTGACCATGTTTCAGAATAAATCCAGCCTCTATTTTACTTTTGGGCATTAGGGTACATTAAAAAGTATTTGCAGTAAACAAAATCTTCATCTTTCAGGGTTTTAAAGCCATGTAGCAATTGCATTTGTACTGTTTAAGAGGAGTCTCTCTAATCCAAGCTTGTTTCACAGGGTATCTCAGGGCTCTGTGGATCCTGAGCTTCTTTCTTTATAGCAATAGCACCACCATGACTTTCTGCCTTTTCTTTTTCTGTTCTCCAAGAAAGACAGACTGTCCTTCCCCTCATTTCCCTGCTACTTTAATATTACACTCTTGTTTCTTGACACTTTTGTCTGAGCTCTTGCAAAATCAGGGAGCAGTCCAGGATTGAATGACCTCTTTCTGTCTCTAGAACTTATGTCCTCTGTCCTTAGACTGCTGAAGAAATGAAAATTTGGAAATCCTCGTTAATAAGCAAGGCTTAGAAAAAGCAGAGTGAGGGACTTTAGGAACCATCTTGGAAGAGAAACCTATGGATGCAGATGAAATGGTAAAGCCTTTATGCCTATAGCAAGGCTGGCACAGGTTTACCTAATTCTTTGCACAACACATATTTCTCATCTTTCCCGCAAGTCTGGGCACATGTACTTGGGGAGTTTGGTTACAGAAAACCACAGCATGACACACAGCACTCAGCATCCAAAAGTTGGTAAATTTGCAGTGCTTTTCAGCAAGATAAGGAAGCAAGAGAGTAGGTGGAAGTGTCTGCACAAGAACTTAGGGGCACAGTAGCTGCTGTATCCTAAACTCATCACATAATGTGTTAATGTCTTGAGTTTCGGAGATGTTTCTAATTCTACTTCTTTCTCCCTTTCCAGCCTGTCTTTCTGCAGTATCAACTTCAGCCTTTCAACTGACTTGTCAGGTTTTACTTCCTTTTTCTAAAACATTAGAAATGTCACTGGTACGAGAACTGTAGGCATAAAACAGCCCTCCTGTCTGCCTTGGGTAGAAAGCAGCAACTTCTAGATGACAGAGAGTGCTGAAAGCAATGATTTTATAAACACTGGACAATTTTTTAATAGAGGCTGAAATTTAACTGGACATGTGAAATTGCACATAACCAGGAAAACACAACCAAAAGAATTTGTGCAGAAAGCATAGAGGCAAAATAAAAGATTTGCATAATGATGACTGTGGCTATTACAGAGAGCTTGAAACCTAGAACATAAAAAATGGGAACTGATTTCAATGCATTTACATCCAGAAGCACAGGGAAGGATCAGGGAGGTCAAGTTAAGGATACTTCCTTTTGTGAGTATTGACTTTATTCAGGGGGTCCTTTGTCTTTTTACTTTATTTAAAGCAAAAGAGCTTCTGAGTTGCAAATTTCCAACGTGTAAGAAGGAAAAGTATGTTGCACCAGCGGGCTGTGGACTGATCAGCATTTTGCATGGGCTTGGGGGTGGATTTGGCACACGTCTGCTGTGTGTTGAATGAACACCCATGTTTCTTCAGCTATTTGATTTCCCAGATTGGAGTGGCTTTTCTAGCAAGGATATTGCTCTCTGCAATCAGACCAACAGCCAATTGATTGCAGGATGCAGCACTAATACCAAGATGCTACTGTGATGCTTTTGTTTAAAAGTGCCCAAAGCAGTACTCCCAGCCCAAGGGGTAAGACATATGTACATGAGAACACGGGGTAACAAAGGAACAGGAACACATCTGTGAGATCTGGCTGCTGGAACACGCTGGATTATGTTTCTCCTGAGCTGGCTACAGACTCGTGGCAGCATGGAGAATGGGGGAAAAAGACTGAGCACACAGGAGAGCAAGCTGCTTACTCCCTACACCAAGCATTAGAAACAAAGGCTGTGTCTTTCACACCATCAGCGTTTGTGGAATAGGAATGTCAGTTGTCTATGACAGCAGAGTTGCAGCAGCACAGGTCTGGGGTTTTACACACTTGGGATCGTGAGGAATATAAATGTTCTAGCTGAGGGTTTATAGAGGCAGACCCTTGTGTCTGAGGTTCCCCCTAGGATGCAAGAAAAGGTAAGTGCTGCTGCTTGGTTATAAAGGGCAGAACCCTATTTGCCCCTACTTGCATTGTTTCGTGGGTGTTGTGGTTAAGAAACAACACAGCAGGGGCCATTTTATTATTGTTATGCTCTGGCTTTTCTGAAACTTCACTACTAGAGGAAAGGATAAGTAACTTCCAGGTACCTGGGATGAAACTTTTTTTTGAGGGGATGCTTCCACAAAGAAAGATTATTTAAAAGAAAAAGCTAGTTCCTTGAGAAGTTACAATATATTTGGTGAAACTGTGTGAAATCTTAATGTGTAGGTGCTCGACAACCTTGGGAAAAGCACACTTTCTTCAAGTGTTTGAAAAGAAAAGCTATTTAAACTTTGAAGGAGCTATTGGTTTTATTGTTGCAATATTTATGATCCTGTCTTTATAGGTCATGCAACCATTTCCTTAGTTATCCTTAATCTCTTACCAGAAAATCTTTCCTTGGCTGACAGTCCCCTTGTGCTGAGCACTACAGAAACAGAAAACAGCAAATCTAAACGAAGTGTGATCATCTATAGCTGCCTTGCTAAGTGCACAACACATCTGCAGAAGGATCAATTTCTCTGATTTAGCATGGCCATTAGTGACATTTTGCCACTGAAAGGAAGAAAATGTCTCTGTTTAGTGTCATGAGGTGTTACAGCAATAATCATAGACATTAGAAATGGGAAAGGTCACTAGGTTATCTAGTCCATTGCCTCAGGACAATGCAAGGCAGTTCACAAAAATAACTTTCCTAGGACTTGGTAAATTATGCTACCACTGGTTTGATGTTCTCCTTCAAAGTCTAACAAATCTCATAGGAAGGAAGTTAAAAAATAACTTTTTGTAGAGCTACAGTAGGCAGATGTTCTGACAGGCATTGCACTGAAATAATGACCTGTCTCCTAGTTTATCAAAGTACCTGCCATTGTCCTTTTACAATGAGGACACTGTAATATATTCACTTCCTTTGTTCTGTATTTATGTCTGCAGCATTTCAACAAATCAAAGTTTTCTTGAAGGAAAAGTTGGGATGATCTCTACTGGTTTCTCACCAATTTCTACACCACTTTTAAAGATGTTGATTCAGCCACAGAGCTAAAGTTATGCTTCTGCAAAGCCGTATTAATTTTCCTGCATCCTGTGGGGTTACTCTGGATTTAAACTGGAGTTACTGACAACCCAGTATGACCAACAGCTTCCTCTTTGCATCCAAGGAGACAGACTCACAAGAACAAAGAGACAGACAAGCATAGGCGCCAGCTACAGATGCTGCACCCTGCAGCCAAAATGAGGGTGTTGTTCCAGGCAGGTTCCATCTTGTTTCAAAATCTTCCATGTAAGTAGTGCTTGGTATAAGTAATTGGGAATTCACCCATGCACAGCAATGTTGTTAACATTGAGGACACCCTTGGAAATGCTGTAGGGTGTTTGCGTTGAATACTGCTGCAAAAGCAATTGCTGCAACAGAAAGCCTTCTGAAGGAGTTGGGCTCCCTCAATAGACACAGTCTCCCTGTCTTATTGAACACCTCTTGGGTCTGGAATATCTTGGAAAAGAAGCTTAAATGTGTGTTTACCTTGCTCTTTGAGCATTAGCACTACCCTGTAGAAGCAGGACCATAGGTTACAACAGACACCAGGCCTGGATTAGGCTCTGTAAGATCCTCAGTGACAATAAGCAATCCAGCAGCAGAAATTAAGTGTGGTCTAAGCAGAGAAAGAAAACAGACTAGAACTGAGCTGCTGAGGGCCCTTGAGAGGGAACACACTTTCTTTTTAGCAAGGTCTTTGAATCCAGAGCTGCAGTCATAAAAGAACATTTTACTCTCTTTCAGGAAAAAAAAAAGAAAGCTAGCCTCAATATAATGTTGACTTTACCGATCCAAAAGTCTCTTTAGGGCAGGACTAGGAGAAAAGCCCTGGGTTTATCTGAAGTGAGGAGGAGAGAACCTGGTGTTTTTAGAATGGCCATTTGTGCTTGATGAAATCCACTGGAATTTTGATCACCTTTCCTTCCTCATGCAAAAAGAAAATAGGACAGTGGACCAAATACTGTTGCAGCTCCTGAGCAAACGTGTCTTTTTTCTCCAGTGGTGCCTGCACACAATTTATCAGTGTGTCCAAAAAGATCATCTCCCAGTACCAGGAGGTCCTGTAATTGTTCCCAGGCGTGGTCCTGAGGGCTTTGCCCACACAGCCCCACCTCGAACTCCCAGCAACCGATCCCGTGGCAGCCACAGGGAAGCTGCTGGCAGATTTCCCTTGAGGAGGTGACACAGAAAGTCATGCTCACAAACCTGGGTTGACTTTGCTGCTAACTGTTGCCGAAGCAGAGCTGGGACAGAGAGTGAGTCATGGGGTTTGCAAGTAATCAGCTTTGAGTAGTAAAGAAAAAAGAGCTTGGCTCACCCAGCGTGGCTGCTCTTTGTTCCCAAGCTGCTGGAGGCAAAATCATGGGAACGAGCTCTTGCCGCCTTCCTCGGGGTTCACACCACCTCACACAGGGTGACCCTGGGCCATTTTGCTTCCCTGCTCTTCCTCCTGGCACTCACACCCCGCTGCTGTCGTCATCGCCCTTCTGCCTCCCCACGCAGCTCTCTGCAGGGTCTTGGCCAGGGTCACCCTGCAGCTGATGTGGTGAGAAGAGCGCAGCTCCTGAGAGCCCCGTGTGAGGACAGAACACACCCTTCTGCAGGCAATGCTGGCCCACGATCCAGAAACCTCCTAAAGAGCTTCCCGCTCCCTGCCACATAAGATCCCCACATTTTCCCCACCATCACCTTCATTCTTTAACCGCATTTTCCTACCAATCTCAGTTTTATGTTGTCTTTCAGCAGGTTTTTTCCTCTATCTGTCTTACTGATGATGCTCCCTTCCAGAATTATTCTCGCTTTTTGCCCTTGGGTCCTGCAACCCTGGACTCCGGCCCCTTTGCAAGTGTCAGTGAGCTGTCCAGTTAAAACTCAGATATGCATGGAGTTCCTGGTGAGTTTTTTGTTGTTTTGGTTTTTATAAAAATCTAACTGTATGCTTCTCCATGAAATACCAGTTTTGGAAACTTTGGGAAGGAAGCTGTGAAGGGGGAATAATACAACCACGTTCCAGAGTGTATGAGAGTAAAAATAGTTATACTGTATCTTTAAATTCCTAATCAAAACTGAGAGTAACTTTTGTGGTTTGGAGATTTTTTGGTGTTTTTTTTTCTTTTTTTCCTGAGCTGCCTGGAGGAGGCACAATTTTCCACATATTAGGAAAGGAAACTTTATTTTTCCCCCTCAGGTTTTTTGCCCTTCATTCTGCACAGTCCATTGCCCCACCCCACAGTAACTGTCCCCTGTTCTGCAGTGCTATCCTTGTTTCCTCATCTGCTTTTCTGGTAGAGCAGTCTGNCTTCAGTCTGTCCCCTGTTCTGCAGGTGCTATCCTTGTTTCCTCATCTGCTTTTCTGGTAGAGCATTATTCCTGCTCACTGTCTGTGTCCAGCTCACCAGACCAAAGAGAGGCAGACGCTTTGCTGTTGGTATTGCTTTCAGTGCTGCTGACAAATGCAGACAGCACTGTGCTTCTCTACTACGGATAGGTTCACTTCCAGACTAAGGAGAAATGGCAGCCATTCTACTTGCTTTGATCTCATTAATAATAAAGGACAACGGGAGTCCTTTTGAATATAAGGAAAAAGCTCGAGTTAAAAAATTAAACAGCATACTCAATTAACTTACAACCACAGCAAAGCCTTGGAAAGCTGCCATCTTAAATAACTACACAGATACAACTCCCAGAAAATAATAATAATAATAATTTAAGCAACAAAAAATAATCCTGTGGTCTTGCTGTCCTAGTAAGTTTGCTATAGAAGGACAGGTGGGAGCTTTCCCCAGCATCAGTATGGATCATACCTGTGTGATATTTCCCCTTTGTAAGAGCAAGGGCATATATATAGCTCCTGTAGCATAGGGAAGGAACTAGCAGGAATGTGCCCAGCCCTCTTTTTTCTTCAAAACCTAACTTTTCTGTTGGGATGGAGCTGGGTGACATAAATGGGTACATAAATGATGTTATGATTGCTTTCACCTACCTATACTTTAGTTTCCATTTAGATTCAGCTAAAGGGGACTCAAAACAGTTTTACAAAGGCTGCTACTGGTGTTGAGTATCATAGCTCCAACCAAGTTGGTGGAATGGGAATGTTAAAAGTTAATTAAAATCTTGTCTGAAGAGCTGCACTACTTCTAGCCTCAGCATAAGTGCTAGCTGATAACTCCTGTATGCATGCTGGTTCACTTTCAGGACTAAACATAGTGAAAAAAAAAGACAAAAAGAGACTGCGTAAAAGATTACAATATTTTTCAAAACATTTTCCTAATTGTCTGCTTTTTTCATTAAAAAACCTCCACATGTTAGCATTGTTTTGCTGAAAATAGCTGTATTTAAAATAGCTTCAAATAATGGTAATGAAGCATTGTTTTAATTTTGCCTCCAGGAAAAACAAAATGAAGTAGTATTATGAATTATTCTCTATTTAAAACCACTGCCGTCATATTAACAATTTTTTCCCCTTTAGCTGTGGGCTGACAAAATTCTTTCTCCCTTTTCCTTCCAACAATATAATGTGAGCATGACAGCAAAACAAATTGAAATTTCTGCTACGCACTTTGCCCAAGACATGCATAAACTGCTCGTTTCTATTGCAGCTGCATGTCTTTCCTGGGTATGACACATAAAAATAGGTAATGTCAAAATAAGCCTACTATATTAAGAACAGTTAGAGATGTGGAGGTGTCTGACTGGGACTCAAAGCTCAGGTCCTGAGCACTTACAGTCATTAAAGATATTTTTACAGGTTTTTTGTAAAGCAGGAATGTTAGCACTAATCGCGTGACCAACATACAAATTTGAAAATTACATCTGACATCTCCCTAATTTCCTCTTGCTATTTAACTTAATTCTAGTATTCACTACTTTCTTTTTACTTCAATTGCTCTTTTGTGTTTCTTCTTTGCTGTTATGGGTGGCTTAGAAAGGAAAAAAAAATTACTTTGAAATCTGCTCTTCTCTGTTTTAAACAAAAATTCTTTTTTTCTATCCTGATTTTTACAGCTCCCAGGCATATGAAGTATTACTTCCTCTCTTGCTTGTTCCCTGAAAAGTTCCATGAAGGATGCACGAGAATGGCTGAGAAAACTTATCACCACTCAATTGAAGGAAATAGGAAATGCTGAATCCTTAGCAGGTGTCTCTACTGAAAGTAATTATTAGGATAAATATTTTTAAATAAGGATAATTGGTATTTAAACAGGGTCAAAATCTTTGTAAATATTTATGTGTTATTCCCCTCGTATATTGATGCCATATGCCTGCTGAAACTTCCCTGAAGTCTTCTGGGAAGAGGATGGATTAAAAAGCAGCTTCCAGGGGAAAGATCTAAGTAAGACAATAATCTAATCAGCCTATGTTTATATGAAACAAGAGAACATCAATTCTTTTATTACTTTTTCTATGAATTATCTTTTAAACAATGGCAATCTTCTTTTTCAGTGCTGCCTGCATTTTAGACATGGATAAAGTACAGCACTGTATCACATGTTAAATGTTACATTTCACATGAAAACACCATAAAGAGCATCAGCAGACACTCGACTGTGGCTTTCCAAAAAGTAACCTTTCTCTTAATCACTATGCAGGTAAGTGGTCGGTTCCTTTCTGTGTCCACAAGGCAGTGGCTGCTTAGAGCATCCAAAGCAGAAAAAAAAGCAGGGTTAGCAAAGACCTTTCCTAAAAATATCAGTAGTTTCTAGTGACTGACTATCCAAAGTTCATTCAGGTACATTGATTTAAAAACCTAGCAAGCCTATAAAAAATCGTGTCATGGAACTTTTGGAAATAATAAACCAGTGTCAAAAACCCTGACTACAAATTCCAAATATCAAAGCTGTTTCTAAATTCTTGTCCTCTCTCATTCCTGCATCCAGAACTGTCCCAAGCTGGCAGCACTCTTTGTTTGTTTAGAGAAGTACCTTCATACAGGCTTTTCTAGACTGTATCCCTGTAAGATCCAGTATTTATAACAAATAAACTTAATTTTAAAAAAGAAGACATGATGTATTTTCACAACCTAAGAGTCAAATGACTGGAATTGACCCGAACTCTGAAGTCTGTCTGTCCCTCTTGTTACAGTCTGTGTGAGGTTTGATATTCGGGATGTCTGCAGGCAGGGTCCCAGTCTGTTTCTGCAGGAGCCAAAGGGCATGCTCATACTGCAGTGAGACTACTCCCCAAAGCTATAATGGTTTATCTCATCACTTCTCTATCAGAAAGGAAAGACCTTCACCCCAAAGAAATCCAACCTTTCCCAGCACCTTGAAAGGCACCGCAGTGGTAGTGTAATACTGACACCCAGTGGGTGAAAAAATGCACAGCTTGGTCCCATTTTTGGATAGGATGGGTAGTGGGGAGGTATGTAAAAACCAGGAAGAAGTATTTTGTTCGTGTTTGGACTTTATGAGAACCAGAACCTGTCTGGGGGCTGTGATTCCTTCCAAATCCACAGGTGAACTGGGGTGGGAACTCCTGAGTCAACCATTATAACTCTAGACAAAACAACAAAATCTGCTTGCTTTCTACAGTTCAACTTAGGTTTGTGGTGTGAAACCATGGGGACAGTGGAGAGGGGTATATTTTGCTCCTCCAAAATGAAAGTATCTGGCTCCCTAGGCTTATGCAAAATAAATCATATTCCTTCACCTGCTACATGCACCCCAAAACCCTGAGCAAAACATAGGAAGGAACACTCACAAAAAAATACCAATAAGGGGAAAGAGAATTTAAAGAGGGAAATTAGTTTATTATTTTTTTACTTATGGCAAAGACAAGGTCTGCATCTTGGACAGATCCTTCTCTCCCAAAGCATACAACCTGTACTCTTGGTGTATTAGTAATTTCTGCTTACAACATGAAAAATACATGTGGATAGACAGGATACAGACAGTTCCCACACATTGAATAAACAATGAGGAAGAGGCAAAGTGCATCCAAAAGTTGTATTACTGATTCATATTGATTTATACAGAGCCTTTTGTATTCCTTACAGCACAAGAGTAACTAGTATGTGCATATCCAGTATGAAATCTTATTAATATTAATGGATCTCTTTTCCCACCAATCAATGTAAAAATCAATTACCATTATTGAATGGAGAAGCCATCAAAAGATTTACTGCTCTTTACTGACTTGTGTAGCCTGAGTTTGCAGGGATCTTGTCTGCTGTCTGTGCCACCAGCACACGTGGCTTGGCTGTGCTGGCAGCTGCCCCTCCTGCTGGTGACTAACCTGTGAAGGGCTCCGTGGCTCTTCCAAGACAAGAGCACGTTTTCACCGAACACCCACAGACCGGTTTACTAAGGTGACAGGCACATCACATCTCTAGAGTTCTCTGTTCAGCTGCTCCACGGTTCTGCTGATCAGGTTGTAACAGGATTCTCCCGAGGAGATCAAACGGAAACATTGCACTGGCTTGCAGCCCTGGGCGACGTCAGGAAGTGACACTCATCAATGGAACAGCAGCCCTCAAATATACTGGAGAATAAGGAGAATGAGAACGAGCAGAGAAATTAGGTACAAGGAGAACCTCTTGCCCCGAGTTTATCCTCCACATGCTTCTGTTATCCATGTATTTCCCTGAGTGCTTTCTCTGTCAGTTTTGGAGACTTCAATGCTCCTGTGGCCCTGCTCTTCTGCTCTGCTAATCCTTTGTGCCATGCAGGTCCTGCTTATGTACCTCCCATTTTGTCTTTCCCGTTCTGCGATGCAGCAGTGCTGCCCCACCCCTGCTCTGCAGTCCAGGGCTAACGCTGCTCACCCCGGCCTTCACACCACCTCCCAGGAAAGCGTCCCCGGCCCGCTCATGCCTCAGCCTCCCACTGACCACCCGCGCAGCCCTCTTTCTGGCTCGGCCCACTCCACGAACTACGAAGATCAGCGTATTTGTAACGATTACATTTAGGAATGACGCCGTGGTCACCGCAAATCCCTTTTCCACAAGTTTTCCCGATCGCGGGCCCCCGTCACGTGCGCAGCCGCCCGGGCCACGTGGGGCGCGGCGGGCACACGCCATCACCCCGCCCACCGTCCCCCCTCCAGGGAGATTGACAATGAATTTAACCAATCAAAGACAGGACCCTGCCTTTCCCCACCCCCCAGCCCATGGTTGCTGTGTCATCCGGCGGGTGACATAGGGGGGCGGTCGCCGGTTGGCTGCGCAGGCGTCGGCTTCCGGCCAATGAGCTTCGCGAGCTGCACGACTGACACCTCTCCTGCCCAATAGCTGTCTCGCGTGCACGTGGAGGGGCGGGGCGAAGGGGAGATGTCGCTGTGGTCGGCGGGCAGTGTGGCGTTGGTGCCGTGTCGCGGCGCCGTTGAGCGGCCATAGCCGCGGCCATACCCGCTATCGCCTGTGCCCGTCACGGCGCCCCGCCCGTGCGGCCGGCAAATGAGTGCACAAACTGACGTAACCTCGCCTCGGCTGAGAAGGGTCCCAGGGGCCGCCGAGGAACGCGGCTCGGTGGGCGGGTCTCCGCGCTGTTACGGTGTAACGGGCACATTCCTTCTCTAATGGAGTCGGAGGGTGCGACCTACAGCCCAATCCGTAGGGCGGAAGGGCGGGACAAATAGAAGCGGGCGAGCGAGTGCCCCATTTAAGGGGCAAATCTCGCAGCTAACTGGCAGAGGAAGAAGGGGCGGGAGCCAGTGAGGGATGTGAAGGAGAGCAACGCTAACCGGTGACAGCCAGCAAATGCAGCCAATCAGTGAGCGTGTAGTGACGCGAGAACCCAATCAAAAGCGCCGGGAGGCGGTACTCTGCTGTGATTGACATGCGTCCTGGCCAATGGGCGGAGAGATCCCTGAGACTCTTCCCAATGGGCAGCGTGAAGGGGCGGAAAGGGGAGCGGAAGGAGAAGACGAGCAGGCAGAGCGACCAATCAGCGCGGGGGTCGGCGGGGCGCCGTCCAATGGGCGGTGCGAGGGGCGGTGCGGGGGCGTGTCCCGGTGTGTTTGGGTTCGTGCTCCTCGGGGGAGGGAGAGACGGCGGCGAGGAAAGTTTGGTTTTGGTTTTTTTTTTTTCCCCCCCGGTGGTGTTTTTTTGGCGGCGCCGGCGGAGGGGGGGGGACGCTTTTCGCAGCCTCTTCGCCTTTTGCTTCCTGGGGTTCGTGTTTCCCGGGCGGGCGGAGCCGCCCCCGGCACTGAGAAGAACGGGGGCTCAGCGCACCGCGGCGGCGCCTCGGCGGTGAGTGCGGGACGGGCCCCCCACCTATTCCCCATCCCCNGCCTGTCCCGGGGCACAGCCGGGCGAGCGCTGCCCCCTCCTCCCCTCACGTGCGGCCGCCGCTCGCCGCGGCTGCGCCCCGGTGCCCCCCATCGCCCCCTCCGGCTCCACACAGGGCCCCGGGGAAAAGCCGCCCGCCCGCCGGATCACCCAGGCCGGGCAGGAGGTAGAGCGGCGGAAAAACTCCGAGGAACCCTTGTGTGGATGGGGAAAAAAGTGCTGTAGTGTGGGGACGGAGCTGAGGTTGCGTTGGTAGCACTGCAAACCGCGCTGGATGAGTGGAACGTGATGCTGGTTAAAATGTGTGTGTATGTGTGTATATGTGATGGGTGGGTGGGAAGAGTGACCGTGTTCAGGGGTGTGTCCTGGGGGAGGGGGTAAAGTTTCCCCAGCTGTTTGTAGCAAAATGAGGGAATGTTTGTTTCTGGAGACGCTTCGCTGGCTGTGGATAAGCGCTGCTTGCAGCGTGGTATCTTGCAAGCTCAGATCTGCTTTATGAAAGTGCATGTAGGAGGATCTACTACAGCATGCAGCTGAGGCTTGTTGAATAAACTGAAGACTCAACAAAGTGTTTTCCTAGCTAAAGTAGAGATGCCTACTGCTGTAAACAGTACTTGTTTTTCCATGGTAACGTTTCACTAACCTCATGAACATTTGTTGAAATATTTCTTTGTAAAGTTAACTTTTTTTGTTTTTACAATCCATTAATTACTACTTTTAAATCATGACTTGCTGGAGCTCAGTGTCACGTTTACAACCTCTACAAAAACTGTGACTTTTCCTGCAAAATAGTAGGTAGGTCTTTGGGGGTTGTACAGCTCTGTATTTGAAAGGTCTGTTTCACCTAATGTTTTCAAATAATATCGCTATCCATAGGAATGGATTTTGGAAATTAGTTCCTGCTACAAGTGTTGTAGAGGTGGTAACTTTAATTCATAGGGTTATTAAATATGTGCACAAGTTCAAGCAGCTTTGTAGTTAGTTTGTCCACGCTGAAGTTGCTCAGCAATGCCCTCCTCTCCTGTGGTGACTCTCTAAGGGTGCAGACTCCTTGGAATGCACGCTGTTGAGATGTGAGTGAATGCTCTCATCTGCTGCATTACCCAAGGCCCCGAATTAAAAGATAAGCTCCAGTTTTCCTGTAGAAGCCGTGGTTAGTGCAGAGTCTGCTGGGCAGATGTATCTCGGGGGAGGGGTTTGCAGGGGTGACTTTTCACCTGAGTTTAACTGAGTTGCAGATGTAACTAGACAATTCCTCAGCAAAGAAATCACCCTGCAAAAAGTTGAGGCTGGAGATGGGTGAAGGGAGCCCAGAGAGGTGTTAGCTGTGTTTTAGGTTTTCTGCTGTGAGGTTTTGGGGCAGTAAGGTGCAGGCACGTCTGTCTTAGTAGAGAGTAGGTGAGGTCATCATTATACATTTACTTTTATCTTGTTTAGCTATACTGCATATGTCCTGATGGGCAAAATGTTATTGGGATGCTTAAAGGGAATCACCTGAATCCTGTAATACTGAAGTCCTGGTAAAAATGTAATGATAAAACCAGTCAGTGTCTCTTGATTAGGCAGACTTACTCCAGTTTCTGTATACCTGCAAATTTAGCTAGAGATCTACACTTTCATTTAAATAATAAGTTCAAACATTTGGACATAAAAGTCTTGGTAAAAGTCTTAATCTGCCAGAGGTTGTGTGATTGAATAGTCCAATAAAACATTTAGATTGAGTGTGTGTCATGGCTTTGCTTGGTGATGCTTATTTCATCATTAAAACTGGATATTGGAGGATGACTTCAGAGGAGGAAGCTTCAGGAGAGAATTTTGTGTAGCTCTGAGGTAGCGTATTTTACCTTAGATCTGCCTCCTATCACAGCAAGTAAGAAATTAGAAATTAATTTTTTTGCAGGAGTAATGCGTAATAAAAATCATATGTAGAGGTAGCTGCACCTAGAACAGTAGGATGAATAGCTGCAGCCAGAGTGATGGAAAGAATTGAAAGACTGCTATAAAATTAATAATTTGAAAATGTTCAAATGGGTTTGTTCTCTTGGGTTTTTGAGTGATTTTTTTTTTCTTTTTTTCCCCTCGGTAAAGCTGGTGTATTTCTGCTCACAGAAGAGATTGGATTTACAATTAAGCAGTATGAACTGGAGATGATAGAATAAGTCTAAGAAGCTTAGTTATTGACTTGAATGAGTTTATTAATAGTCTGCTTAATGGTTTGGTTACTCTATTCTCCATTTTCTGCAAAATGCTTGGGTGCAGAGTCTGTTCTAGTCATTTATTGGTTATTGTGTTTATTTTTTTGGAAGTCTTTTTATACATAGATATTGTCTGCTTTGTGCAGTAATAACAACTAACAGTTGTTTTCCAGCTTCTTTGCAGTGGCTTGCCTCAGTCATTGCTCACAGTGCTGCTGTTAGATTCACAAATTCTGCAATACTTCTACTTACAGCATACCTAGCATAGCATCTTACAGCTATTTACTTCTTTATCATTAGTTTTTATTTTTCACTCAGCCTTCGCCTGTGTATAATTTGGGTCAGTAGATGCATTTTTGTGAAGAGCTGGCGTTGTTTGTTTTCACAGGATAAATTAAGCATGTTTAACACATAGATAAAGGAGGGAAGTACCTGATACTAGCACATATGTACCGCTGGTTTTCTTTAAATCGAAAAGTTTTCTGTCACCTCAGTGCTTAAAAAATGTATTTGCTCTGGATTTGCTTTTAATGATCTGTTTCTTGCATTTTCAGAAATTTTAATCATGAAATGTTTCACTGTCTTTGGGAAAGAATAGCAGGAGAATGTCAGTCTTCAGTTCTAATTGCAAGAACCTAGCACAGAAGATGTTGAGCAAACAGTAACATGCATTTCTAATAGTTTGACCAGTTGTGGTAGAAAAATAGATATATTCTTGGTAACAGTCTTCCTTAGCTTAGCATTTACTGTCTTTCTGTCTTTCTCCATTTTCAGATAAAATATGTATGGTAAGGTTGCTTATTTTTTCAGCAAATAGAGTGTGGAACGTGGACTGAAGAATTCACGTTAATTTCTTGTGAATCCAAACTAAACTTTTGCTACTATCTGCTAATAAAACTAGGGGCACTTTTTGGTACTTGGGCCAGCTGTCACTGTCAGACAAGTGGTTGCCTGCTGGTATTTCAGCTTGCGAGGTGACCGAGGTGACCGGGGTGAGAGTAATCAGGATATTCTGATTGCTCTTCCCTGTCCCTTTCAGCGGATAGTAAAACTCTTATACTTCCTTACATTTTTCTTCTGTTCATGCCTTCTTTGTGTTGCACTTCTACTCATTATTTTTTATTTCTTCAGGGAAGTAAACATGCTTTGCTGCAAGGCGTTGGTGTCACTTATTTTTTCTCCTTTAGAGCAGTAGGCAGTGAGTACGTTAAATTTATTTTTTCCCTTTGCCTTCTTATAGCGGCTAGAGGGAGAGGGTGTTTTTGCACTTATTATGGTTTGCATCATGTTGTAGGGGAATGTTCTGAGGTTTTTAAGTTTTCATCAGTGTAAGGGTTGTGGTTGGAGTTTGGATGTTCTCCGTGTTTACCATGTAGTGAGCTATGGAGATGACCTTTTCCAGTTTCAGCGAGTCAGTACGGATTGCGTTTCTGGGCCCTGCCAGCTTTAGTAGTTCTGAAATTGGATATCGTGCATGTATTTCCTGATTTAATGTCTGTGGATTAGAAAAAACACAATAGTTTCTCTGTGAGAAAATCTGGGAAGCAAGTTGATGTTCTATTCGAGACTTGAACTGTTTAAATTTTTAAAAATATCTGCTTAAAAAAGTAAAATTGATCTGAAAGCAGCTCTTAGCCAGTTTAGCTTTTAGGTCTGTGGAGCAACATCCTGCTTGTCAGGAGAAATGGGAGGTATCATAAGGCAGCACTTGTGCTGCGTGTTACAGGATACCGGTCAGAATAAATGTGTAAAAAATAACCTGGAAGTTGATATATTTTGACCATATTAGACAGAAGATGGGAGGCTGGAAAGCTAATTAGCGGATGAAAGGATAAGAAGCAAAGTTGCAAAACAAAGAGTTGATAATTTTAGATAGCCTGACAGAGGATTAGTCAAAGGGTGATACAATGATATCATGTTGCTTGTATGAGGGGAAGTCCTCTAATCCATCTAAATGAGTAATGAAGTGAAAGTCATTGATGTTTTTACTTGTATTTAATTTCTATAATTTTATCATGGCTCTTGACAGTGTCATAAAAAGTGCTATAAAGGGAAACAAGCTGGCAGAGTTTTTCAGTAGTGTATTGGGTTTTTCATTAGTAAAATCTGTTCTGTAACAAGAGAAATTTATGCCCTTTGATTTGGTAGTAGTCTACAAAGAACATAGTTTTTGCCAATACTGTTGGCTTTCTTCTGCTAAGTTTGAAGATTTTTCAGATTCTAGCCTCTGTTTTGCTTGTTGGAAATGCTTCTTCCTGTTCCTCTGATCATCTTGTATTCTAGGGTTGCAGGGTTTTTTTTCCTATTCGAGTCCCTCTTATTTTCTTACCACAAACATTGGCTGTACCTGCAGTTCTCTAGTGTTGTTTATGTCGCAGAAGCAGACTTTGTGAGAGTTTCACTGGTTAAATTAAATGTATGGTTTTAAATCCAGAAGCTGGATGTTTGGAAAGGTGTTTGCTGGCCTTCTTGTTTTAGGACTGGTCCAATAGGTCTCCACATGGTCAGAACTAAGAAACTCCTGGGCTGCTCCATGGCAAATCTCATTACCAACTTCCCTGGCCCTGTGACCTCTCTGCGTAAGTCTCACGACAGTACCACATGAGTGGTAGGAAAGGTAGGAAAACCACCTCTGGGGAATAGAAGGAATTCTTCAGGGACTTGCCAGTCTACTGTGGACTAAATATATTTTGGCCTTAGGGTGATCCACCAATATAGTGGGAGTAGGTCCTCTTGTTTTGCTGCTTTTTACAGCCAAGAGATACAAATTACTCAGCACTTTGGTGTCAGTGTCCTCTAGTTATGAAACTCTTTGTTGTGGGAGCTGAAGAGACCCAAGTTGTCCAGCTCTTCTCCTGGACATTTGAGAACCTTTTAGATCTCTCCTGGGACATTTGGGGATCCTTAGAAATAATCTGATGTCTCTTTCTGGAGAAGATGGAAGTGCCACAGAGTACATCTTACTTTCTTATTACAGCTGACAGTATATTCTGCTCTTTATACAGTAGTATAGTAACTTTGTGATTTAAAAGCTTTTCCAGAAGTTAGATTTTGTAGATTAAATCACCTATATAATCACTTACTTTACCATTACAGTGAAACACTATTTCAAATCTCTGAGGTTTCTGTTGCTTGCATACTGTGACTTGAGAAACCATAAGTTAATAGTATTAGAGGGTGCAACTTGCATGAGGAATGATGAGGAACTTGGGAAAAAGCGCTAGGATAATGTTTTGATTTAAAAAATTTGCCTCTGAGATAGAGGAAGGGAATGTGTCCCCTCACCCCAGCTTCTTACAAAGATCAAAATATACTTCACTCCGGAACGAATTATGATCCATCCTTGATCTGAAGCAGCTCAAAATCCCTTTAAGAAAGAAGGCCATATTGTTCTAAATAGTTGCTCTAAAGCATTTTCAGCTACTTTTATGGGGATTAGTATCTTTCTTTGTGACCCTCTCTGGGAGTTTTATGTACTGAAATTTTTCCTGGATGTATTAGTGTTATTATAACAGCATTCTTATATTGCTGTAAATATAGCAGTTTCACTCTGTGTTGGGAATATGTTTATTCTGATAACTATGTTTGGGGATTTTATTTTGGAGTTTTTGTTTGTTTGTTTTTTAAGTTCCACTTAACTGCTTCAAGTAAGAAGCTGAAAAAAGAGCACTTTGGCACGAATGTGTGTCTATGCAGGATATATTTCTATTACAGCCAATGTAATTTAAATTCTTATCCTTCCATATGTATTTGTATTCTGAGAAAAACTTGTTTAAAATTAAATTTTTAGTATTATTGTTTGTCAAATGGCCGAGATTCTGCATTATCAGGTTTGAGTTGGTATCAGATGCCTATTCTAGCAAATTAAAAATGCAGATGAGTATTCTTTTGAAGAGAACAAAAATGAGAGTCAAGCCACAGTGCTTATTTGTGACTGTTCGTTAAGATTCATACCATTTTTCATTGACACTGCAAAAAAAATCAGTACTTAATATTTTCTCACATTTGAAATGGATCCTCACATTTAAAATGGATCTTGTCTATACTATTCCCTATAATACTATAGTATTTCCCTGCCCCTCATAGTAAGTGTCTTTTTTTTTTTGGTGATTTCATACAGGCTCAGCTCATGTTTTTCCTAGCCCTTCAAGGCAAAATGGGATAGTAAAGCTAAAATTGAGTTTTTACTATTATAGCTGTAGTTTTGCTTGGATAAATGTTTGGGTGCTTCAGGATCTGCTCATCTACTTTTTGTAGCTGGTGTGGTGACAGCCTGAAGAACAGGTGTATATTTTAGTTGGTGTTCAGTGTTTCTGTTATATTTGATAAAAGCTTAGGGGAAGTTGCCTATGTTTCTGATGGCACTCACTTTGCTAAATAGTACTTGAGAGGGGGAAGATGTATTTTATTGCAGAGCTAGGCTTTTTCACACATTTATAAAACTCCCTTGTTGCTGTAGATTAGCTGTCTATAATTTTCTTTGCTTGGCCTTTTTAATTTTCAGAGTACTCAGAGACACAACCAAAACTGGCTGATAATAATCTCATTTGTTGGAAGTTAACTCCTCTGGTTCTTTCGTATTCAAAGTCCAACTTTCTCTTCCCTGTCCCTGGCATTTATGTATTGCAGAAAATAGATTCATATTGAGAGAAGCTTCCTGTTGATTGGAAACTAAATTAGACTGTGGAGAAAACAGGTAGAAGTCCCATTGTATCAAATACTTTTTAACATTGTCTAATAAGCAAAGGAAAACGCTCCTGACAGTGCTACATTGTGGTGGCCTGAAGGCAAGAATACAGTGACATAATTAGTCAGTTCTCTCTCCAGCTCTAACCCTGTACTTAACCAATGCTGGATAATGTTGCTTTCACCAGTTGACGGTAACTAGATAAACTGGCACTGCCTTGTGTATGGATACTGTATATCAGCTTATCTTATACCCACAGCTGGGTATGTAAATAAACTAAAAGTAACTTTAGTCTTATGAAGTTTGGACAAAAAATAACTGAGAAGTTGTGTTACTGCATTTTCAGATTTAATAAAGGATAAACAAAAAGTAACATATAAGTGAAGAACATTCAAAACTAGGAGCAAATTTCAGGAGTTAGGTTTTTGAAAGTGGTGTGAGAGCTTGACATTGATAATCAGTTGTCATGTCGTTCAAGTAGGTAGCCTAAAGACAGACTTTATGGTTTTGGTTACTTTTCTTTTAAATGCCACTTTCAGGGGAAATAAGATGAGAAAGTTGAAGAACTCTCTTGTGCCAAAAGACTGAAAATTTTGGGCCCTGACCTCACACATAGTTGAGCAGGTCTGAAGCTCTTCTTGCAAGCAGTTCCAAATTCAGTAGCACTAACTAAACATGTTCAGCAAAGATTGCAGTGTTGAGGACTAGCATTGTATCAGTAATAATTTGCATTGTGTTTTTAAATTTATAAATTAGCCATAAAAATGAGTGTATTGCCTCATTTCTTTCAAGATTGAAAAAACTTTGTTGAATATAAAACAGATTTTTGAAAATTAGCTTCCTGTTCCTTTCTTAGGTGCTGAAATAGCTGAAAAGTACAATTCAGACTGATGTCATGCTATAAATATTGATGAAGTTCTGTTTGGCAGCTGGTTATGTTCAAAGTTGGTGTTTGCAGTTATAGTTTAGAATTATTTGCTTAACAACTCAGCATTTGTTTTCTTTGACAATAATAGTGCTAAGATCTTGGACTTCTCTGCATGTATAATCATGTTAGTGGGAAGTCAAAACGTCTTTGTATAAGAGAACCTCTCTGTTATTAATGATTAGAAGTGAGATAAATACGGAGCATTATTTTGGAAAATTTCAGGGCATAAGCTATAAAAGAGTGAAGTTTAAAAAAACAGAAAAAGCAGATTGTGACTTAAGCTTCATTCTCCGTCACACTCCCCTGCCTTCCTCCTGGCTGTGTCCTGGCTCAGTCTGGCCATAATCTTCTACCCGAGGCTGCATTACAGGGTGCAGTGCCGAGACCTAGAGCCTTTCTTGGGCAGCAGGGGATGCTTGTCTGCCTTCATGGCTGCTGGAGGACTTAGCACGGGTATTGCCATGCCAGTGTGAATTCCTTAACAACGCAGCTCTTATTGTAAAAGCTAGCAAAGCAAAAGGATAGTTTAACACAGGAAACTTTGATACTCTTCTAATTAAATACAGGAAGGTTGTAAGAAATAGATAGTGAAATGCACGGTATCTTCCAATCCTGTCCTGCATGTGAGTGATTTTTAGTAATGTTGTCTTCAGCTCTTGTAATAGCTGCTGTCAGTGAATAAGCCACCGTTCCCCCTTTCCTCTGCACAAGGCTGCTTACCACCTTATCAGTTTTGATTCAGGTACTCCTGCTGGGTTTGATAAACATACTGCTGTATAGGACTTGATGAGTGTTACTGGTGGTTTGAAAGGAAACCTTCGATCTTGAGTTGACTTTAGTGGTATGAATAATCTGACAGAATGATTCTGTTGGGATTATCAGCAGTAAAGGAATTATTTATAGCTTTCAGGTTTAAAGTTGAACTGTTGAGAAGCAGGCTTCTCACTCATCATAACGTCTTGCTTAAGATGGAGAAAAATGCTTCATGTCTCTGGTCTTGTACAACTTCCACTCTTCACCTCTCCTTAGAAAACTGGTCCTCTGTATTCTGAAAACTTTGTCACTCTGCAGATGCCCTGAAATAAAGGCTTGGTTGCACTGGTGTAGCTCCAGCAGTGCTGAGTCCTTGGGAATGCTGGTATACATGGATTTCAGGCATGTTGAGCATGTAGATTGCGGGCCATTTCTGCCACTGGGGCACCATTAAATGCCAGGATAGTTGTAATACTTATGGTAATGAATGCTTTTGTGCCATTGGGATTCCGAGAGCATCGCTACTGTTAACAAGTAGTGGCAGCATTAGCAGTGTGAAGTAGCCCTTTTCTGTGCCTGAAAACCAGTAATTTGCAAGATCTAATAGAACCAGACATGAACAATTGAAAAGAATGGGGCTTTTTTAAAGTAATAGTTTGTTTCCAACTTTGCAAAACACATGTTTGAATGGGTTGAACCTTGATGTGGAGTGTAAAAAGCAGCTCATATTCTCAACTCACTATATTTTAATTCCTTGCTGCTCCGGTACCAGGACAACTCTTACTGTGATGCTGTCAAGAAGATGCTGTCAGTCAGTTAAGACACACTACTCCCAACAACCTCAGTTTGATAGTTTCTGTAAACATTGTGGTGTAGAGTGTCGAAAGTCTTGAAGAGAAAAAGTAGAAATCATTTTGAGGGTGTTTTGTTACATACATATATTGTATCTACACACATATATGTGTGTGTGCACATAAATGTTTGTGTATCTATGCTTCAGTCACAGTGAAAAGGCAGAGTGGAACAAAGCACAAAGGACTTTGGAAAACTTAACCACTTGGCAGCCTTTGGCTGTTTATAGTTGGGATGGAATCTTGATTACAGTTGAGAAGTGATGTGTAGTGTATGTAGCATACAATAGGCTGCTGTAGCAAAGTGAGGACAAATACCTTTTATGTTCACTGTAACCTTTAAGGGATTATTCAGCAAAATCGGTATGAGCAGAAAAAAGTGGTTTATGCTGCTTTGTACAGTAGAAAGTGGCAAAATGGTTTAAGCAAAACATTTAGTAAAATAAGCTGTTCAGTTTACTTTTCCTTTACTGGGAGGAGAAACATTTAGCACCTTAAATATTGTTTATGTAAATGGTTTGGAACACTGGGAAGGTGATGGTGAAGTATTCTGTCATTATGTTTCAAGACTGTCTTTAGACTCAAAGGCTAGAGCCAGGATTTTCTAAACTGAAAGTCTGATTTAGGCCCATTTGAGAAGTATCCTTTTGCATGTTTCACGTCTCCCTTAACGATGAATCAAAGAGGGTGGCATTCTTTAATGAGACAAAAACAGAAATTCACTAATGATTGGATTTTCTTGAGCAGATCATGTTGTGGAGTTGTCCATTTTAAACCCCCTGTCATCTTCAGGAGCACTCTGTTTTATGAAGTGGTTTATATTTGAGCTGTTCATGTCAAAAGACTTAAGTGCTGTGACGTGAGACTTGTGTTTTGTTCATATAGGTTGTCTTTAACTTCTTTTTGGTCCTTCTGTTGTCATGTTACTTTAGAAGAGCAGTGCAGACTAATGTATATGATATCTATTCCAAGTTGCGGCTATTTATCTTGTTAAAAGTACTTGTGCCATATCTACATGAACACCTGAAACATTTTCCATATGTTACCAAAATAATCAGTGCAAAGAATTAAATACTGAACAAAATATGAAGTTGTGCAGCCAACACTAAATTATACATAATGGACACCCTTTCTCATGTCATGTTTTGCTATAGAACACCACAGTGATTTTGTGGGGTGTGTGACTGCCCTTCTTGAATATTCCTCTGGATTTTTCTTCCGTGAGAGATTGAGGATTTCTGCCTTTTCCCATTCCTCCCAGCTACTTTGTTTAGCGTGGTATCTTTAGTTCATTTTTCCTTGAAGTACTAATCCTTCCTGGATTTCCTTCCACCTAAGTAATGCAAAGAGATTGTTCTAAACCACGTGAAATAAAGAGGTTGCAAATCCTCTTCTCAAGCACCAGTAGTATCTCTCCTTCTACCAAATTATTGGTTGCAAGTTCTGTTTCCATCTTCAGTCTTGAAAAGTGAAGTGGAGAATTACCATCACAGTGAGACCTGGGTTGTCCTGGGTAATTTTTATAGTAAATCATGACTGTTACACTGCTACTGTGCTGTGGATGAAAAACCATGAAATATTGCTGTGCTGTTTTGAAGTTGTGAATGACTTGAAGCCAACTTCCCAATATCCTAATTGAGTGTGTGATGTTTTTGTTTATATACATCAGCAGCTGGTTTTTGTGTTTTAAGTTTAAAAGTTGTGTTTAAAAATGGTGTTTTAAGACAGCTTGAGGCCTTTTGAGCAGAGGGTGCTCTTGGTTGCTATATCAGAATCACCCCACAGCATAAGTCAGAACCAAGTTCAAAATGAAAGTTTGCATCTGTAAAACATTTACTCACTAAGCAAAGGGACAGATAAACCACAGTGACAGGTAAGACTCCCTTTTATCACCACATGTATTTTCTAGTCAGAAATTGTTTGAATGGAAATCACGCCCAGAAAGCTCTTAGTTAATGCTAGAAGATCAGGAAAAAAATACTCAGTTTATGGCAGTTAGTCCAATGACAGGAATGCTTTGTTCCTAAATAATGCTGTACGTTAAGGAGTAGTAGCCAACAAAATGATGCAGTGAATTTGGAAAAATGCCACTTGTTCATATCCTTTACAACAAATATGAACAGTGGCAACTGGAATAATTTAGATGTTAGTGGTGTTAACTTGGATGTATAGTGGTAAGCTGATGGTTCTGGACTTCTTTTAATTCCTGGAAGTTGGTTATGTTTTGCAAAACAAAAACTCAAGTGTTTAATACTAGCTGTGGTTAAGACAGATTACGTATGATTTGAAATGGTCTTGATTGTTAGCCAGTGCAATGCTGCTATAGTACTCTTTCAAAATAGGATTAAATACCTGACAATTGGTAGGTATGGGATTCATTTTTACACATAATATTTAATATTCAGAAGTTATTGTAGGATTATGTAATCTCTTCCCTTGACTGCAAGGAAACACACTTGTGTGTCTTCTCTAGGTTCTTCTACAAGAAACCAGTTTCACCCCATGTTTTTCTCAGTTGTGAATAGAAATTATGTTTCTAAAGCCTCCTACTGTTCTGTTGTATCTCATAGTCAGTAGGAGATTCTCTCACACATACTACCAGTGTTTACTGTTTTTCCAGATTTGGATGGGAGGTTGTGGGGAGAATTTTAAGAAAATATTTTCCTGATGGCAGCCTATTCTTTTCGCTTCTGTGCACCTAGGTTTGCTGAGCTTTGGAGACAGTTGACTTCTGTTTTTATATTTGTTTTTAATTGACTAATGACCACTGTTGGTTGTCGTTTTAAATTTTTTTTTCTCTCCTTTTAGGGTTTCGTTTTTGCACTGAATGTAGCCAGGACGGATCCTTGTGGGCTTTGGCAGCCCTTGGAAACTGTCAAAGGTAAAAATCAACCAAAGCTCAGTATTGTGGTCTTGAAAGTTGGAGGTGAGAAGAATAATAGCCTATGCTGGCTCTTAAGATACTGTAGGATGTAGATCTGTTTTCATATGCTTTCTAGTGTGTTATTTCCTGTGGGTTTGCGTGTGAAATTTGTTACTGCCTGATGTGATTTGTTTCTGTAGGCTAAAGTTGATACGTATGATGTATCATTTTCATTAAAAATTAGTTAATTTATTTTACGAGTTTTTAAGTCACTGGAATTGTTAAGTGATTATTTCCTATAAGTAATAAAGTTATAGTCAAGGTTTTTTTATCTTCTGAATGCTCTTGCTTTCAGAGCAATTTGCATTTAAAGTGACAAAAAATACTCTGTTCTTCTTCTGTACGTTAAATTTTACCTTTCTTTTGTACGTTCTTAACAGACTCAATGTAATACAATGCTTTAGAAATTAAATACAATATGGCTGGATCATGTGTTAAAAATGAACATTTTGTCTGTACCTAGAGACCTGTGACAGCAATCCTGTGTTGATACAATTGTGTCAACTCAGCACAGTCTCATTTAAGACACAGTGTAGTCAAGGAGTGCCTTGTTCTAACTGTTCTTGTTTCAAGTATGCCATGTATACGAGACCACCCTCTTGGAAGAGTGCTTGTGTGCCTGTTTGCTTTGTGAGAGAGTTTGGGACTTACCTTCAATTTCTGCTTAATGTCTGCAATGGTGACATTTGGTGCAGCCTTGCTGTTCTTCAGGGGGTTTCTAGTGGGCCATATCCAATTTAGACTTGGGAATTCACAGGAATCGTGATTGGTTGTACGTTAATAAGTGCTTCTCTCACAGCTGCACTCTTTAGAAGCTTGAAGTAGGTTTTTTCTTCATTGTCAGATGAAGAACAGATTTTCTCCTTAGTCTATATTTGATTCCGGCTGCCAGTCTAAAAAGAAAGTGTTGCTGCACGAAAGACTCTTGAATTAGACAAGGTGTTTACTCCCAGTGATGCCTGTTTGATGAAACCAAATATGAAATCATTGGAATTCCAGCTCTCTCTTGCTATTGAGGGCCTTGTGTTTTTCCATGCTGGACCTTTCTATGTGGAGGGAAAATTAGGCCTAGAGGAAGTACCTTGTTCACTGGTATTGGTTTTCAGAGATTTATAAGTAAATGGAAATTTTGTTCAGGTTTTGCTTGCCAGAGTGTGTTAGAATGCAGTAGTGCAGAGATGGTATCCTTGGGGACCTTGCACTGTTCTGCTTACACTGAGTGGCTGGTAGCTGCATCCGTCATGCCCATCCTAGTAAACAAAATGAGTACATATTTGCTGCACAGAGAGATGGAGCAAAAATAGGACTAAATAGCAAACTGGATTGTCCCAAAACCATACTGTTTAATGGCAGGACAGTATTGAAGTAGGCATTAAAGTTGGTGAGAATTCCAGCTGGTTCGTATTAATGAATGTTTTTACCTTTGAGAATAGATTCTCATCACTGTATTGCATTTTAAAGAGTTAAATAAAAGTTGTTCCTAAGTTTAGATGTGCATTTGCTACATCGTATGTGGGCATACCAGTGCACTGCTGTTTGTCAGGCCTTCCTTGGAGTTACCTTACTCCAGTGAAGTTAGTTAATTTTTCTGAAGGATATCATGTGAATAAAAAATTGAGGGATTTCAGTCACATTTCAAGTCGTTTGGGTAAGGGTAGAAGAGGATTATCTTACTTTTGACCTTTTCCAGGAGTGACTTTGTTGATAGGTGTTGGATTTGAAAATCTAAATGGACTGTCTATAAACTTTCCTTTTATCACCTGGGAACCTGACATATCACATTAAGTATTGAATATAAGTAAACAAATGCCTTTAGGCTTTTGGCATTTTCCTGATCCTATAGGATGCTAGTACAAATTCTTACTTCCTGTCCATCCTCCATGTATAAAATAAATGACCCTGTGTGTCACCTTCAGCACTCTGATCAGAAGCTGGTGAGCTGAAGAGGTGATATCAGTAACATGGAATAATTATGTATTTCTTCATGTGCTGGCAATAAGCTGTCTTTGTTGGCTGAGACGTCACCCTCAGTTGTAAATGCTGCAAAAATCTACAAAAGTCTGCCCCAGACGTAGTGTCCCATGGATTCAGGAATCTTGAAATGTCTCCTTTTGGCAATAAAAAAAACTTGCAATGCAGCATTCTTGTGCCAGTGCCTGAGGGAATCAATGATTCATGTATGCAAAAGAACATAAAAATTATTGAATTGGGCTCATAGTTTATTTCAGGATGTTTTGTCTCCTGAAAGAACCCAGAAGCAAATGCAATAAAGTATAAAAAAACCCCAAAACCAAACAACAAAAGGATAGTGTTCATCAAAACTTCCTCTTGTAATCTGTGGCTTATGGTCTTCCTGCACCAGCTAAAAATTTTTGTTGGTGGATTTTCTTTTTCCCTTGTGAAGTTTTCTAGTGAATTACTGAGCCTTTTAGAACTTCTACCTTTTTACCATCCCATGTGAGCTCACTGTAAGTAAGTATTGTATGACATGTTTTTTTAAAACGTTAAAGCAAATAAAACATTAATTATGGGATAAATTAAGAGAGAAAATAGAAATTATAAAAAAGAAAATACAATGGAGAAGGAAAAGAGTTTATTCATTCAATTTCCTACTCTAATCTCTGAGTTCTGGATAGTTCCAGTGTATTTAATCTGTCATCTGTGGAAGAGCATGCTTTTCTTTGTTCCTGTAGCCTTTCCATATTTTAAAATTTCCTAGTTCTACTGACCTTTTCTTTCCTCCTTTGAGATGCACTGGTTGGTAGTTTTTTTGTCTTCTTCCAGGAGTAGTGTATAAAAACTGGTGGCAAATACTGCCAATTCCTTTGGTAGTGAGGGATCTCAGAATATAAAACACGTCAGTTTTTCAGAGGCTTATGTCTGAGTTCTTTCAGCACTCTGAATGAAAAGTGACTTCCCCTTGCAGTGCTCTTGGTCTGACCTTTCTGGTCTTGTTTGATATGTAGGCTTTTTTTAATGCTTCTGTAGCTCAAGTTCATTCTTGGTTATTTCTCTGAGGCCAGGTAAGTGCCACAGGAATCCTTCTGGCCAAAGCTGTTTTGTCTGTTAGACATCAGACTGTCTGTCTAACAAAAATCTGAGAGGCTTCCCAATTACTTGACTCTGATACTGCAAAATCATGCTCCAAAACTCCCAGCTCTGAAAGTTCTGGAGTGGGTTTCAGAAACCAAGCATGGCAAAGAAGTACCATGGACAGGGACTGCCCAGCCTGGCCTCCTCCACTGTGGATGCAGGACAAAAAGTAAGAAACATTTGTTACAGGCAGGAGGATCTTCAGTGCTAAGAATTGGTCATGCTTAGCATTTGATACCTCTGATTTTTGATTGTGTGCTGAAGGCAGAATGTTTAAGTGAGGATTTGGGTAAGAGTTTCTCCTCATTCCTTCTTTTCCCAGAAGAGGAAATTAATGTGCTCTAAGTCTTTACAACTCTTGTGCCTTGCACTAGAATGTATGATATTACTGAATGTAACAGCTTGTTGGTTGTAAGATTTATTAAGTTGTATGTGACATTTTGTAGCTTCAAGCCCTTAATGTGTGTAGAACATGTTCTTCACTCCTTGAGTCAACCATGACAGATGTTGTTTTACCTGTGTGCAACATAACAGAGGAGGTTGGAGTGCAGACAGCCTTACACTCTGAAAGGCATTAACAATGAAGTGAAGGAAGTGCATAATTTAGAAGCTTCCTGTTGTCAGTTTCCAGGCTTGGAATTGCTGCTTTGAAGGTGTGTAGTGGTAAAAACTATTTTTTTAATAAAAATAGTATTTTCTGAAAACTATTTTCTTATAAAGAAGTCTCCATAACATTACCAAAAAAACTTCTCTCCCCAAATAAACTAATAAAAAACTATTCTGAAAATAGTAACTAACTAAAAATTTTAAGTTTTATTTCTTTACATTATAATTTTTTAAATATATTTTTAAAAGTTTCTAAAGGTTTTATTTTAATTTTTATTACTCTTTCTTTTAATCATTATTAATAAACTTTTCTTTATACCCATTTAAAATTTTAAGCCTACTTTACCTTTCTCCTATATCTCACAACAACAAAAAAATAAAAGCATTGTAATAATTACACTAATGTTTAGCCAACACCAAACCCACCACAAGGTGACAGTTCTTTAGCCGAGGTGCAGAAGTAGAGAGACTTGAAATGGATGTTAAATGCTGGTGCAGTTCAAGAGTTACATAATCTTGAGGGGGACAATTCTTAAAGGCCAACAATTCTTGGCTTTAAGAGAGTTCTTAACTCAGTGTACTCAGTGTGAGCCCTTACTTTCCTACACCTGGAATGTTAGAGATCTGGTCATGGCTTATGTCTTGCATTTTAAGTGTGAGAGATTCCTGCTGAATTTATGCTGGTGCATTTGTTCTCTTAAATTGATTAATTTGATCCATTACCCCTGCAAGATGCCTCATCCTCTGGAGTAGAGTACATTCTAAAACACCAAAGTTTCCCTTGTATTACATCATTCCATAAGTTACTTTATAATTTGAAGAATGGAGTTTGGGGTGCAGATTTTGTTCAGTTGGAACTGCACTGATACTGTCAAACAAACTTGAAAACAGGTTACCTGGTAGTGTTGAATATTGGAAACACTGGGATCTGTTGACCTGGTTAAATTGGAAATGCCAGCCTGAAGGTGAATGACTTTATCTATTCCCTGAACCATTTACATTCTAGAATGTATTTATTTTTAAAATGAAGTCAAGGAAAAAATCCTGAAAGTAAGACTTCAGAAGTACTGTGACATCACTGGAAGTCTTAACAATTTTTCAAACTAATAACCTTTCGATTGTCTTTAAGCTGGGTCTTTGAAGCTTATGCACAAAAGCTATTTCCTAGTAAGAAAGAATTGCTCAGCTCTGGTCTGTGTGATTGTTCCTTGCTGACTGTGGCTTTAATGAGTAAAATCAGTGACTACATTAAATGCTCAGCAATGACACTTCAAAGTTAAAAAGAAAGTGTATTCCTGTTAAGTGGGTTTTTTTTCTTTTCATTAAGTAGTTTTGTCTTATCCTGAATAACAGTTCTCGTTTGTGTAAAACCTAATTTCAGCAAATATGTGCAGAATGGCAGCATTAAAGGTCATAGCCTAGAATTGTTGTTTATGTGCACTGCAATCTCACATAACATTGTCAAAGGCAGAAAAATCACTGTTTTTAAAATATATCTTTGTTGTTTATCTTTTAGGCAGTATTTTGCATTTCTGCAGAGCTTTGCACAGATCCTGTTCCCATGCAAACTGATGAGGGAGAAATACTGGAGGAAGGCAGTCCCAAGGTCAGTGAGGTAAATGCCACTGTGTTTTGAAGGAACAACAGCTTACTTGGATGAAATGGGAGGGGGTACATGGTGTGAACATTGACTGGTGGTGGTATTTTTAATAAATATCTTCACGTAGATACTTATCATTTATTGTCATGGAGAAAATTAAGCTTTGAAAAACTTGTAGAAATACAGGGGGTTTTGCCACCCACTAAGGATTGGAACATGTGTTTTCAGGCACTTCCAGGAAGGAAAGAGAAAACTTGTAAAAAGATACTAGCCCTAATTGTATTCCATTTGTGAAAACTGGAATTTCTAGGACTTTTTCATACCCACCCACTCTCTGAACTAACTTAAGGAATTAGACATGTGGGCCCTTAGGTGCAGGTGTTGGTGTCTGTGGATTACTGACTGACCTGTACTGAAGGTGTGCTGCTTCTTGTTTCCATGTGCTGTGTGGTGAGACTGGAGCGTGGTTGCTGTTGAAGGCACCTCTGATTCCCAGCATACTTTGGTGGGACAGGAGCGCGTGAGGCGCTCTGTTGACCGCAGCGCTTGTCCTGCTTTTTGCCTGCCCCCTGAAGGTGCAAATGTTAACGTGCGAATTACTTCGGTTTTCATAATGACATAATCGTTGTCATACTCTTCTGAAGGTTTATAAATACAGCTTATAGTCCTGGCTACTCAATGAGTTAGTGTCAGCATTGCAACTGATCTGTGTTTAAAACATGCTCCCTACATTTCACAAAAATCCGTTTCATTGTTTGCTTGCTTGTAGCTTTGTGTTAGAGACAGACTGAGAAATGGAAAAGCTAGAAGACTGAAGTTAAAATTTGTTTCCTAGGTAGACCTTTGGAGAGATGTTTTCGTTGTTTTAGGGTCTAAGAAAAATCTTTTTTTCTAGCTGTAAGCACCAAGTTAGGAAGTAATTATTAGAGAAAGGACTTGGCAATTGTGTTGCATGTACTTCAGGAGTTGTTTTAATTTTAAATAGCTTTGAAAGAAGGTTGGCTCTAGATTAGGAGCTGAAAAAAGAGAACATATCAGTGAATGTACTTGTAGCAATCCAGGCTATTGAATGCATCTTTTGACAAGGATGTGATTACAGGTTTCAGTAGGGAATAGACATGAGAGAGGAGACATCATGGTGCAATTAATTACTGATTATAGCATAGTTATTGGTGCTTTCTTTTCACCACACAGAGAGGATCTTTGTGTGTGTATGTGAACACACGTTTGTGTATACAAACAGGTGCTTGTGTGTATATTTATGGATACACAGCTTTCTTTTTTTTTTGCCTGTGTGGCAGGAAGTAGATTGAAGTGACTGTCCTTTCCTCCAATGAAGGGTATGCTTTTCTTTGGCATGTTCAATTCTATATATAATGGTGAAGATTGTATCTCTGCTCCAAAAATTGAACAAGCTTAAATTTAAAACCAAATTCTTTATACTGACTTTGAATACCTAAATGTGTATGAAGTATTGCTTTGAAACAATTGTCATTTAGAGAATATGGGAGATAGGGAATTGTGCATCTGGTATTTGGTGTTATTAATAAAGGACTATATAGGATCAGTATATATTAAGCAAAAAAGTCATGACTATATCTAGTCCTTCTCCCCATTCTGTGATGTACAGGACTACTCACTGAAGCCTGTTTTTCAGTGTTTCTTCAATCTGTAAATGATTATCCTCTCTTTCCTTGTCTCGGGAGAGTTTTGTATCTATAACAGTTGATGGTTTGTCCTAGAAAAATTTAGGCAAAGTATATTTCACTATGTTGTCTAGTATCATTAAAGTGATTCCCTTAATTTACAGATGTTTACATGATCTAGTGACCCATTTTCATAAAGATACATTTTTCTACTAAATACCTTTTTAGGTATTCAGTAATGTAGTTCAGTTTTTTTCCTTTTGTCGGGTTATTTCCCCATCCCTCCCCACCCATTCCCAACTTTTCAGGCAGGAGACATGAGGTATGCTTGAATGAAGTATTCTGAAAGAGATGAGATCAAAATCATCTTTTGTGGAGATACCATGAATATCAGGATATAAAGATTTGGGTACTGCAAGAATTAATTTTTTTGTGGTGCCAGCCTGAAAATAACCTAAAAAGTTTTACATGAAGGTTCTATCATAGAGTGGAAAACAAATGATGTGTCATGCTGTATGCTTGTGAACTGGTTTGGTTCTAGAACCGTCTCAGATTTTCTGGCATCCTAGGCTGTATAGTATTTTGAGACATCCTGGTCAAAACTTGAAGATAAAAGGAGATTTCCTCTGGTTTGTAAGAAAAAATAATATTCTGCCCTATGTAGAGCTGAGCAAGTAACTTTAAAGCCTAAGTATTTATGGCCTTCAGACTAATTAACACTATGTAAGGTATGATCAGAAAATTTAAGCCCTGCAGTCAGACATCATGAAGAATGATGTTCTTGCTTGACTCCTAACAGCCTGGTGAGACAGTTGTAATGTCAGCTTTCATGCTTGCCTTTGCCACTCTTTAAATGAGTGGCAAACTCAGTGGCAACTCATTGGAAATTAAGCTTAAGGAGGGTTAGTGATGGACTCAGTTCTCACTTTAGTGTTTATTTCTGCCACTGTTGTTAATGTATACATTTTTATTAAATTAGTAATTTAATTTTTTTAATATTGTGGTTGTTGAGTTGTGCTCATGTTCTCAGTTTTGCTTACACTTACTTTAAAATGGCCTCAACATGGTAAAGACAGCTGGCACCTGTAAATAGGATGCTCTTGATTCCATTAATTACCTAATGTTAGTGCTATACAGGGAGGAAGCAACCTGTGCAGAAGTCAGTTTTTTTCAAATGAGCATACGGGTTTTAAAAATTAACTCTGTTTTGGCAGATGTGGAAGTCTTATTTGATAATAATATCCATTCTATTTTATCCAAAAGGTCTGCTAGTGGGTGTCATACAGTGAAGTATCCTTTAACTTTTTAGAATAGTTTGGGATGGGCTGTCTGGTTTCTGGCTTTTCAGGGCCTCTTTCCTTCCTTTCAAAAAAAAAAAATAAAAAATCATAGAATCATTAAAGTTGGAAGAGACCTCCAAGATGATTGAGTCCAACCTTTGAATACCACCATGAGGTGGCAAAGGCTCACCAGTGGGGTACAATCAAGGGAATTTTGTAGGATTGATCTTTTCAGAACTGGGAATCCAAGCAAGACCCCCATGGGGTTCTCTCTCCAGTCATGTTTGCTGGAGCTGCTAGTGGGAGGCAGGAAGCACTGGGTCATTCTGGTTGCCTGATATCAAAGTGAAATCTTCTGCTGCCTCTCCATTACACCAGGAGGAAAAGAAAACCAGTGTTTCTACTTGGAACCCTACACCCTTTACTGTTACTTGGATTATGATTTTAATTTTTAATTATATTTTGTGGTAGCTAATTAGCTACTAACAATTATTAGGCTTTTTCCATTAACAACCTTGGTACCCTGACAATATCAACAAGCACTGAACTTCTTGTTTGTGACTGATTTCCACTGTTTTGATCCATCAGTTAAGGATTACTGCACAGACAATACTTAAACTTGCTTTCTCAGTTGTTCCTTTGCTGTAAAATATTCCAGGAGAAAGCTAAAATTTTATGCCTGATTTGAAGTACTTCTAGATTTCTTTCAGTTTTGGCAGGAGTTTTAAGCTTATGCAGAAAACTTCTTTATCAAAAAATGCAATTAAAATGCTCATGTTAAATGTAGAATTTCCCACTCTCCTCCTAGTTGTTCCTTCATGTCTCAAAGTAAAAGCCTATGAATTCAGAGGGAGTGAGGGACTTTGACTAAAGTAATTTATAGAAAGGTATTATGAATCATGGTTTTGCTTCAGTGTTGTAGAAGGGAAAGGAGGAAAAATATATAGTTCTGCCATTTTAATGTTTTGTATACTAAAAATCTAGGTACACAAAATTTTGATAAAAATGTGCGCAGGATGTCTAATAACACTCAATTCGTAATAAGAACAGGAAAATAGGAAAGATTCTGTATTGTATGGTGTTAGGTAAACGTATTTTTATTCACAGTTTTCAGTAGTATTTATAGAAATAATCATTGAACTGAATTGGTAGGCCAGGAATAAGGCTACTTTTTCATACTTTGGCTCTTTCAAAACCAGTGGCACAGAACACTGAGGCTTGTCCTGTTTTTCAGTCTCACTGTCCAGTGCCACTTAGAAGCTGTCTTGAGGCCACCTGTTAATCCTTATTTTATTTCAAGTTGCTTCACTGTTCATACCTGTCCATGTGAATCTTTCCCTTACGTTATTGAATACTGCCTGTTCAACGTGGTTAATTCTTTCTTTTCTTGCCTCTTGGTGTCTAATTGTGAGCTAGCACTTGCCTTCTATTTAAATCACTCTTCAGAACTCTGTTGGCACTGGCTATGTTTTGTTGTGGTGTTTGGTTTTGTTTTTTTCTTTTAATCCTGAAGCATTCACACGGAGATTATAAAAAGGTTAAAAAGTATGTGACTCAAATATCTAAACACTTGCTTTTACCTCATACATGTTGAGAATAAAGGAACACAAGCCTATGTTAAGTTAGGTATTTTTATATTTATAAACAGAATCTTAACATTCACAAGGAAGTGTTGTTAGGAGTTCTCTCTCCTAAAAGCAGGAATGTTCCACCTACTGCATTTATAGGTAAGGTATGCTTAGTTCCTAATGTGGATGTTGCTTAATAATGACAGTAGTGCAAAAGTTAGGCTGATGCTTTCATTTTGTGGGATCTAGAATTAATATAATGAAAAAAACCCCTTAGTTAAGTAATTGTACTTATAGCATCCAAAACCTTGATGCCTTTATCTCTGAGGCTTATAATCCTACTTAGTGATACAGAACTGGGTTTCTGTTCAGATAACACTAAATAATTTAAAACATTCAGGCCTATACAGTAATGAAATGAACAGTCTGCTTTGTGACTGTAATTATAAAAAATATGTTTTCCAGTCTAGTAGTGGCCTGGTACATGGTGCTTTCAGATGATGGTTCCCTGCATTCTGAATCCCTGCACTCTAGGACAATGTTGGCTTTCTACAAGAGGTGAGCTTTCAACTTCAGTGTACTTTCTGTGAGTACCTGACAGTTCTGAGTAGGTTTCAGTTTACTCATGTGGCTATTACTTCTCCATACTGGATCCATGACAGTGTAGGCTTTGGGGTTTTTTTATTTAGTTATTTCATTTTAAATGTCTGCTGGTGAGTTACTTGTGGAGCTTCCAGCATTTCTGTGCCCTGATATACAGGGTATATTTCCATTATTTTTCTGGAACATGAGTTGTAGGAGCAGCTAGTCTTTGTAAAGCTGACTTACAACTATAATAATTTCCTGGAGTCTTTATATGAAGTATCTTGTACAGTCTTTGAAAAGTAGAGAGCTACTCTGCCTAATGAGACAATTTATACTTCTCTGAAAATGTAGCAGCTTAAGAACAAGGAGGACAAAGAATTTTTCACAACAGAAACTGATGTCATCTCCATGCTCTGCTAGCTTCATTTAGTTAACCTGAAAAGCTACAGCTCCTTAGGAGAGTAATTCAAAGCCAAAATATTTGCATATCATGTATTGAAATAAAAATCCATTAACCTCTCAGTAAAGAATTCATTTACTTAAAATTCCTTTTAATTGGAAATGTTATAAAAGCTTGTAAAAGTGTTATGATGTAGTCCTCTTGTTTTAAGTATAAATTAACGTAGCCCATCAAGGGGAGCAGAAATTTTGGGTTAGTTTCTCTCTGGAACTCCAACACTGTGGCCAAGTAAAGAACCTAAAATACTTTTGTACAAAACACTGCACACTTGGACCTTTCTACATGGGAAAGAAAACCTAAGCAAACCTTCTTGTGAGTTTATGACTTCAAATTTCAAAATTTCAATGCATTGTAACAAAGAGCTGTAATTACGATATGGGGTCTAACCCTAACTGGCAACTAAGCACCACACTGCTGCTCATCCACTGCTGCCCCTGCAGTGAGAGGGAGGGGTAGAATTGCAAGGGTAAAAGTCAGAAAATATGTGGATTGAGATAAAGGCAGTGTCATAATTTGCGGGGAAAAAACCCAAACCAACAACAAAGAGGAGTGGAAAATAAAACCTGTGAAAGAACAAATGATGCAAAAGGAAAATAATTGCTTGCTGCCTAACAATTGATGCCCAGCCAGTCTCTGAGCAATGTTAGTCCTGGCCAACATCCACACACACCCTCACTCCCTCAGTTTTCATGCTGAGAATGATGCCATGTAGTGTGGAGTATCCCTCTGGACAGCTGGGGTCAGCTGTCCTGGCTGTGTCCCCTCCTGGCTTATGTGCACCCCTGGCCTGCTTGCTGGTGGGGTGGGGTGAGAAACAGAACAGGCCTTGATGCTGTGTGAGCCCTGCTCAGCACTAACAGAAACATCCCTGTGTTATCAGCACTGCTTCCAGCACAAATCCAAAACACAGTCCTCTTCCAGCTACTATCTAGAAATGTAGCTCAATCCCAGCCAAAACCAGTACAGTATGTTACCAGAGTTCACTATAAAAAAGCAGTCATAAATAAGGTAAAATTGTTGAGGACTTCGCAAAAAAGAACATGGAATTAGACAGTACTACTTGAACTATTGTAAAGGAAGGCTGTTGATAGCCTAGGTGCTTGGACATTTTAAAAGAAATTTAGGATCAAGTTCAGGATTCTGCCAGTTGGGTGTACTGTTTTCTACAGAGGCAAGATGGATTGCTCATTTGAAATCTACTTATCCATAGTGAAGACTGCTAAAATATAGATGCTGAACTGAGAGATGATTCTCTGTTTTCTAATCTCAAAATACCCTGAAGTGCTTTTGAATCACAAAAGAGAAGGTTAACACAATGATGTATTTTCTTTCTCTTGGAAAATACCATCATGTGCCAAGGTGACCTTGAGATCTGTAAGAACTGTCACCATACGTTCTTTGAGCCAGTCTTTTCATATGTACAGTTCATGTGGAGGAAGTGTACTTGTGTGGCATGTCACTGCAGTGAAAAGGTGTGTGTCTCATTTCTAAAGGAAAAAACCCTTCAGTCTTAAGAAAACATTCAGTTTAAAAACTCATATTTTCCATTATTTTAAAGGTTCTTTCTTTTTCATAAATATTTTGTCATGAGTTTTTTTTCTCAATCAGTAGCATCTCTTCAGTTGACTACAGCAGTTTATAATACTTTGCAAAGCAGACCAAAAAGCAGATATTTGCTTAAAGATTGAAAAAGTGGCTCTGCATTTGAGAGCTTATGTGGTGTAGTCAATGTGAATGACAGTCAGGGAAATTGATTTGTGGCTTTGCTTACAAAGTGCCTCTTCTCATGCAGGTGTACTATTGGCACACAATTTGAAGAATTTCTGCCTTTTCAGAATATTGCTTTTTGATCTCTTTCCATTTGGTATTGGCTTTACAGAACTGATGACAGTGGTTGTAGTCCATGTGAATTGTGACAGAGTTCTTTATAATTGGTCACTTTATATGAAGTCTTCCAGCTGTGGAAGTATTGATGAGGGTTTTCAATTTTCCTGTTTTATGGCAGACTCGAGGGGGATAGGTATTTGGGGAGAAATTTGAGCCAGGGGCATTGAAGCTTACTCTACCCTTCTTTAAAAAAATCTTAGATTTACTTTAGAAATAATTTGTAGAATGTTAGTTTGGCTGAGTCATTGAAAGGTGTAAAATTCATTGGTCTTGTTGACTTCATGCATTTGCAAGACTGTACATTTGCATGACCCTACAAGGACTATTTCCTTTTAATTTTGTGAACTAGATGGCTGTGACTTTTTTTCACTTCCTCAAATTTTTTTTTTTCATTCATTGGGTGTGGAAGAAGTGCATCTGAGGTTTGATGAGAAGAGTGTGGGTTGTTATCCTTGTGATGGTAGTAGTAAAAAATAGTGATGGTCTTCATCATTCCAGTACGTAAGAGAGTGTCCAGACAACTAAGGACACTGGAACTCTGTAAAAACGTATTGTGTGATATCAGTTCCCTGAAGGGTAAAAACATTAAAAACATGTCAGCATTTCCTGGCACTTGTTTAAAGTCACTGAAACATTCAAGCAGTAGGCAAGGGGGTGTAGCATAAGAGGGGAGAATGTAGTAGTTGTCTACAGACGCAGTAGCGTGGAATTAGGTTAAGCAATATTTAGAGATACTCTAAAATCATATTGGTTGGTTTCAACAGATACAATTTCCACATGTAATTCCCAGAGAAATAACTTATTCCCATGGCATCTAAAGGTTTGTTGGGGTTTTTTTGAGGGCAAGTTGTCAAAAAGCCCAGGCTCTGCTCCAGAGATGAGTGGCTATTTTAATGGTTTTGTGGTCTGTCAGATAGCTAATCTTTTTAATAATCTTGATAAATTTGGAAAAATTTTACAAGCAAGCAGCAGTGTAAGTGGCTCCCCTATGACTAAAATGAGTTTGGATTTGAATTCTGGTAACTGGAGAAACTGGAAAGCAGCTGTGTACTGTGGGTGTGGATAGCCTGTATTCCTTCTCCTTTTTGACAGTGGTCAAAAAGTGGATGCCTAATACAGACCTAAGGCAGGGTAAATACATATATATATAACAGATTTGTTCTCAGCCTCCAGCTGTTGAGGAACTTTCTGGGCCACTGGCAGTTTCTGTGTTTTTCAAATCCACACAACAGATTTCTGTGAACACAGAAAAGAAAGTTCTTCTTTCTATTGCTTGCCTGTCTGGTCTTAAGGCAGAATAACTTCAGCACCAATTGGTGTGTGCCTGGTTTATGTCACTTTCAGTCATTCCTAACAAACAGCTGCAAACAATATTTGTGGCAGTGAAGGCGATTAAATGTGTAGTGCAAAAGTGTAGTTTAGTTTTCTGTAATTCTGATTATCACCTGCTTTCTTAAGCCTTTGAAAATTCTTTTAGCAGTTCATGCCTGTTGTCCTTTTGTGGCAATACATCATCTAGATTTCCAAATCCAAGTGGGAGAAAGTTAATATGTTTTCTCTCTTCTGTGTCAGGTAGTTAACAATGTGTATATCAGAATATTAGCCATTTACAGATGTCACTTTAAACTGCTATAACTTGTACATCTGTGTCTGCACCATAAATAGTAAATTTACTGTAAAATGAGTTGGCTAAATAGAGTCACTGGGTTGCATACGAGTGGCTTCTGAAGGTACTGGTGGGGGTGAACTGTTCAAAGGCTTTTGAGTCAGATGTGTCCCCTAAATGGAAAGTGTAAAAATTTTCTTATGAAAGTGTAAAAGGTAGCTGAAGTTAGCAAGAATTCCTGGCTTGGGAAATGCTTCTGCTCTTTATCTAAAGAATAATATAAAATGTTAATTAAATAAAATAGGGGAATTTTTTTGTCTTACTAAATTTATATTTTCCTGGGATCCATCCATACTATGTATGTGCAGAACATACTACAAAATGGATGAAGTGTATGGATGGAACACACTAAAAATGGATCATCAACAGTGGAGCAGGAAAAGAAAAGCACTTTTGCTTAAATTCAGAATGCTTTATTCATTTTTTGTGTCTGAGATAGTTGAATTACTATTCAAAGCTGCATTGGCAGCTTCAGAGTTGAAGTTTTCAGATAGTAATTCTGGATATCCTGTCATACCTTGACTTGAGTGACTTTAACATCTTCGGTGGTTGACGTAAGGTAAAACTGTATCTTGCTGCAAACAACTAGGTGGTTTAAATTGCTTTCAGATCAAGATTTATATTAATTATTTTATACATATATGCACACACACATACACTATTGTATTTTAAATACTTAGCAACTTAGCGATACACTAAAAAAATAATAATTTATTAAGTAAACTTTCATATTTGTACAATATGAAATGTGGCTGGGACCCCAACCTTTTTAGCATTTCCCAAGTGTGAGTGTTGTTTTCATGATATTTATGAAACTGTTTAGGCTTAGCAGGGAATTCATGCATATTTCACCCAATATTAGTTAACAAACATCTTAAATATTACATAGAAAGTGAGCCATAGGTTATTTCTGCAATTACTTAGTGACTAATTGGTGACAGCTGAAACTAACAGCAAAACTTCTAGTCTTTAACCACTGCTACAGCTTTTGTGCTTGTTTAGCTGTAGCATAAATTACATATTCTGAGTTCCATAGGTTAATGATGAATTGAGTTCCCACTGACAATCTGTCCTGCTGTTCCATACGGATGGTGCACGTTTTAATGATGGTGTATGTTAACATGTTGGCATTTCTTCTAGTTAATGTAACGTTTCAGTGAGCTAGGTGTTAAAGTACCATTAAGCTGCATATAGCAAACACCAGTAGCAGATTAGTAAGTTTTGAACGTAATTACTGTGGTCTAAGTGTGTTAGCATTCAAAATGATTAGCAGGGAGCACTGAATGTGAAGTGTGATTTAGCAGAGGGATTATGTTTGTAAGTTTTCACTTCTCCTGTAACTAACAGAAAACCAGTCAGGACCATGTGATGGTAATAACACTGAAATGCTCCATCTAGATGCTGCTGAAAAGCTTCAAGAAAATACTGAGTAGGCTAGGAGATGGTTCACATATTTTGGTGGTGGTTTTTATATATCAAGACTATGCTTTGGCAAAATTGAGAGGAAAAAAAGGTAGAAATAAGTTCAAGTGAAAACTTAGTTTCATCACAATGCTGCACAATACAACAAAGTCCTGAAAGAGACCAAAAATTCAGCCAATATTTCATGCATACCTTCTCTTTAAGACTTTCCTCTCTGTGATTCAGAAAAATACTTGGTGCTTTCTCGTTTTAGGAGCTGGTTTTTCTATTTTTTTATTTTAAGTTTAAATCACATATTCTAAGGGGTTTTTTTAATGCTTTCATTTGTGTACTGAATTTTAGATTTAATCTAAGAAGTATATTTTGAGACTAATTTTGCAGAACAATTTGTGCTATTCTACGCGTATTTTCAAATGCTAGCTCAACACTAATTTATTCTTAAAAAATTAAAGTGTTAGCAGTGGAATTGCATTTTTATTAAAAGAAGTTAAATTGAAAGCTTAATTAATCTGTTCCTAGTGAGTAAAACTTTCCCCAATGCAGTTTGTCCAAAGTGCTTATAATGAAGCCAGGCAGAGAGGTGACTCAGCTTTCCTTTCATTCGTAGTGGTGATTACATTTCTGTCAGACCTCAAATGGTCTCTGAGATTACTTTTTTTATAACACAGATTCCACCACTGTTAGCAGTAGTGACTAGTGACTAATTGCTTGGATTTCGAGGACTGGGTTGTGCAACTCTCCTTAAAACAACTATTAGTGAGACAAAATAAGAGCTAATGGCCTGTTTAAAGTAGTGCTGGTGCTGCTGATCATTGGAACGTTGGTGTTAAAGCAGTAGTTGTGACAAAACATCAAATTTATCAGTCTTAACTTGGGCCTGGGGTACGCTGTGTAAAAATCATCACTTCACTTAAAGCACGGGAAGTAGATGGCCACAACCTGCAGAAAGCAGCATTTGACCTTGGCTGGTCCCCACCAGAGTGTCTGGTCATGTGCCAAAAAAGGCTTTGGTATTGTGTCTGCTTGAGATGCTAGTCAGTGAAAAATTTAGTGTCTTCATCTCCTGGCTGGCTGAAGTCCTTTTGTTTTTTTGTTTGGGGTTTTTTAAATGTTGTTTTGGTTGGTTTGGGGTTTGTTGGGGGTTTTTTGTTGTTGTTTTGTTTGTTTGGGGGGGGGTTGCTTGTTTTGGTTTTTAAATAGGAAATAAACCAGCTTTGAAAAGGAGCTGTGGAATGAGCAGGAAAAGGTGGTGATAGCAGCTCTCTGATGAAGTTGCATTAGTACATTTCTCTGTATTGGTGAAGACAAAAAGACTATTTAAAATGAATAGCTTTTCATAATAAGTAAAGGATTTCTCACAAATATCTATCTTCTTTTCCTGAGAAAAAGCTTGGTTTCTCCTAAGCTCAGTTCATCTTTCGTGGGCTAGGATAGCTAATGCAAGAGTTGAATCTTGTTAGGAAAATATGCTTTCTGACATCAGGATTCAGGAAAGATGAGGCTTTTGCCCTTGAAACTTTCTGACCCTTCAGAGTGTTGCTGACTTTATCTAGGAGATAAGATTTACTCATTAATCAAATCCATTAGGGTCTCATTGAAGATATTTTTAGAAAGAGTAGTATGAAACTGTAGTAACACGTGTTGCACTTCTGGACAAAAAAAAAAAGTAGTTTATTAAATTGAAGCTCATGATAAATTTTATTTTCTAAAAGTTAAGTATCGAGTGTCTAATACTGAATAGCTTTTCTTAACTTAAATAAAACAGATTGTCTTTTATTATTTAGAACACTCAGTATATTAATTTGTGATGAAATTTGGATATTCAGGTGCCTGGATTTTTAGAGAAAAAGGCTTTGAAATAATAAAATTCAGAGTTCAATAACTGGCAGTTCCTTTCTTAAAAAAAAAAAAAGTTTTCTATTGAATTCCTCCCCTGCTGTTTCAGGGTCTATTTCTGGTTCCTGCTTCCAGCCGCCAGAATCTTGAAGCTTTCTCCATTGCTTGCCAGGAGAAACAGGTGTGGAGTGCGCTTCCTTTTGATTCCTGCTCTTGGAATCAATGGCTCCCTCTGCAGTCCTCTTAAGAGAAGCTAAAGTGTTTCAGATCCTCTGCCACTCCATCTTTTCTCTTTTCCTTGGGAGGACTACAACAGATCCAAGAGTTCTGCCTTAGCTCCACCTTCCATTCTTTTCTACATATTGAGGACAACTGCATTTCCTGCTGAGAGTCAAGAGAGACTCAAGGCTTAGAAGGCAGCGCCTTTTCCAAATGCTGCAGTGAGCCGCGTCTGGTGAGGCTGCCGGACACTGGGAATGGCTGGAACTTAGCGAGGACTCTGGGCTCCAGTTGTCTTTAAAAAAAGACTCCAAGAGTGCTGAACAGGATAGGGTGAATGAAGGGAAAACTGAGAAGGGAATAAAGGGAAACTGAGAGACTTGTGGGGAAGAAATGTGCATAGGAATTGTATAAGAACTGTGGGTGGAAGAGAAAAAGAAGAATATTTTCAGCTAACTGTGGCTCTTATGTGCTATTCCTCTCTTCAGTTCATCCTCAGATAGTCTTACTCAAAAACTTAAAATACCACATTCTTGTTCTTTCTGCAGTATGACATCATTACTGTCATTGGGAAAATAAAACCTAAACATTTTAATTTTGAACTATTTTTTAAATCTTAATAGATAGCTGGGCCTAAAAACAAGCTTTATGAATATGTAAGCAATGCTTTTGGAGTTCTAGTGGAATTTTACTTTCTCATAAATTGTTTCAGAAGGCTCCTTGTCAGATACCTCTCTTTGGAATAAGATGAACTACCCAGTAAAGTGACTTTTAAATGTTACAGAAAGATGGGAATGGATATTGCTTTATGAGCTTATTCTAGAAGTTTTAGACACTTAAATAAGCTGTATATAACTTTCTAGCAAAAAATTTAAAACCTGCAGAATTCTAAGTGAAATATAGAGATCAGTGATCATCAAATTGTTTGACATATGCAGGCAAACAAAAGAAAGAGTCAAGGTTCTGCAAAAAGAGGAAGGCAGAAATTGCTGGACTGGATCAGGCCTGTTGAGTGATCTTTATATATATAACTTCTCCTTTCACTTTGTGAAAGTGATGTCATTGCCAGAAACAGATAAGCTTATACTGCTATTGTTTCTAATCCTCTAATATACAGATAAATCTTTGTACCTATAGGTACATAAACCATAAAACCTGCAAAGACTTGTGAAATTCAGTCTTGCAATTTGTTTAAGAACTAATTTTTTGTGTGCTTAGTAGTACATTTTCTCTGTGTATCCTCTTACAGGTGTTCTTTTGAGAGTGAGTTGAGTTTTATTTATATTGTGATAGTAAAGGGGTGATGTTTCTTACAATACTGTCACGTTGCTTTTTTCTGTGTATTCCTCAGTGCTGCGTTGTCTTGCATTGAGGGAGATTTGCAGGCCAAATGTCGGATTTTATTTCTGTGAAATCTCCCCTCTGCCTACACTACATGAGCTCTCATGTTTTTGGAGTGTTATGCAGGGGGTTTGAGTCTTCATTGTCTCTACTCATAGACACTATTCTAAGAGAGGGCATACTATAGATCTGCTGCAGACTTTTCAGTATTTCTTCAGCGTAACTTATTTTTTCTTGGTGGTTGTTTTATTTGGGGTTTTTTTTTTTGATTATGCAACTTACTAAGATATTTTTCATAGACTTTTCCAAATCGAAGTGCAGGTTCTTGCTGGGTTGGGAATCCAGTAGGGTTTTTTGTCATGTGTGTTATCTCTCAATATTAAACTGAATCTGTTCTTGTGTTTGTAAGATTGCTGGGAAATTCAGGTTCAAAAGGACCTTCTCAGGTCTTTAGTCCAACCTCCTGCTCAAAGCGGGGTCACCTATGAGGTCAGATCAGGTTGGGAGGGATTTCACCTAGTCAGCCCATGAAAAACTTGAAGCAAGGAGACTGCTGAACTACTCTAGGCTATCTGCTCCAGTTCTTGACTGTCCTCATGGTGAAAATTAAGTTACCTTGTATCCATTCTGGACTTCTGTAGTTTGAACATAGTCTCACTGTTTCTTGTCCTATCACAGGTACCCCTGTGGTGAGCCTGACTGCTTGCTGACCTCCTTGTAGGTACAGATGCTTGCTGTTAAGGTCTCCCCAAAGCCATCTCTTCTCCAGGCTGAATCAGCCCAGCTCCCTCTGCCTTTACTCACAGCACAAGTCCTCTGGCTCCTTGACCATCTTGGTGGCTACTGTGTCCACGTTCTGGATGTACTTCTTGTATTGTGGGGGGCCCAAAACGAGGTGCATTCGACCATGTCTGGAATAATAAGCACTGAGTAGAGGTGGCAATCAGTTCCCTCATCTACTGGCAAGGCTCTTCTTAATAAAGCCTGGGATGCTGGTGACCTTTCCTGACAAGGCACACTGCTGGCTCACGACCAGCTTGCTTTATGCCAAGACCTTTTCCATGGAACTGCTCCCCAGCCACTCATCAGCCCGTATTGTTGCCAGGGCCTCTCAGGTGCAAGTGTTTTGTGTTTGTCCTGTCTGAATTCATACAAATCCTGTAGGGACTATTCTTCCAGGCTGTCTAGGTCCATCTGAATGGCAGGTCTGTCTTTAGACTTGCTGATTGATCCTCTTCACCCCAGATAAACTTTATCTTAAAATTCTGACTAGAATATACCTTAGTGGCCCTGCAAGTCATTGGTAAAGATATTTAATGGACTTGTCCTAGACTCCTTCAGCACTTCAGTTGATACCATCCTCCAGGCAGCATACAGCACTTTGTCCTCTGAGCCTGACCAGCCAAATGTTTCCTACAAGTCCAGTTGTTCATCCATTCTCAAAAGAGATTTTTTCTAGTTCACCAATAGTCAATTCCTTGACCTTCCCATTACTTTTTTTAGTGTGTTGATGCATTTTATTATTGGCTTTATTTATCAATGAAACCCTACCAATTAATCTTTATTTTGTATATTGAATAGTTTCTGTGTTCCTGAGTAGTTCCTCACTCAGTGATTAATTTTTTTTTGTGAACTTCTTGTGTCTGTGCCATTGTACTGTATCTTGTACAGTTTTTTATAATGCAGATTTTAGTAATTTCAGATACTTCTGTCTACTATCTGAAGTACAGCAAACTGATTTAACATTTCTTAAAGCAGATGAGGTTCTCTAGTTGTTTTAAAAGAGATTATGCCTGGACCAACAATCTTGTTCTTAGCTCAGGTCCTTTGTTATTTGTCATTATTTGCCCACTTCTCTTTGAAATGAAAGTTTGATAGATAAGCATGCTGGAGCTGGCATGTCACTAGTGTTCTTCATATAAAATTCATAATAAAGCAACAGTTTTATCAGCAGTACTTCCGTGATTGCCTTGTTCTGGTGGTCGTCTACAAGATGTTCCAGTTCTCAGATTTCTTGATTATCATCTAATAAAGTAATTGCCCATTCCTATATTTTTGTTTGGTTTAAAATCATTGCCTTCTACACTTTGCCTTTTTCCCCCCTCCTTTTCTACAGCTTCATTGTATTGAATTTCTGTTTTATATGGGAATCTTGTTCGTTTAGCACTATATATGCTGTAGTGCCCCTTTACTCCCAAAGGCTGCATTTCATCTTCCCAGTACTGGCCACAAACTGTTCCCTTGCTTACCATTCCTGTGAATTGTACTTGTCTCATACCAGCAACAGGCTAAAGTACCTCCTGTGTAAGAGTAATTCTTAAACATTTACTCTCACAGAACCATGCTGTTTTGCAATGCGGCCACAAATCTGTAACTACTTTACCCATTGACATACTTGGTGTTTCAGCATTTTCCACGACAGAATTAAGTGGAATGGATGTCCTTCTCTTTAGCTAGACAGGTGTGAGTCCAGCTGTTAGAGCTCTTGTGAATCAGGTATGGACTGAAGTACAAATAGATTTGTGTATCAGATATGGTGGGAATACATGGATAAAAGTCCAAGTTATTAAATAACTGTAAATAGAAATTTTCTTGTTTTCAAGCATTACTTTTACATGAAGATACTATTTGGGCTGGGAGACATGGGGGTACATGTTTACAAATGTGAATTTATACATATTTGATTGACTGTCTGTCTTACGGATGTCACTAGCACCTTACAGTTCACTATTTTGTCAGTTCATTCATGGTTTTGCTTAGGGCTGTGCCTGGGCAGTCAAATAACATAATTTCTTGTATCCTTGTTAGATGTCAATATGCAGATTTTGGGGTTTTGAAAGTATTTTTGACCTGACAAAAGTATTAATGTACAAATGAGTAAACTTTATTTTTTTGGGGGGAGGGCAGGGGCACAAGGGGAAATGGCTGATGGATTTTGGTTTGGTTTGGGGGGTTTTTGCCCCTTCAAAGACTGACTAAGCTGTGTTATCTTAACTGACTGAATAGTGCTTCTCTCCTCTTTCCAGTTTAATGTAGTGGCATGGATTTGTGCGTGATTATGATTCAGTTCTTTGTTGTGTGCCTTATGTGCAGTGTGACCTGTTTGCTGGCTTCACATGAAGTAGAGCATTGCTAACTGTATCTGGATGTTTATATAAAAATATTAATTGCATGTGTTGAATTTTTATATAAAGAGAAGAATGTTTTGCTACCTGTGCAAGAACTTCTGGCTGAATGAAGTGATTAAATTAAGAGCACATAATTAATGAATGAGGAAATATAATGTAATTCTTCTGTCTCTCCAAAGAAATTACTGAAAATCTATGCTAAAACTGATATTTTAAAAGCAAACAATTAAACATAAAACTTCCTTACTGCTGTTGGAATCTTCTAACAAGAGAGCCAAAGGAAATGCCTACCTTATGTTGTCATTGGAACAGCATCTATTTGAGGTTTCCTTAGGCCTCTTTCTTACCCTGCTAACTAAGCTGTGTGTGCGGTTAAAGTCTTTTTTCAAAGAAAAGTTACTTTTCAGAAGAAGTGCTCTGCTTTTGCAGCAATTTCTTTCTGTGCTTAATGAGTTTCTTCTAAAATTTTAATTTTTTTCCAGAGATGTTGATAAACCTTTCTTTAATTCCTGCTTTTTACGTAGGGAAGAAGTGGTAGAAATAATACTTAGAATGACAAGGGAAGCCCTTAATAGAGCAGAACTTAAAACATATGTACCTTGACTGATAGTATTCTGCTTTAGCCATTAAAACATTCTTTTTCCCTTGCAAGATTTTTCTGAAATTTGTGCTATGAAATGATACCATAGCAATGGCATTGGAGATGTGCATATGTTGCTAAGAAACTACATGATCTGTTCTGGACCAGTCACTGTGATAAAGTGGCTGTTTTGAGTTGTTGCATATGTAAAGGGCCACTTTAGGTGATGTGCGTTTTGCTCCACCGATTTCTGACCTGCAATGCTTGCCTTTGCAGATGGAACATGAGGATTTTGTAATGGAGGGGCATGGCAAGACTCCACCTCCTGGTGAAGAAAACAAACAGTGAGTCACGCGTTTATTTAAAAAGGGCCTTACCCTAGTAAATGGTGTGAAGCTCTCTCATTTAAACGTGCTGGGAGCATTGGCTGGTTGCTTGGTGCTCACCCTTTTGGTTCCTTAAATATCCATATATATATATATATANTTGAGCCTTATTTCTTTAGAATGCATTTTAATAAAGGATCAAAAATTACAAACAAAACGCTCTTTTGAGGATGAACCATATAACAGAGCTTTAGGGAAAGCAGCTTGATCAGAGAATAAAGTGGCTGATTTCCATTAGGAAAAGGCTTTTTCATATGATTTCAAACTGAAACCCGGTGCTGGTTGGACTTGTTCCCTGGGTTTTTGTTCAGATAGGAAGAACAGAGCCTTGTCCTAGAAGTACTTCAGTGGTGGTTGTATTTCATATTCTCTTCATTAGTTAATGTAATGGTAATTCAGTTTAGATACCATAATTCATTTTTTTCTTTTCCTGTCATTTGGAGCAAGGAAGAAGGTGGTGTTTGGAAAATCTAGATCACAGAACTCTTTTTTTTTCCTAAGCCTAATTGGATGTCTCCTCATGAGAATTTCTTGTTGATCTACACTTGCTGCAGAAAGGCTGGATTGTGGCTTGGGGTGAAGGTCTACTTTGCCCCCTAGATAAGCTGGCAACTGTAAGTGCACGGCATCTATGACAGTGAGAAACCATTTCTAAGGTAGGCAAGTTGAGGTCAGCAGAGTTCTAGTGCTGAACATGCACATTCTTTCCGTCATGGACATGAGCCAAACTTCTCGAAGTAATTGTTGGTGTTTCTATCTATTCAGACTGAGCAACTTACTGTGGTACCAAGAGATACAAAAGTTGTTGAAGTAGAACCTTTCAGAAAGTTCCCAAAGAAAAATTAGTGCAGAAATAAAAAGTAGGAGTTAGATTTCTACTCTCCTGAATTGTTTCTTTATATATCTACTAGTTTAATGAAATATGTTATTATAGTAAGTAATATGAAGGATGTTGTATTGGATTTATCATAGCCTTATGTTTGTTAGATGTCTTATTTTAAGTGCAAGTGGAAACTAGAATTACCTTATAGTTGATCTGATTTTTAATTGGAGCTTTTCAAGTGGCTTAGAACATTATCTCTCTTCTTGAAAACTCTGATTGTTAAAGAATATGAGATTAGTGGTACATGGCATTTCTATTTTTTAACTAATCAGTTTGTGTTCAGATGGCATCTGGAACCTTGTCACACAGATTCTGCTGTAGGAGTATCCTTCTTAATAATATTTTGATTGAAGTCTAAAGGTGCAATTTTAGTAATGCAGCCAAGAGTTGAAGGTAGTTGTTTTATGCAACTAGTAATGCCAGCAAAATTCAATTGTGAATTTGAATTTTGGTATTGTTCTTAAATTTAAATCAATCACTTGAATCTTTTTCTACCCACAGTATCAAACTTACAGCTAACTAACAAAATTGTCTGCCTTGACCGAGTTTACCTCTTGTCGTAAGAGAAGGAAGAAAAAATCTGAAATTACTTTTTGATATTATTACTTACTGGCAGTGGGGATTAGCTGGACATTAACATACTGGACTGGGTTTTTGAAAGAGCACAGAGAGGAACTCTGGAGCATCTGACAGAGGGAGAAGCAGAGAAAGCTGTGACTGTTCAGCCTTGAGTTAAGAGAACTTGGGAGAGGATATTATTATCCATGTGTATAGATATCTCATGAGGAGACTAAGGAAGACTGAGCCAAATTCTTCACAGTGGTGCCTGGTGGAGAGGCAAGAAGCCATTGGCATAAACTGAAATACAGGAAACTCCACTTAAACACAAGGGAAAACGTTTTCTTTTTTTACTGTTGAACTACTCAGACCTTTGGAAGAGGTTACCCAGAAGAGTTGTGCCTTCATAGCCCTTTAAGTGACTCAAAACTCAGCTGAGCACAGCCCCAGTCCTGCTTCAGCCTGCTGTAGTTAACCATGCTTTGAGCAAAGGCATGGGATTGATGATCTCAGAGATCCCATCCATCTGCAGTGATTCTGTGATTCGGTGTACCCACGTCTACTGTTGTCTTCCTAGTTGGTTTGAAATAAAATTGGAGCCTGTTAGTGAAAGGTAGATTCTAAGTTTGAATGTAGAGTCAGATGTTCTCTGCAGAAATAGCTGCACCACTGAAGATGCTTTCTTCCCTTTCCAGCTGTCCTTAGACTTAGTAGAATTTACTGCCTCTACAGCTATGCAGATGGAATGTTTTTTCTTTGACTGCTTCTAACTTACTTTTCAGGAAAGTTGGCCATTGTAATTTAATTGCCTTTCGTTAGGCAGCCTGATCTGGGTAGTTCTGCACGGAGGTTATTGAGGAAGTGATCTGAAGATACCGTTTCAGCAAGGGAGCGGACTTGCACCAAAGTTCCAGAGCAGTCTGCCAGTGTTGACCTCCTAGGAAAGCCCTGCAAATTTCTTACTATTTATCTGCATTTCAGTGGGCTCAAAGCTTTACTGGACAATGAAAGAACAGCAGTAAAAAGATGCTTCTGATAGACTTTCAATGGATGCAATAGTTCTTACCTAGCCTCGGTTTCATGTGAAATTTCCTTTGCTAAAGTATAGCTTCAAAACTGAATACAAGGAGCCAGCATCCATGGATGACTTCTGGTACTTTATGAAGCAGATTATTTCCCCAGTTTGACTTGAGGATAAAAACTTGGCATTTTTGCCTTCTAGTATGAAACACACACACACACACACACACACACACACAATGCAAACAAACCCAGGAACAGCAAACAACCCTGCTGCAATGTTGTGAGCCTTTTTTCTGCTGTACTGAACAGTTCTTTTGGACAGACTTACCATACTAAAGTTACAGCGTTTTAAGATTTTTGATTGAACTGTAGAAGATACCCGAGAAGTGCTGTCTTATACCTGTCACCTTTATGGGAAGGAATTACCTGGTTAAACTGTATACAAGGTCTTCAGAAATCTTTGACTGATCATTTACAACATGGATATAATTTATTTAAATTTAAGGTAATTATGAGTAAGTTACCCATTCAAAATCCTTAGTACAAGTGAGAAATGGAATGGGCACAGTCATCTCAGTCCTGTGAAAGATTTGCAGTTTATGTGCAGTGCATGTGTCACAAAGGTGTCATGGTTGTGCAGCAGTGAAGTGATTTATGCTAAAAACTGAACTTCAGAGGAAGTGAGCCTGCTTAGACTGCTGGAGCTGATCATGGCCATCTCACACCATGCTCCTGCTCTGGCTGAGGCCAATGACTCCTTGATAAATTGTTACTTCTGTTTTTATGTACTCTGTAACCTTCTCCCTTCTTAGCTCTCTGACATGGTATATAACTGTGTGTTGCGCTTGGACACGTTATTTTGTTATGTGGCTAATATGTTTGGTAAGAAACTAGTTTCCTTCCTTTTCTCCCAATGGAGAAAGATGTCATTATGCTTAATTACAGGTGAAAAATTTTGTTAGAGGTATTCTCTCATCTTTTCATCTACTACAAAGAGGTTGGCCTGAACTGGCATACTTAGGGAATAAATATCATCTCCCCCCACAAAATACTTACATTGTACATGGCAGCAGGCTATTGTGCCCTTTTCAGTTGTAATGGGGCTTTTATTTTGTTACTGCTGGAGCAAAGATTAAGAGGGAAATGTGTTCCAGTAGCGTCTTTCCAGAACAGTCAAACTTCTGTTCATGAGCAGGGACAGGGGTAGGAAAAAGAATTCTGCTGAAGTCCTCAAATTGAAGTTCTGTTCCTAGCTCTAGCAGCATTAATTAGAAAGTCTGCCTGTGCTAATAAATTACCACCTGCTGTCACAACCAGAAATGTATGCACCCTAATGAGTGCAAGGGACTCGGTAATGAAAAACTACTCCTTTTTATAAGATAAATGTAAATGTGTTACTCTTCCTAACTGACACATGGAGAGGTCTGTTTGAAAGTAGCTATTCAGACAAAAAGTGATCCAAGTTCATACTCACAATTAGTAGGAAGGTAAGCCAAGCTGCTACTACTGTTTGAAGTACCTCAGCTGGCTGTTCCCCACCTGCTGTTTTGTAGTAATGGGAGAGAAAAGTTTTCAACTATCTTGACAATTTGTACATCTGGAAGTGATTCATATTGTAAGAAAGGTATCAAAACAAGATCATTTTTGTAATTTAGAAAATGTCATTGGTTAGACCTACTGAATAGGCTTTTCCCTGGCTCGATAATTTAATATACAGATTCTTAGGCAAGTGTTTTTAATGAAACTCTACAAAATTGCAGTAATGCCAGGATGAGATTGGAACTACTGAGCATCACAAAATTGTTTAACATTTAGTAATAGCATCTTATTTATCTTTGACATTTCAGCAAGAAGGTTTCAGTGTCTTCCTGCATTTGTGTGAACTACAGTTAAAAGAAAGTAATAGCTAAATTGGCCTAAGCTGGAAACAGGAATTACAGACTCTGAAAGTCATCTTGTCCAATACCATGCTCAAAAGGCAGATTTGAAGGTTAGATTTAACTTGTAAGTTGTATCAGGCTTCTCAGGTTTATTCTGGAGCTTTTCTGGACAGTCTATTGCAATGTTAATCACCTTCACAGTGAAGAAAATTTCCTAATATTCAGTAAGAATTTATGATCATTGCCTTTCATCTTTGAATGTGTGTGTCTGAACGTGGCCCAGTCTTCATTAAAACTTACCACTGTGTTCCCTTATACAGCAGAATAGCTTCCCTGTCCCCCTGGTTTAGTTTTGCTGTGTGAAAACTTAAGTGAAATTAAGAAGCCAGTTTACAGGTCAGTCTTTGTTTTCAGCAGCCTGCTATGTCAGGGGCACATGTAAACATCACTGCTATAATGGCACAAAAGAACCAATCTTACTCTTCCATGGTGTAGCTGAAAACTATAAAAAGGCTACAGTGATATATCCTGAAGTTGTCTGGTTTGGTTGGTGAGATTGATATGCATTGTTAGGACCTACTGCAGTGTTCTTTTGATCAGTTGAAATTCCACAATGGTCCCTAGCATACCTTCTGTTCCTTTAGGATAAAATATCATTCTCACCAAATTTGAAGTAAACAGTTAGCTAAAAGCTTGTGTAATGGGGGTTTGTTTGATGTTTTAAGGACATTCAATATTACAGAAGATACTGAGACTTGAGTACCTTGAGTACCAGTACACTTTCTTAATTTACTAGCAGTACTGACCTCACCAGAGCTTGGTTTTTGTCAGAAGATCCATGCTGCAATTTTCAAAGTAGTATCCAAATCCTAATTCAGATTATCAACTCAGATTTGAGGTACCTAAATTTTCATATCAACCCAAATTCTGTGAAATTAATGGCAAGTTATTTCTTGAGTTACATTCAAGAATTATGTAAAGGCATAGCTGTTTTTATATTGCTGGTTGTTCTCTGTGTGTAGAATAAGTAGCCCATTAAAGAAATGTCCCCAAACATTTAAGTCCTCTGCCCGAGATCCTAACAAGTCACCTTAGGGAGATGTGGGATGTCTGTGTTGGCCGAACCAGACATCTCTGTCACAGAGGGCTGCAGTGCTTTTAGTGTGTCAGACTATGGAGAGTTCTAACTTTTCTTCTTTTATACCCTGAGAGATTTGATAGGGTATTTAAGGGTATGAGACCATTAGACTAAAACCAAATGAAAACTGGTCCAGCTAAGGATTAAGGAATATTTTCATCACCTTCATACTGTACAAATGTTTTTAGTCCATACAGTGGAGTGAGTGGCAGGACAAGTTTGCATTTGAAGGCAAGTCTACCTGTGTGTTTAAGGGGGCCCTGAGGCATAGAGAGAATTGCCCTTTGTTGTGCAATTGAGTGGGTAGAAATGAATGAGACAGGAGCAAAATCTGTATCTGTAGAGGCAGATGTGTTTTACCTGTGATTTGTAAGTCAATAGTTAAAAAAGCTGACTTGCACCCTTACAGTGTAGTGCTTCTGAACAATATGCAGAATTTATACACAAGCACTTTAAATTGCAAAAATTTCATTGTCTTCCATATTTTACCAGTTCAGTGTTATACTTAAATGTTTTGAAGTTTTTGTACTTAAAATTATAAGTATTACCCACAGAAGACTCTTGTCTGAGTATTCTAAGCAAAAATATTTTAAAATTAGGCATTGGCTTCTGAAAGTTAGACTTGAAAAGGTTTTCAATTGTCATTGCATGATTTTTAAGACTCCATATTTCATGTCCTCAGTGATTTTATCTTTTTCTTTTCCTTTCAAACCATGAACAAATATAGGCTTTTCGTACACCTCAGCTAACCTACAGCTTAGTGTACTGCTGTTTTGCAAGTATTTTCTTAATATGATGAAAGAAACGGAAGCCAGCTAACCAACCGTTAAGAAAAAAAAGGAAGTCACACAGAAAAAAGTCAACTTTGGAAGTGAAGTTCCCACTTATTATCACAATGTGTTTAGTCTACTCCGCTGCTGAATATTGAGAAAGGAAAATATTTTGGACAGTGTACATTCTAAGTGCAAATGCTTTGGCACTTCTTTTCTGAGGATTTTATGGTGCTGTCTTCCAGATGTCTTGTGGTGAGAGCAGTCTAGTTTGTTTGGCTCTCCGCACCCCCCAAGATCTGCATTTGTCCTGTGCAGGAAGTGCTCAGAGCCTGCTTCTGAATTTGCAGTCTCATCTGATCAAGAGACAACTTCAACTTGCAAAACCAGAGAAAATACATTTTCCATTCCAGATTGCTTGAATTATAAATATGATACTGCAAAATACCCATAGTGTCACATATCCTTGATACTTTGATTGTTATCTCCAGTTATTCCAGTTAGTAGTAATTCTGATTGCTAGTAGAATGGAGGATATCCTGATTTGCTGCTGTTCTACGGAGCTTACTGTACTTTGAAGGAGAGGCTATTTGCATACCGATCAAATTCCTAAAATCCTGAAGCCTCTGTATTCCAGACACTACCACCCACTCCTCCACATACTCCTGTCCTCTAGTTCCTTTCCAGGCATTCCAGGAAAAGCTATCTCCTGGACACTCTTGATGTCTGGTGTTCCTTGTCCAAGAAGTTGGGGGGTTTTAGGTCTGTTTGATCAGTGGCTATTCCTTTTCTCTCTCTCCCAAAGTTGCCAACTTCCTCAGGAGCTGCCCTAGGTAACTGCCCTCCAGTGTATCATTTACATGGATGGCTGAACATTGCTCTCTTTTCAGCATTTCATTGCTATTTAGATGGCAACTCTTGGATGACACCTACCATAGGAGTCAGATAACAGACTTAAAGAACAGCAAGCAAAATCATCTAAGGTGTACTGGTAGACTTGGCAGTGCTGGGTTGATGGTTGGACTTGATGGTCTTGAAAGTCTTTTCCAACCTAATACGGTTCTAGAAGGGCTTTTAATAATTTTGAGTCCTGTCTAAATTAGCATTTTGTCCATATTCTTAATGTAAAAATACAGTTTAGATGAATTTCTGTGGTACCTAAACCAAGTTAGTGCCACTAATTTTGATTTGCTAAGGATTTAGTTTTTGGACTGCTAGCACAAGTCAGTGGCATCATAAATGTGTATGAATTACAGTCCTAATTTTTTTTCCCCTTTTTGCATCAAATTTAAGGTGCTCACTGCTTTTTTTTCTCTGCTTCATTCTCTCAAAAAAAAAAAAATCATCAATTTTTTGGTATTTTTTGTGTGTACACCCACAGTGGTTGAATGGTTGAATCTTCCTTTCAAGGAGATGAAGGAAGGAAAGGGGAAAAAAACCTACTGCTTTTATGTTATATAAATGAGTTTGTGATGTCTTTGTGTGGAAAAAATAGAAATTTTGATGGCTGTGTGCTATGGCTTAGATATACCAGAGGTTACAGTAGAGAAAGGTAAATGGTCTTGGTTCTAAGATGCAGGTACTAACCTTCATGAAGTGACCATTATTGGTTAAAGGAAAGGAGGGGGGAAAAAGCAAGCTCTTTATTTCTATGCAGAAGATATGACTTACTTTGTATGACTAAAAATAATGAACTATGTGATAAACATGGTACGAATTAAAAACTTGTTTACAGAGATATTTTGGAGGTCTTAAGCTACGTTGCTCCTCTGGCATGCTGTGATCTGGAGAGCTGCTATGATTTCTTTTACTCCTGCCTAGATAGATTGAATTTGCTGGACTCTTTGCCCTCAGTCAAAGCTGTTCATATTTGGGCGTCATACTGTTTTTTAGGTTACTGCATGCATTTGAATATTTGTGACAGCTACAGCTTGTAGAATTTTCTGCCTGGATAGCCAGCTGTTCCTTTCCTGACATTTCAAACTGAAGGACTGTACATGAAGGCAAATTACTCAGGGAAGATGTTCAAGTTACTTGGAAAGATCAGTTTACAGATTTTTGCAGCAATAAATAGTGCTTTTAATAAAAAAAATAGTAAAATTAGGGAAATTCTATCTTACAGTAATCCACTCAAAATATATTCTTTTTGTATTCTGCTTTTATTTTGGGTGTTTTGTTTTGGGCTGGCTTGCTTTTATTATTATTATTTAACTTAGCATATTATGGTTCCTTTAATGAGAACAAAGGAAAATGGGCTGGTGCCAGCTTCAACCAAGATGCCAGAAATTCCTTTGCTCAAGAGGTTTCCGGCCCAGTGATTGAACTCCCCATGCTAAAACTAAAGACAAGTTAGAAAAATTTGTAGCAAGATAGTGGGCTATCTCACCAAAAATAAATTTTAAAAAACCCCCAAAGCACAACAATAAAAACCACTAAGCGCAGCATAGCTTCCTTTTAGGTAGGGAAAAAAAAAGATTGAACTAGAATAAGACTTTCAGTCAAAAAATCTTCCTTGCCTTTTCTGATATATCCTAAAAGTACATGTAAGAAATCTCCTTTTAGTAGAGCTCAGGAGCATGTCTAAAGGCACCATATAAAGAAGGGGTCCTGTTGTGGTAAAGTGTTGTAGACATAAAAAAAGTTTTTTCTTAAATATTCTAACTTGGTCAGATGAAAAAGCTTGCTGCTATTTTAAAATGTTTAAAGCTCCAAGGCTTAAACAGGGTGAAGGAAGGCTTTAATGACTGAAATTATTATTCCTTTTGAAATTTGTAGCAACAGCTATGGTTGATGGAAGTCAGTTGGATCAGTCATGTAACTGGCATGGTAATTCACATGCTGTAAATAACAATTAGAAAGCAACACTTGTTGTATTTATGGGTGGGATGACATACTATACCATTTCCCTGAATGTCTGTTTATTTGAAAGACGCATGGAAGTGATTGAGGCTAGGTTGGATGGGGCTTCAAGCAACTGGTCTGGTGGAAGGTGTCCCTGCCCACAGCAGAGGGGTTAGAACCAGATGATTTTTAAAGGGCCTTTCTGAACAAAACCATTTTATGGTTCTCTTTTCACTCTTATTCATATAATTGCATTAAACAGATAACTGTCTCCCATTTCATTGACATTTTGGCAGTTTATAGGAATCCCTATAGGATTTTAGGAACTGAAGAGGAAGACCTGTTAGGATAGAACTATAGCCTTCAAAATCAAGATGCTTCTAGTTTGACAATGAGCAGGTTAAAGAAATTCTAAGAATATTAATTTACACAAGTTTCGTTGCATGTTATGTTACTGGAAAGTACTTATTTAATGTCAAAAGATATGGATATAAAGACTCAATCAACATTTAGATGTGGACGTCATTGGTGGCAGATGATCTTGGGGGTCAATTCTTTCAGTTCCTAGAGTAGTTAAGTCTCATGCAATGGCTTTTCATGACTTTATCTTTCCCAAATAAGTTTGGAGTCTCTTGTGTAGTTCTGGTCAAGTAAGGCAGAGAAGTCAGAAACTATAATATAATTATCCATATATTAAACTTCTGTAGCTTCCTAGAGAAGACACCAGAGTCGATTTCTCCAGTAACAGAAGGGTTTCAGGACAAGACAAATAATTATCTGTTCTAGTTATGTCTTCTAACAGCTAATCATGTGTGTGTTTTGGGATTAGCTGCAGTATATGCTAGTTTTAGCCCAGACACTGAAAGAGGTGAAAACAATTTATGGGAAGAGCTCTGCATGGAGCTCGATATACTGTTAGAACCTTGGCATCGAAGGAGAATTTGCTGTGCAGGAAGCTGGGATTAGTGTGGAAAGTAGAGATTCAGGGATATGTGACAGAGATTCATAGAAATGAGCTTTCAGTTCTGTTGTTCACCCAACAACTTTGTTAAAAGGCAGATTGAAAGCTTTCTCTTTCACCAGTCTGGAAAGGGCATTTGAGGAATTGAAGCAAGCGGAGGCTTAGTGGTAGATTATTTATAGGGTGAACAGTGAGGGAAAGTATTGCAGCAGATTGAGGAAAAATTAGGTGGAAAAATGAGTGTTTGCAAAATTTGGTGAATAAAGTTTTCCTTCTGACTCATTATCTTTTCCTGAGCATTTCATTAATGTATAGGGTCAGAACTTGGCTTGGGCTTGAAGTCATGTGTCATTCTTAAACTGAAGTTTTCAGGCCTTGTATTCTTTCTTTTGTCGCCGGCAAAATAGGAATGAGCTTACTATGATTCCAAAGCAGTGTTGCAATATAAGTTTTGAATAATAATAATAATTCCTAAAATGTGTTGATAGGTGCCTTTGTGTAAGGGATGCAAAAGCTGCTGTAACATTTTCAGAAACCAAGCAAGCTTTTCCTTTGTTGGATGCTTTTAGTCATGGTATTTTTCTCTGAAGAAACAATTTACATTATACTTTTGATTACTATCATTAAAAACAACTGCCAGCTCTGGTTTCACAATTCTGCAGCATAAAATACCTTGCAATTTACTAAGTGTGGAAGGGGAGGACCCCCCAAAAAACCCCTCGTTTTCCTTAGAGTGAGTGTTTTGTCCTTGAAAAGTGTTTGAATGCTTGAAAGTTTTGCACTCCTGCAGAAAGAGAGGTCATCACTCTTGCACAATGGCTTAGGTGAAATTGCTGTAAAGACTTATTAAAAAAGTGTGTTGGTACAGCCAGAATTAGCTGTCATCTTCAATTTTCAGAAGTGTTGGGCTTCAGCATCTCTGTTCAGAGAAAATAATTTAAAAGTGATCTGAACCATCCATTATCCAGGACTGAGACTGTTTTTAATTGAAAAAATATTGTTTCCCTTGAAATAAACCATATGGCAGTTTTAAGAGCACCCAACAAATAGTTAAGACTTTTAATTCTGCTCCTTAATTTATGGGGTTCTCTGCTTGCTTCTTATTAGAAATTGTGAAACTATGAAACATAGCCCTTGGATACATGTTCCTGCCCTAAGTTATACTTTTAGCCTGATCTCAGGAAAGACTGGCACTTTTCTGATCCCTTTTAACCTGAAGATCTAATCCCGGGCAGTTGGACTGATGGGGACTGGTTGGGGAACTGGTGAGTAATCTGCTTCCAGTTATCTTGCATCTCTTACTGCACCCCACATCTGGGGTTGGGAGAGGGACATCTGGAGAAATCTAACTGGTGAGCTGCAGTAGGGTAGAGGGCATGTAGGCTTCAGTTCACTTTGGCAATAAAATCTACCTTTTTTCCACTAATATTTCAGGAGGCAAACTTCACCAGCAGGAGAAAGGACAGTTGGTGACAAGACATTCATGCTATGAGAAACTTGTTAATATTTGACGTTTCTGCTGAGGAGCTGTGTTGGTAGGAGGTTGACTTCTCCACTGTCTTAGTATCAGCTATGAAGAACTTTCTGTGGGAAAAAATAAGTCTTACATTTATTGCCATGGGTGTATAGGCAGTATAGAAAGCCCAGTGGGTGGGGTCCCATGTTGGGATGATGAGGGTGCAACGTTCGAAGTAAGATATGACATCAAACTGTAGGACTTTGAGCCCAAACAAAATGCCAGCTCATGAAAGAGGGAGTTTTGCATATGGACTGGGGTGAACTCAGATCTTTTTAAATCTGCGTAAACATCTACAGGTCAGACAGACCAGGTCTTCTTTTTGAGATGACAGCTGGAGGGTGTGGATACCTCAATTCCAGTGGACAGTGGAGCATGCCTGTGTACATAATATTGAAGCCTAATTGCTTGATTCTTATTGATAGGTCATCAAAAAGAATGAGCTCTTACTAGAACCACAATACAACTTAATATGAATTTAAAAACCTATTCCTTTCCTGTCTCAGTTGAGATAGTAGCGCAGGGAATGCACAATTGTAAGCATCTCTCTTAATGTGCATGTATATGTCTGCTCATACTGGATACTGTCCTCATAGGAGTACTGTGAGGCTTCATTAAAGATTTTATAGTGCTTTATGATCCTCAGATGGAAGGAGCTTAGAAATGAAGTGTTTGTAATCAGGTAAATTAGTAGCACATAACAAGGCTATAACCTATTAACACTGGCTATTAACAGCCTGTTGGCATCAGAATAATTAATGGTTAGGTTTTTGAAATGCAATTGCCCTCTGAAAAGGAATGTGCAGGTTTTGGATATGCTATATATTTTTATGCTCTACTCCATTGTTTTCTGAACTACTGTGCTGCATAACAAACAAACAAAACTCAACAAACCTCCCAAATCGAACAAAAACCCAAAAACCTTTTGTTAGCCGTATTAATCAATATGCCATTAAGAATAGGTAAAGAATTGATACCTTTCAAATGGTAGTTTAGTGGAAAAATTTCAATTAAAGCTGCAATTATTTAAGAATTACCCATACTGGCCTCTTTAAATATTGCTTCACTGATGATTTGCTTATTTTCTGATTAAAAAAGCTTTGCAATAGGACATTGGTAAGGTGAGATTTTATAGCAGTTATTTCCACTTGGATACATAGCAACTCAAGTGAGTGCTTGTTTCTGAAAGTCATCACAGTATTATCAACTCCCTGAAGTAAAGGCCTCCAGGACTTCAGAATGGAGAGCTGGCAACCCCTAGTGAAGTTAAGAGGATTTATAGGTCTCAGTAAAACAATTTGGCTTTTGAGATGGAATAAAATTGTCTGTAGCTTAATGCATGCTGTCATACTCAGTGTGAACATGCATAGAACGTGTAGCTGCGGTACTTAATGTATTTTTTCAGGAGGGGGTAGCTGTTTCATAGATATGCATATACATTTGCTTTTATGAAACTGTGTGAATCGGATGCCTAGCAGTTGGTTTGGATTTTGTCCTTAGGGATTTAGAGCAGTTGTGGTGTTCTCTTTGGGTCTTGCCACAAATAAGATGTTCCCTGAGTTTTCACCACATTTCCTAAATTGCTGTGTTTGGATTAGACCAGCCACAAAACACTCCCATCTGCTACATCCAGCAGGGCAATTCTCCGCTCTGGTTTAGACAGAGCAACCTGAGCAGTTACATCCAGCTGCTTTTATTTCATTAAGTACCCCAAAATGCAACTCATATTAGCTATTGCCATAGTGTCCTGAGCCTGCAGAGACAGATGGTTACAGTGCTGGCTGTAGTCTTGTTGAAGAAATCCTGTCAGTGGCAGAATCCCCGTTTGAGTTTCTGTACCTTATCATGAGGGTGGGAGCAAAACACGTCCAAACCAGAGCCACACTAGCCTTTCATGGCCTCCTGATGAGGCCAATGGCTTATGTTCTATGATAATACATACTAATGATTTTTATTCTCATTGATAAGATGTGCAGCTTCTGCCCCCGTCAAATTAATTCCTTTGGAGTGACCTCCCATGGATTTCCAAGTTAGTTTCATTTCACGATATTGTCATGAATGAGTGATTTAGATGCCTAAAGAATTCCCGTCAAAGGTATTGGCAAAAGCACCATGTCTGTGACAGAGTTCAAGATGCGTTTGGATAACGCTCTCAGGCACGTGGTGTGATTCTTGGGGTGGCTTGTGCAGGGCCAGGAGTTGGACTTTGGTGATCCTTGTGGGTCCCTTCCAACTCAGAGTATTCTATGGTTCTGTAATTATTGGCAAAAGCAGGTTTTCATATAAATTTGTGAAGGCACAACTTAAGAGAGTTTGATGGCAAGGTTCCCTCTGTTGCTTACTACCTATGAAGCATAGCAATGAAAATCAGATCATAATGAATTTGAAGAGATTTGTGCAGGGACTGGGAATACAAAAAAAAAAAAAGTGCAAAGGGTAATGGAGACCCTCCCGTTGAATCATGAGATTCAGAGTGGACATGCTTGTCAGACTTAGCCTCACACTTCATCAGTGGTTTTAAGTCTAAAGGATTTAGCAGCACTTAATCTTTGGCTAATTTTACACAGAATGATTAAGTAGTAGTTAGTATAAGCACAGCAGCAATGTAACTGTAGATCTGAGATGGCAGTATTCATACTATACTTGCTGTAGTGTATTTAAAGCAATTTGCACACACCCAGACACAAAGTCTGTATGAAGGTGTACGTGTTAAAAATTCTCCTGGTGCTCAGGTGCGTTTTGGCTTTTTTACTTTCTACATCGTTACATTGCATAACTGTACAGAATTAAAAACTGGTATATTTTAAGGGTTCGATCCTGAGGGTGCTCCCGAGAGCTTCCTGAGCGAGCTGTCAATTCCCTCAGCAGGCGTGGTTCCATTACAAAGTCAGCTCCAGCGTTTCCTACCTGTGTTGGGCTGACTCAGGAGCAAATCTCCTCACAGCAGGATCATACCCGCGTCACCATATCCTTTTGCTGAACTGTGTTCTTTACTGTTTCTGCACATTCAGGGTAACACCTGGAAACATCCTGCAGATTTTTATTTTTTTTTTATGTTACAAGATGCTGGGATTTTCTGTTTCATCCGCTGTTAGAGCGGTTATCTATGGAAATTGTTGGGAAGAGGCTGTGGAGTGCCTAATGGCTGAGTTTGCAGCCTGAGACTTAAAGCAGGCAAGGCAGCAGGAAAGACCGAGATTTCTGTCCTGCGGATGTTCCCGTATCTGGACCTTGATCTCGGGTTTATGCGTGCGTGTGTTGTGGGCAGTCTGGTTACAGCCTGGATTAACTTTGGTCTGAGCATGAGCCCTCTTGTCCTTGAGCCAGGAGGGCGTTGTGTTTAAAACGGGGGTTCCTCCAAGCGAGCGCTGGGGTCGGTGTTCCCGGTGCGCCGCAGAACAGCGCGTGTGGCTGGAGGGACTTAACATTCACCGTCCGCCGCTTGTCGGCTTTGCAGCCCTAATGTGGAATTAGCATAATTGGCTGCTGGCTTTTTAGCCGGTTTTAAAGAGAGAAGCTCCATCTGGGCCGCCCTCCGTACTCTCAGGGGTCCCCACTGTACCCTCCCTGTGCCTCGCCTCTGCCCGACGAGGGCGGGGAGCCGAGTCCCGACGGGGCGCGGGGCTCGGCGCGGGAGGCCGTCCCGTTGCGGGCAGGGCGCTGTCCCTTTAAGGCGGGGGGCGGGGCGGGCCCGGGCGGTGAGTGACAGCGCGCGCGGGGTCACGTGAGCCGCCCGTATTTGAAGGTCACAAAAAAGCTGCTTCCTTTAGAGAGAGCAAGAGGGAGCGAGAGGGAGGGAGCGAGAGGAGAGAGCGAGGGAGCGCAGCCAAAATGGCCGACGGAGCGTCTGCTGGGTTCTGAACGTTTGAAATAAAAAAAAGAGAGAGAGAAAAAAAAAATTAACAAAAAAGGAAAAAAAAAACCTAAACAAAAAAGCAAAAACGCAAAACCATTTTTGGATTTTTTTTTTTTTCATTTCCATTTCTACCTTGTATGCCTCAACTCGCTGGATTTAAGCACTGCTGCACTTTATGAGGTTAGTGGTACGTTTATGTTTTATTGTTTTTACCTATCAGTTGATTTTTTTAAGAGCCTGAGCTGACCGTTTTCATCCGTGGTTTTGCAGAGGTTTCTTTTCTAGCACAAAGACTTGCTTCAGATGTTGTCTGCTTGTACGTGTTCGGCACTTTTAGTGGATTTTTGGGGTTTTTTAGAAGGAGCTCTCCGTACGAGTGTGCTGTGAATTGAGAAGATATTTGTAATTTAAAACACCTAGGCAAATTACAGAAGATCGTTTGTATTTTCCGAGCTGGTGAACTACAAGATAGTGCTGAAATTCTTGTTTTATTTAAATAGAGGCTTTTTAAAGAGAGATTTCTTCCCCACAGCACCCGAAGCTCTTAAATCTGCTGCAAAAATTTGCATGTGTAAAACCGGGCTCGCATTCTTTCTGCTGCTGGGTCGGAGCGGGGCCGGCTGGGGCCGTGCCTTCCGCGGGAGCCTCCCCGCCGAGCCCCGGGGAGCNGCCGGGGCTGGCGGCCCATCCGGCGTGCGCCAGGTATTCAGGAATGTGCGAGATGCTGGCCGCTGCCGGGGTTTTGTGTTCTACGGCAAGCAAGCGTTCATCTCCACCTTAGTAAATGTAGGCAAAGGGCTGCGCTTTCTCGCCTTTTTTTTTTCCCCAGCCTTCTGTGTTGCTAAAAATTTAAATCCGAGTTATTTTTGCAACTCCCTCCAGAACCAAGCAGAAAATTAAAGGGAAATAGCTGGAGCTTGCTTTCTGAGAACAGGCCCCTCCTCCTACATTGTAAGAGTGTGATGTAATGCTCTTTTCTGTGGGGTTAAATGAAAAAATTTCTGTGGTGGTATACATTATTCTTCACCTCTTCCTCACAGGCATTGCATTGTGATATTTTTTTATAGCTGAACATGCAAGCAGAACATAGTTCTGCAAATAATCGTGTGCATGTACTCCACATTGCAGTGTATTAGTGTAATGATTGTGGTTAGCAGGTCAACTTTGTAAACCTACAAGATGGCTCATATTTTATATTTCTTTGTGACATTATGTGCATACAGTTAAACGCAAATGGAGGAGACAGATTTCAATAAGCTTATTGAAAATGTATCTGGCTGCTGTCATTATAGTCTTGTACATATTGGGAATTTTTTTTTCTGCATTGGCTAGCAAATATTCAAAATAATTCTGCAGTATGTTGTTTCTCATGGAAATTAAGAGATGGTGTCTTTGGAGTTTGTTTTTATTTTTAGTTTTAAATTAGAGTAAGCCAATAAAAGAGAACTCTGCTCAAATTTTACGTAGTGTATTTTGCTGGTAATTTTGGTCATGAAGCATTTAATAGTAATGGATAACCCAGTTAATACATGAAACAGCACATGCCTCTTGCTTAGGGTTAATGAACTTACTAGATTCCACCTTCATGTTACTGGCAGGTATTGAAGAAATGCTATAAAAACGTTCTGTGTCTTTGACATGATGTACCCTGATGGCTTTTGTTATTCAAAACCTTCTTGGGCTCAGTGGAGATCTGGATATAGCCAGAATATGTTGAATCTACCTGTTGATTGACAAACAATAATTAGACATTAGAACTGTTTTTAAATGCAGTCTAAATTAGGAGTATTCTCAGATTTGGTGCTTACTGGACAGAAACATCAGTTACTGTAGTTTATGTGATAATTCTGTAGAACGTGATGGCTGAACTGAGGAAGTAAAGAAAACCCAAATTGTGTCCTGAGCTGGCAGTATTGTAGGATGTAGTCTTCCCAGAATCTGCACTTCAGAACAGTACTCGCCTTTTCTGTGTATTTTTTTGCCTTCATGCCTTACTGCCTACATTACACACTTCCAGAATGTGTAGATGTTTGTACATATAGCTTGATGGTTTAAGATGATGGAATACAGGGTGGTTCCCAATAACTGCTCCTAGCTGTCGTGGGTCAGACAAAAGGCAGCTATTGAGAATAATAGAAATCATTCCAATAAGGGCTCTGTCAAACATTTGAGCAGTTTTGTGGGAGTGTAACTGTGAATAGGAAAGACCAATTAAAATAATTGCTCTTACAAATATGCTTTTGACACCTCAGATCTTACTGCGGGGTGTGTTGAGGACTGTGCAGTCTGTGCCACCATAGGATTTTAAGTGTGAATCTGGGCAGTTCTCAGTGCTGTTTGTATTCGGTGCATTCCTGCAGTACAGCGGGAACAAAACACTTAAATTTGAGAGACCTGACTTGAGTTGCAATTTCTAGATCAGTTTGAAGCTTATAGAGGCATGGGGGCAGGGGAAGTTTTTTTGCTTCGTTCAGTTTGCAGTGATGATGCTGAGTTCAGAAGCTTTATTAAATTTTTCTGTTTGCATTTGCATGTCAATTGTTGTTGGTATCTGCAGGAATCAGTCCCTTTCCAAAGCAGACTGTTTTAGTAGTTTGAAAGCTACAGTGAAGTCTGTAGTCAGCAGAACCCCTGGAGATTTTTGCACTACATCTAAGAGATTCTTGAGAAATAATTGACAAGAAAAGCCTTATTACCATTGAGCTTCAATATACAGGAGTCTGCAATTCTAATGGGAAAAAATTCAGGGGAAACAAGTGACTGAAAGATCAGTATGCTTAGTTTCAGTTGCTTTTCTTTTAGCCTCTTTCTCTCCTGCTGAGAAGGAAGAAAAAGAAACTTTGTAAGATCATGCCGTCTTTGCCAGCTGATTTCAGCTGAACTTAACCTTTGTAAGATTTTTGTTTCTTACTTATTAATAGGTGGCTTAGTAGAGGAGAAAGCATTAAATCTATGAGGAAAAAATCCTTAGAAATAGACTATCTCTGGAAGAGAATTTTTATCTACAAGTTTCCTAGTACCCCTTTAGAAATTTGTCTTTCATCTTGAAGCAGAGTTCTTCAATTCTGGCCATTATGGATCTACATTCCTTTTGGACCAGGGTGGAAGATGAGAAGTTTAATTTACAGTTTAATTTGAACAGTATTTCTTGGAAGCTGCACCCTTAATACTCTCTTCAGCTGGTAGTAGTTCATAACTGAAAAGTTTCAGGGTTTTTTTGCTGTAATTGATTAGGAAACCATCTACTGCCTTCCAAAGAGCTGTTTCACCTTGTTAAGTATTGGTTTCATTTTTAAACAGCTCAAGATTTGAGGCAGGAAAATAAGATAGAATGCTTAGCTCCAAGGACCTGTATTTCATGTCCTGTCAAGGGAATCAGGTGTGAGTATCAGGGTTCTAGTGTTGTTACCTTAAATTTCAAGTAGCTAATCTTTAAATACTGGGCTAATTTTATTGCTCCAGAATGAATTTGTTACACAGATGTAAAATTCAGGTTAGATTAATACCAAGATGTATTTCTTCTGAAATCTTGTTGCTAATGTAATGCTAGCGTTAGCAGTCTTACATGGTATGATTACATGTGCCATATTTCAAATATTGGTCAAAAAAGTGGCTTAAAGTTGGGTGTCAAGATAACAGTTTTTGGCCATTTCAGCATTGAAGGCAAATATGGAGATAAATACTATATAAAGAGTATTTCTATTTTGTCGTGATGGTGCCATAATTGTTCTTCAGAACACAGGAGGAACGGTGCTTTTCTGTATTTGTGGTGAATTCCAACTCCAGAGCTGCACATTTAGCACTTGTCACTGCTTCAGTTCTCCTTTACGCATAGGCTTCCTACTAAAGAACACAACAGGGGGGTTTTGTGTTTTGTTCTTTGGTTGGTTGGGGTTTTGTTTTGGTGGGTTTGGGCTTTTTTTATTGCTGAGACAAAACGTATATTCTGGGAGCAGCATGCATATATGCAAAACCTGGGGTTTTTGGGGTTTTTTTTGTGCCATCAACACACTTCTGAAGGGAATTCCTAAGGTTAATGGATATTGTTATTTTAACAGCTGTTTTCCTGTCTGTATGCAGTATGCTGGCATTATAGTTTAGGGGTGGAATGCTCTGCTGTTACTACAATTGTATATTTTTAAATCATTTCCAAGAAGTTGTGTCTTAAGAACTGGTTGATGTGATATTTGGGTGTTATAGCGTGATTAAATCGAAGGCCTTCTCATTCAAAATACAGTACTTCAAGGACAACTTTTAATTAGCCTGTTTAGTCATGCGGGAAAACGCAACACAAGATACAACCCTTGGAGTTTTTTCAGATACCTAAGAGAAGATATATTAATAAAACACAAGATGAACTTTGAAGGCAGAACAAACTAAAATGGGTTAAACACCATGGAAAAATGTGTGCTAATACAGCTGGAGATAAACTAGTGAGGGCAGTTTTGTTAAAAACCACAGTTAATAAGAATGGAAGTTGACTACTGCTCCTTACAGTGCTACAATTTGTGTCTGAACTCCGTTAAATGGATGTTTGTATATATTAAGCAGAGAAAATCATCTGAAAGTACCTTGACACTGATAGGTGGAAAAATGCTTAAAAGTATAAAGCATGTTTATATTATTAAAAATGTGTGTTAAATTGAGACTTTCAGAACTGAAATGTGACCTTGGAATTTACTACAGCAAAACCAAAACAAGGCATCAAGATACAGCTCTGATTGATTTCATGCCAGCAGGGGAGTTCTCTTAGGATGGGATGTGTGAGGCCACATTTTAACAGTGGGGGAGATGAACAAATTTTGAGGTAGCTCCAATAAGAGCAGCAAGAAGTATTACAGGGAGGTAGTCTAGCGAAAAAACACTTCAGCTTTTTTATATTTAGTTTTATAGATGCATTCTTTGCAAACAAATAAGTAGTTGTCTAATTTGTGTCAGAAGAGCATCATTTTGACATAGAGACCATTGTAGTTGGGTGTGCTTTGAATAGCATAGTTACTTCATCAATTAAAAAGCAGAAAGGCATGAATTTTTTAAAATCAAGGTGACCATTCTTTTTTAGTTCCTTAAAATTACATGAAACCCCACTGTGCATGCTGAAATTATAAGGGAAGCATGCTCATCTTTCCCAGCGTGCTTAGCAGATGTAGAGTTAAGGCTTCCTGAGGTACAGCTCTGAGTATAGCAGCTGAACCGATTTGAACTAAAGTAGAATATTGCCTTAATTTCTGAATCAGAGAAAAAGTATTTCTTAAAAAAATAAAACAATGGGAAAATTACTTCCGGTATTCTCAGTGGGTTTTTTCCCCCTTTTTAAGCACAGCATTTGCTGAATAACATAGTCATAAATCTGCTGTCCACTTGTAATCTCAGTGGCTGTTGGGCACAGCCTCTGTGTACATAGGAAAATGGCAAAACTTAAGGTGCAGTGACACTGCTAGAATTGAGATTTTTTTAAACAGCTTTTGCAGATTCTGAATTTTTTGAGCTAGTTGACCTATATGAAAATAGGAACGGTTAAATGTATAATCTGTTAATGCCACTTAACCATTAATTAGAGTTGAGCTTAATTGTCCCATTTTACATGTGCTCTGTGGCAAATACACACAAATGCGTTGTCATTCTGGTTCATTGTATGTTTGTGAACTTGGTTGTGCCTGAGCTATCCAGTTTTCCAGGATGCAGTGTCCTGTGTCACTTAAACCTTCCTTAAAATAAGTCTTCAGTATTTTCTTCCACTTTTTTGCCCCTGGTTTGAATTTTAGTGTTGGTAGTAGAAGACATTGCAACTTAATATTAGAGTGCTAATGTAGCAGCGTTCATGCTCTTGTTGCAGCTTCTGTATTAGCATTTATATTTTTAATTGTATATAATTTTGCTTAAGCAATCATGCCAGATTCAGGGTCTGATTTAAAACACATGGTTCTAATTCTGTGTTGGTACTCTAGATATACTTGACTACAAAACAGCTTTCTTTGGCAAGAGGTTGGCTACTGCTGAGAACTTCGTCAACTGAAGTGAAACTGATGTATTCTGATACATCACTTTGCCAGCTAAATATACAGCATGTTTGTGCTCAGCCTTTTGCAGAACAATTCATAGGGAGGATGATTTGATCACAACATAAAAGTGCATTTTGGTATTATAATGCTTGGAAATTCTAATCTGGTAGCTCTTGCGGGACTTTTTCCAGGTTCTTCTGCTTCTTACTTGGAGAGAGTTTGAGGACAATAAAAGTGAAAATGGCTACCTTCTATATGCAGGGGAAGAGAGGGCAGAAGGTACCAAAATGTAGCACTTTTTTTCCTAGCTTATTCGTATGTACACTGAAAACCACTTGTCCTGTGAAACAGAAAGTAGATTGTTTCATTCCTACGTGAATTTTTAAAAATGAATTCTTCCATATCCTAGTTCAGAATATGTAAATAAACCTTTACTATTTTGTTAGATTTTACTTGGGTACTATTAGTGCTACTAGTTTTAGTCAAGGGATCTTCTATGATAAATATTAGAAAAATACAAAATAATACACTTAAAACTGGTTAAAAATACAGCACATGGAAATTGAGGATGTCCTGTTGAGGTTATATATGTCATTTTACATGTAGCTCTGTTTTTCTTTGTGGATGTCATTACAAGTTCATGTACACTGGTTCGAATCTAAATGTGGGCTAGGTTCAAATTGCCTCAAAAAATGCTTGGTTAACCTGAAGTAAAACCCCAAAAGCTTTTTTCAGCCTAGTATAAAAGAACGTTCCAGCTGGTGCTACAGAAGTTAGTTGTAGCAATATTAATGGGAATTTTAAATTAAACAGCCTTCTGTTACAGAGTCAAGTTTTCTGTTCCTTAGCAGGTAATGTTCATGTCTGCTTGATACATATCAACTGGACCAAGCAATGCTGAGAGAGAAAGAGTACAAGGCATTAGGGTTATTTTTGTTTGATTTTGTCTTTGCCTGTGTCCTGTAATTCTATTCGGAGCAGATCTAGATCACCTTGGCAGGAACATTTGCTAACCACTACGCTGGCCTTGCTGTAGCATTCGTGACTGCTGCGTCCAGTGGAAGCACACCGATTGACGATGGTGTGGTGTGGGAAACTATAAACAAAATCTCATCTGGGTGGAGGTTAAATCTTCCTAGTAAGTTTGGATACGTGTACCTCTTCAATAAGGTGATGCTCCTAACTCTCCTTAATTAGCAAATATGTTTTGGAAGCCTCTGAATTATAGTAGGAAGACTTAGTAAGTGACCTGGGATGGGAGAATCCTAAGCTTTACATGCAGATAATTTTTCAGCTGTTGGAACCAGTTTAGTGTTCTCGTGCAAAAGCTATCTGAATTTGCATTTAACCGCCTCATCTTGCATGGTAGCTGTTCTGGAATGGTGACTTCTGATTAAGTCCTTGAGTGACTCTTTTTATCACAAAATAACACATTATTCTGCATCGAATTAACTCTGCTGTGTTGTCAATTAGGAGATAGTTTTGCTCTATATTTGCCCATTACTATAAATAAAATATATATCCTGACACAGAAAAACTGTAGGAAGTGTGGTTTTACCAGATTTTAGGTATAACAAGATGAAAAAGGCAGAAGAAAAAAAAGCTAAACTTTGAGAGCCTAGAATTTACTTTTGCAGCTTAATGTACCCTAAAGCCTCAGTTGCAGAGTTCTTTAAGCTAGCCTGCCGTAGTTGGGCCGTTAAAAACCAAACAGATTAATTTTTGGAAAGTCAGCCTGTCTTAATAAAGTTTTGGGGACAAGATTGTTTCTCAGATGTGAATTTAAAGGTGACTGTTTTAAAGATGATGAGCTGTATTTGGTTGTTTCATGCTCAGAAAAAGCTGAGGTTGGCTGTGTCAGTCTCTGTTACATTCTGCTTCAGTCCAGGTAATGTGAAGTGAAACTCTCCTACCATGGACTTGCAAATATAGGGTCAGCTTAAATTTATGTAACTTCCCTTGATCTTTTTCTTAAAAAAAACCTACCTTTTAAATGATGCTTCGGGTAGTGTTAGATAACTTGGTCAAGCTTAAATGCTTCTTTCCCTTTGCATTCTTAGGCCATTTTTTTATTAAGTAATATTCTAAATATTAGAGCAAGCAATGCTCAAGCTAAAATGATCACAACTATTTGTTTCATGCTAAGGTGTGAAAAACAGGCTTCATCTCTGGCTCAGTGCATTAAAAAAAACAAGGTTGCAGATTGCTCTTCATTGTAAGTTGAATTATAGCATGTAACTCAATTTTTTTTTATCTTGTTTGTTAAGAAACTTTGAAAAAATGTGTATTTTCAAGCTTACTACATTTTTTTTATATTTGTGTGTATCTGATATGGGTGTGTGTATGCATATATGTAATAAGCGCATGTTGGCAGTTACTACAGTTAAAAACCACCAGGTATCAACTGACAGGTAGAGACTTCTTGGCAGGACATAGGTGTTCAATACACAATAAAAATGGCTCTCAAAGTCAGTTCGAGTTTTGTGTTTGGGAAAGGCCTGCACAAACGAAGCAAGTGCCTTTCTGTAAGGTAAGTGTACAGATGTTAGAGGAGCAGCAGAGAAATCCAGAGGCCACACAGAAAGTCAGAGGCAGAGCCAGACTTGAACCCTGGCTTGTGGCCTGGGGCTGAAGCCAGTCATACACAGCTGTATTGAATTGTGAATAGAATGCTGTGCTTTTTTTCCTTCATGGATTTAAGGGAACAAAGCTGATTTAACCGAAATTGTAATGTGGGTAAAGAGATGGCATTGTGTAATTCGCCTTTCCCAAAATTCCAAGTGCTATCACTTTGGTGTTAGAAGTTGGTTCAGCACTTGTGGGTTTCCACTTGCCAAGGAGCATGATTAACATAGCTGGGTCACAGATTGTGACAAATCCTAGTGTATGTAGTGCCTTGAGGTCAGACTAAGGTCTTTTTCTGAGTGTAGAGGAATTCAGGCTTAAAAGCTACTGCTCTGCATGCTACCTTGAAAAATACTAATGACACAGAGAAAATGCCCTGAAATTTGATTTTCTTTGATGTTTTAAAATGGAAGTGAAAACCTAGTTCAGAGCCGGTCAGCCTGAAGTTGACTGTTTATTAAACTGAAATTCACATTTTATATTTAACACTTGGTGGAGTTTTTAATGAGGCTTTAAACATGGTTATCCTTCAGTGCAGTACGAAAGAAGTGAGAACCTGCTGTAGTTTGCTGCCCAGTATTTTCTTCCTTCCTGAAGTAAAAGCTAGGAGTAGCTTCTGTTGATTGTATGGACAGCTCTGGTTATTTCAGGAGCTCCCTTTAGGAAGAAGGCTTTGATCTAAAATATTATTATAGAATGAACATCACCATTATGGATTATTTTTCTGTGCTGTTAAAAATCTTGACAGGGATTTTCAAGTCCATTTCGTAGTAAAAGGGACTTCTTTTCCAGGCAAAATGCCATTAATACCAGGCTCTAGCAGCAAAGTAGAGTTTTTTTTCTTTTTTTCACCTGGGGTACCTTCATCAATCTTGTTTGGGATTGTCTTGATTTTTTTCACCTGGGGTACCTTCATCAATCTTGTTAGCTGTGTCTTGCTAACTGAGGCTTTATGCAGATGTATAGTAAGGTTATTTTCCTAAATTATGAATGTGGAATTTAGCCAGAGAACACAAACTAAAAAAAACCCAGAACCAAACAAAACACTGAGGTGGTTTTTGTTTGCTTACCTGGAAGTAAGTTTCATCTCGTTTGTTGAAAAGAGCAAAAATGCTAAATAGTTTTAAAAAGAAGTCCAAGTATCAAAAGCTTAACAGTAAGATATCTCACTCCTGAGGAGTTGAAGCACTGATGTCTCCTGCTGTGGGCAGTGTGACTGTGCCTCATTTTTGGAAAGAATTGTCTGAGTGGTGTACATTTTGAGGATGCAAAAATTTCATTGGTAGTTAATGAAAATCAGAATAATTAATTTGAGCATTACAGTGGTCTGCTTTTTTACTCACCCTCCTTTATTATACACTGTCGTGGTTTAACCCCAGCCAGCAACGAAGCGCCGCACAACCGCTCGCTCCAAACCAAGCCCAGTGGAAATCCTTTGAGTTTCCCTTTCGGTTTCAGCTGTTTGAGTGTTTACAAGTCCCAGCTGCCTTCGGCTGTGGCTTCACTAGACATTTAAACTGGGTTTGTCAGGTTTGCATAAGCCTGGACCACTTCAGAGGTAGATATTGCTGTGGCAGTTCTTGCTTTATTCACCTATTACAGCTGGTAATATATTGTAATTAAACTGTATAGTTCTTCCCAGCAGGTCTTCCAGAAATACTGTAACCATCTAGTGATGAGTTGCTGAGTTTGGGGTTGCTACCCAGTCACCACCAGTAACAGTGTTATGGGCTAGATTCTTGCAAAGGTGGGTGGGAGACCCAGCTGAGTTTGTTAGGGGCCTGTTGCCCCCTAATTTAAATTGGTAGCTTAGCTTCGGTGGCTGAATCAAGTTTACCCCACTCTCTTGTTAAAACATGGTGTTAGTTAAGAATAAGCTTATAAATGGCTGATTTAACTAAGAATGATGTTTCCAGTGAAGCCAAATGTATTTTTTTTCTTTTATACTCTTTAGAAAGAGCATAAGAAAAAGTTGGGTGACTCTTACTTGGTGCACTTCCCCATTTAGGTCAGTCAAGTGTAGGTCACATTTACTGATAACCATAAGTCCAGTTGGCACCTCCAGCTTAGCAGATAGATTTGATTAAAGCTAAAGGTCTGGTCTTTCACCTAAAATTTGGAATTTTAAATGCTTACACGTGTGATTGATTTCTGTATTGCTTCTACTATAAGGTCATGCTAATTTTCTGCTAGGTAGCATTAATCATTTTTCCAAAACAGTGGCTTCACAGAAAGACAGATGCTTTGCACTGGCAGTATGCATGGAAGCATCAATAAGCTGACAAATTAGATTTGAGGTTGTAGTGTTTAAAGGGCTTTTCTTTCAGCAGGAAATAGTCTCCCACATCAGCTTATGTATATTAACCTTCAACTTTATATAGCAGCAGAGTTGACCTGTCTTTATGCAGAGGACCTTCCTTAAAGAGGATCGAGAGAAGGTTTAACTGAATAGATTAGAAGTGCAATGTTTTGTGAAACAGTGAATATCTTACATTCATGTCATGATCGTACACTGGTTTTGTCTAGTGTCTAAAAAAAGGTAACTGCTGTGTACCACACTCGTGACATTTATCGTTGGTAGATAGGAGGAGGTAGTTGTTAATTAAAGATAAGTCTTCAGATCTTCTGTCAGCAGAGGTCAGAATTATATTCATCGCTGGAAAGATGCCGAACTTAGGTGGATCTGTGTGATGAATGCTTTTTTGATTTAGCTGTTAGGACTGATGCTGAAAAAGAGTGCACATGTCTAACCACTCAGAAGTAAAGAATATCTGTTACTCTTTGAAGATTATAGTCTGTGAGTTTTATGCATTTATTTCTTTGTGTCTCATGACATCACTGAACATGAGAAATGTGTGGTTTTGATTAAAAATAATCTTGCATAATGCAACAAGGCAAAAAGTAACCTAAAAGTAGCAAACACTACTTGGATGGAGGATTTAACAAGACAAATCAGCTTAATCTTGGTACTTTAAAAATGTTAAATGCTGAAATTTCATTTATATCGCTATAACTTCTACCTCACTTTTTCTCTTGTAACTTAACTTTTTTTTTTTCTGTGTACCATTGTGGTCATGCTCTTTTTGTCATCTCTGAGGTGGCAGTTCAGTGGTTTCCTGATTCTGGAGTCTTTTCTGCATTACGTCTTGCTTTAGAATTTCCCTCTTCTGTAACAGAAAAAGAGAGTGGCCATGCCTGGAAGCTTATCCATAGCCATATTGTATGTGGTCTGCAAGTTCCTGTCATCTTAGAATTTTTGAATGTTGAAGCAACTTTCTGATGGGAATTTCCATGTTGAGAAGGAATGCAAGCTTTCTGGAATATAGATATTCTAGAGCTGACTTGGTTTACAAGAGAAATTTCTTCTTTGATAGTAATAGTAGTTAGTAGTACTAATTGTTAATTACTAGTAAAACTAATCGTAGTTAGTTTTAAAATGTTTCCATCTTCTTGAGTGTGAATGGATACTAATTTTTGTAAGCAAGATGCATAGTCAGTCCTCATTGATTATTTACTATTTTTAAAAAATTCTTAAGTCATCTTAAACTACTGTATTCAAAAGCAGGAGATATTTACATAGGATTGAAGTTAGAAATTGATCTGGCACTTTATCTGTGAATGACATAAGCAGCAAGTAAAATTCATCACTTAAGCTGTAAATTATAATTCATGGAAAGAGACAAGGAATGAGAACCCTCAATCAAGATTTCAGAAATCTTGTCTACTGCACTCAATGCAAACAGGAAAAGCTCTCAGATGACTGCTGAGATTGGGCAGGCACCAATTCCATAGGAGCAACGGCATAGTTAAAAGAAAGTCTTTCCTGGTGGGAGACTACCCTTAGTTTAGACAAATGCCTGAGGATACAGTGAACGCTTTTCACTTAAACTTTCTAATGTCTTTGCTTAAGAAATAAGGAAATTGTTTATTTAGCAATTAGTAAGAGTTGCATGTCTAGACCAGGTGGTTTAATCTATGCTTTATTTCTAGAAGATGTGAAATAAAGTTAACTTTTTAAACAAAAAATATGCAGCTGGAGATAGCTGCACAGTATCAGGACTATAAAAATGGATGAATAAAAAATAGCTTACCAGATTAGTGACTGAGAGAGGTGACAGTCATCTCTGCGTATGAACGGACTATTTTCTAGAACTTCTTTTGTTTCTGCCTCATAACTGTTGTGGCTAGTTAATTTAAAATAAACTGTTAAACAGGTATGATTATGTTGCCTGCAGAATGCTGTTTTCCACCCTTTTACAGTCTTTTTGAATGGAGAAGAGACATTTCTACAGTTTTCTAAGTTACCCTGTATGGGTGTCTCAGGCTATCTGCACAGGTAATGGGTAGGGTGGCACTACAGCATTGAGCACAGGCCTGTGTTTTCCCATCTAAGGAATGTGTGCAATTTAGGGTGGCAGGACTTTATTGTAATGCAGTGGCTGCTACTTGTGGTGGTTTTGTTCCCTGGATTCTAGTAACTTCCTGCTTTAATTCTTACTTTTAGAGAAAACATTTGAATAAGCAGTGCTATTTCTAGTGTTAACTGTGGTGTTAACCTGATTTATCCTTGGAGTGGTCTCTTTTTTAAAATGTATTTATCATCAGGTAGTTGCAGTTTTCGGTGGCCTTACAAAGCTCTTGAGTGAACTTGTAATATCCTTCCTGATAATGCTTCCTATGGAGTACTGACAGCTGTCTTTACCTTTCCAAACAAAGTGTGCCAAGAACATGAGGATAAATTGCAGTTTAAAAACCTTCAAAGAGTGAGGCATTTCTACATTGCTGTACATTATGTGCATATAAAGTGTGCTTATATACACGAGAAAAAGAGGTGGGATTTTTTTTCTTTACTAAGTGTGGAAACTGATACTTGCTTTCTGAATTACACTTCTAGAGTTTTCCTAGGATGTTGCTATAATAGAAGGAATTTTCCTTGATACATACTCAATCATATCATGACATGTAGATGTATGATACAATATGCTTAGAAATTGAATGTTGGCCTTTAGAATTATTGTTAAAAAATTTGTTCATCACAGGGAAAGAAGGGTGCATAGCTAATGTTAAGTCTGGTCTTCAAAAGCACAGCAGCAATTTTCAGCCTTTGAAATTTAGGGAAGTGTATAGTAATGCCACTTAGGCTCACTATTATGTTTTGGTGGTCTGTGTCTTTTCCACTGTTTTTTACAGTATCCTGTGCAAATAGCAAACCAGTAGATTACGGAGAGCTTTGATGTGATGCTGTTAACTGGGAAGAGTGATCAGCATTCCATATGAATGATGAATTTACAGTTGAGGGTAGACAAAAATAGGGTTATAGGTATTGAGAGTGCAAGTGGTGTTTGTAGATGCTGCATGCCTTAGTGAGGGTATTTGTTCTTTATGCTTTTCTGAGATCTCAGGTAATCATTTTCTTAGAATGCCAGATCAAAATGTGATCACATCTTTGTCCTCAAAACTCAAGTGATTGTATGAAGAGACGAGTTTGGAAAGGCTTTGAATTTTTTGGCTGCTTAAGTAGCTTCAGAAGGAAGGATTTTTAGTTTCTTACAGTTCAGAACAAGTCACGTCTTGCACTTCTTCTGTGTTGTTTTTGTTTTTCCTGTTTCCTGCACAGTTTCTTTACAATTCTCTAGTTTTTGTTTTGCATGCCAATGAATAATTTCAGATTACATCTTAATAAGGCACGAGTCATGACATGAAGTATTGAGTTGTGATGTTTTGAATAATTTATTGATTTCATTTTTGAATGAAAAATGAGTAATCAAGAGGATGGGCCAGCTGGTTGCAGTAAGAAAGGTGAGAAGCAGCATCTGCGGATGAAATGCTTCCACATCAGGGTCTGCAAAGAATCTCTGTGCTTACCATATAACCTAAGCATCAAACACAGTCATTTTTCAGTGCCCCCAAGATCTTGCTGCTTTAGAGGTAGATATCAAGTCTAGCATATCTCTTTATTTTGAGCTAACTCGGCAGAATAAAATTAACATTTTTTTAGTGATTGAGAGTGTATCAAATTTCTTAGTAAGAGCCATACCTTTCATTTATTCACTTACGTTGTAGGAGTAAGTCTCATGCTTTGGCCTTCAGAAAGTCTGTAGCAATGCAGCAAAGAGAAGACTTCAATTCCCTTGTGATTTACCGAGTTTCTTGAGCAGGGTGTGCAGTCTGTCATCCTCATTGAGGATCTAATGAGATCTGTTCCCTGCCTGTCAGCCTTTTAACAGCAGGTGCAAGCTCCCGAACAGGAAGAGGGCATGGTCTGTTAGCAGAATGACTCACTTCGGTGTCACGTGTGCATCTTGCAAACATTGCTCCATCCTATGAATGGTGCAGTGCATCTGATGCTAAAAGCCATTTGAAGGACATGGTTTATATGTGATTTAATTTGTCAAGGTAACTTTTATCAGTGTCTAAATCTTTATACAGAAGCGGGGAAAGAGGAAGTTTATATCCGTTTTCACCTTGTAAAGAAACTTTGAAATGCATGCCAGAGTTGATGTATGACAGAACAGTATTTTAATTACACATCTAGAGTGGTAAATATATTTAAGCTTTTTTCCTGCTCTGAAACACCTGGCTTGCAATTTAGCATTCCTGTTTCACTAGATTGTAGGTTTTTATCCCCTGTGGTCACCTATAGACAACAAATATTGAATAGTAGCTTTATAAAATAGTGATTTATTGATACAGTAAATACTGTATTTCTTTACTACTGGCATGGGGAATCCTGGTGTTTTTTCGTTTACAGTGGAATCTTGATGACCTTACTACAACCGTGGTCTGTAACAGTATAGTTGTAACTCCTTTCTTTGTATACATGCAGTCCTCCATGGCTTAGAGTGACCCATAAAAGTGTGAGAATATGCTGCAATACAATTAGACATTTTGCACAAGATATCCATTACTAGATAAAAGCTAGGGATCAGCAGCTTTGTGAAGGTAATGAAACGCCACTGAATACTGGCTAAGATCACGTATCTGTGCTTTTCCACCCGTGGAGAGCTATGTGTGTAATGGTTGTGTCTGTAGTAGGTCTGTTTGTCTGGAGGGCACGTGATACTATCACTGTCAGTAAAACTTCTATAGCTGCAGACTGAGAGGTTGCTCCCTCTCCGTTTCCAGATATGTTGGGATACATCTCAGCAGTGTTTGATCTTGAACTTGGTCCTACTTCTAAGTGGCAGTGAGTTGATTAGACTCTTCAAGACTTTTTTTGTTCAGGGTTGGGTGATTACTTTAACTCAGGAAAACTCAGCAACTTTGGGCTGTTGATTTCTGGAGAATTAGTTGGGGCGGAACACCATTTATTAAAGCCAAGCTGTTAAATCTCATCAGTCCTGTGTTCAAGGCATAATGCTTGAATGATAACATAAACAATGTTAAGGAGCTGTTGTCCCATATAAGGAGTAGGAAAAACTGCTTCATGTGATGAAACGTGTGTACCAAATATAATACTGAATTGCTCTCTGGTTTTGTTCTATAGGAGAACTTGACATAAAGTTCTAAGGGTGATACCTTTATTGCCCAGACACTTAGGTTTCTACTGCCAGATTATGTCCTTTCAAAAGGGTGAAAAAATCCAAAACACGATGTCCAGGCATTCATTCAGCTGTCAGATGAAAAACATACTTTATGTAAAACACAAAACACAAACCTGTTTTTCGTTCAGCCGACTAACTCTTTGTCAGCCTTCGTGAATCTTGTTATTTTGGTGCGAAGTAAAATTTGTTGTTGAACTATTAAGAATATTTTTTAAAAAATAACCTGTGAAAAACCTGAACAGCTGCTGGGGTGAAATCTGAATTACACAATTTTTCATTTAACTTCTTTATTAAACATTGCAACAACAGTGTCCTTTTCTAATACAGAGTTCACTGCAAAGTGAATCTGCAAATATTTTTAGTGCAACTTGTTCTGTCTTACATAAAAACAGTAGTCTTTCTCCAAAGCAGAAGTATTTTTTGCAGACATTAATGTCAGATTGTCTTTTTTTTTTTTTGAGGGGAAAAATGAGTAATGAATATTAAACTGAATTTAAAGTGAATTTTTTACAGGAGTTCAGAGCTGGTCATCTTGGGGATTATTTAGTAGGTTAACAATTTTAAGAAATATAAAAATTAATCTTACTTCTGTCATTAAGGTCTGCAAACGTGGCAGTACATAAAAGCAATTAACTTGAGTATGTTTTTGTATGGTCAGCTTTCACAGTAAAACTTACCAGTGTTACAGATTGGTTTCTTGTGGTAGTTACAGTCATTGGAAAGAAAATGATTACAAGAGTCATTTTTGTTGCAGGTCAGATATGGACATGTTATCTCGAGCTGCAAGATCACGGAGTACTCGATTAAGGGATGACTCCATTATAGTTTGTAAAAACAGTACTTTTGGACTTGTGGTTATTTCTTTAGAGAATGGATATTGAGTTTTTTTAAAAAAATGGTATTTTGCTTCCTTAATTACTGGAGTACATGATTGAATGTTAAGAAGTAGCTTACTTGCACTTGCGAGGTCTGAATTCATATTTGAATTGTGTTTGAGCTCGATATTACTGGTTAATTTTGTAAAAGTACCGAAGAACATCGCACTCATACTTGTCTTCACTAAGGAAAGTTGCCAAACGAGAAATACAGAATTTTTAAAAAATCTCATGAGAACTGTTTTCTGTGTTTGGAGGAAGACAGAGTTAGTGTCTTCATAAGAATGCTGCCTGAAATTTAATGTGGTCTTTGCAGGGTTGCACATGACCAGGTTTTATAGTAGTGTATTGGTGATCAAGGGCTCTTCACATCACATTTGGAGTATTAATTATGTCCTTGTTTCTAATGGAGTGTTCCTTAATAGCAAGAGCCGTTTCTCTCCATACTGCTGACTTGTCCTATGGCTTTGAACATAGTTATTTATTCTCTGCTTGGGTTTACTCATGTGCAGAATTAAGTTTTACATACTTCTTAGTGTTGTTGCAATGCTTAATTAATATTTATAAAGGCCTTTGACATCCTGTGATGAAAGGAGCTCTGCAAGTGGTGGTTCAGTAGTGGTATTACTTTATTAGTGAAAATGCAGGAGGAGTCAGAAGGATACCAGTTTTTAATTCAGGGTGAGCAATGGAGTCATTCTTTAACCTTGAGCAGGTCATGCAATCTCTTGTTTTGTAACATATCCTGGGAAAGCTCTGTTTTGCAGCATGTGTTATAAATGCCATCCTTCCCTCCCCCAAGTCCATTCTAAGGGAAAAAAGGTAAAAAGTAAACGAATAGTTTACATGACTTTACTGAGCTGCTAAACATAGCAAGTATTTCTTAAGGAAATAGATCATTAACGGGGGCAGAGGGTGAGAAAGGGAGTGGATGTAACAGTTGCATTTCAGAGTCAACATGAGAACTTGAGCATGTGTTACCTAGTCATGGACCAGATTGGATTTTGCCTGTTGCAGATCTCTCTCATTTGGGTTCAGTGTGCACTGTGCTTAACTGCAACTTCCCTGTGAAGGGACTGCATATAATCTTTATTGCATTCTAGGAGCACACTAATCCATGGTACTCAGCTGGTAAACAAGTTCTTTCTTGAGACTAAATATTGGCTGTATTTGAGCTTTGTGATTGTCAAGATTGATAGTCAGCTCTTATAGCATCTTGTATTTGGCTATTGCATAAGAATATAAATCTCAGTCACTTGTGAGGTTTTTCCCTCAATTGACAGAGGAAGGTTATGATTACATACTGTCATTAAAATGACAAGATAGTGAGGAACTTTTGGAAAGTATACATCTATTTTAAGACAGAGCCAGCTAGGTATTTGCCTAATTATATAAGGCATAATAACATTAAATAGTTATTTGCCATGCTTCATGCATGCAAATACAGGGTTTAAGTTTTTTATTTCATATACAGTGCTACATCTGCATTTTACTTGTTCCACAAAACACACAGGTGTGGCTTAGAGCAAGGGGCATCAAAACTTTTATTTGAAGTACTTCAGCAAGATGAACAGCTTGCCCAGTGAAGTGTGAGGTATAGCTGAATGTAAGTGCCCATTTATGCATGTGCAGTATGGTGGATTAAAATTGAAAGCACCTGGATCTTTGTCCTGCTTTATTGCAGTCTGGCTGCACAGCTTGTTCCGGGGGGGGGGGGGGGGGGGGGGGTGTGCTTTTTACTTGTCTTTAGTCCTGCTTCAGCTCTCAGCTCAGCTGGCCTAAGAATGAAGAGAATACTGAGAATAAACTATGGTTTATAGTCTTCAAGAACAGCAGTTATTAAAACCCCCATGCTTTATATAACCCTAGTTATAAGCCTTAATTTATGGGGCATGCCTAGTAGTAATGGAATATCAAGAATTTACCTGCCTGGCTTCAGCTGAATATACTGAACATATATGTAGGTAGATTTGTTCCAAGATACAGTAATTTGTTGAGATTTGTACAGCATTTTCCAGACTTGCAAAATACGTTACTTGCTTCTGCCTTCAACTTAGACTTCCTGATATGAATCAGGACAGTCCTGAAACTTTGTAACTGAATATTTGCGGCAAGTAACTGAATGAATTTTCTTACCTGTTAAAAGTAAATATTGCCTCAGGTAATAAATGGAGTGGAAAATATAAACCTTAATACCTTTGCCAAGAAAATCTGAGCAAGCTGTACAGAGTTGTTTGAACTTCTAATACATTTAAAAAACAACCTTAACTTGCTGGTTCTTCCACCTTGACCTGCAACCAATGAATAATAACTTAGTGTGGAAAGCCTTGTTCTTAACTTCACACTGATAAAATTAAATACATTCTACCTTAGCATTTTGATTTCGTATAATTAAAATAATGACTTACAGTTTGATAAACGTTATTTTCATTACTACAGTGCCCTGAAGCACTGCATGTGGAAAATTTTATAAAATTACACAGATCTAGAGGTATGTAATATGCTTGTCAGACTATTAACTTGCATAAAGTGTTTTGGTTTCTGTAGCATATAAATTTAGTGTTTCTTTGGAAACTGAATAAAAGTAAACAATCAGATCCCTTCCAAAATGAAATGTAAATTATGCCAATATGCAACTGCGAGGGTGTCCTTGTAATATCCCCAGGCAGATAGAATTCAAGCATTTCGCCATTCAGTAGAAGCTGCCTGTAAGCAGCGTGACTGTGTCTGGGCTTGGTTTGGTAGGGATTTTTTCCCAGTAATTTAAGTCACTAAATAGAAACTGCTTCACAGATATTTATATTTTAATTTTTTTCTTGATCCCTTCTGAAGTGCCATATCATGAACGTTAAGAAAGCCTCCAGTATTTTCATGTGTGTTAAAAAGTGCAGCAAGTAACACTGTAATAATGTTGTCTGATGTTTTCTTTATTTTCACCTTGCCCTAAAATTCTGTACTGTATCTGTAGATAGTCTGGATCTTTACCGGGATGGTTTTAGGTCCTAGGGTGTCTTTGACTGAGAAACACAAATATATATAAATGTCAAAGCTTAAAATAAACATAACTACTTCTGTTGTTAAGGATTCTGTATAACCCAGGTTTTTACTGTCTGTACAGCCTCTGCTGGTGCCACAAATGATGCTCTGTCAGAAAAGGTTTCATTTGATCAAACTGCATTATACTTAATATTTTTTCTGAAATGTCACATTCTGACATTAAAACAAGTGTCATAATTGTTGTGCACTGTGGCATAGTTACCATGGGAAATAGATTAATTTCCTGTGACTTTTTTTAGTGTTGAAAAATAATTCTTTTTTTGGCTTTTAGGATAAAAGTTTACAAACTTTTATCTAAGAAAGTACAGAGCTCTTTTGTTAAAATCAAATTTACACTGTAGTCAGGAGTCACCATTTCCTTTTTAACTGCAATTATATTAATAGTAAGTATTCTTTTAATAGCACTTCTCATTCATACCTACAAGAATGCACTGTTAAGGTGGCACTAATACTTGTGTCCCAGTTTGTAACCTGTTCAAAGCCCCAGTAAGGCATTGGCAAAGCTGCCAGTAGAGGTTTGAGCTTCACTTGTGGAATTGATCTGGGCTGCTGAGTGCAGTGGTGTCCTGATACAGACCTGGAGTGGAGGATAGCTCGTTTAGGGCTTCCTGCTGCAGTCCTTCTGCAGAGGATGTGTCAGTAATTAGTTTCCTGCTTGCTGGACCACTAAGTACAGAACTATGTTTTTGTTCTACTCTAAGGTAATACATTCTTTTGAGGAAGTATTCCAGAGCTGCATTGCCAGTCAGTGACACAGAGCTGGTTATGGTCAGCAGTGCAAAGTGCCCTGTTGGCCGGGCAGTCTGGTGCTGATCACGTTCAACATCTGTATTAATGACGTGGTCTGTTGGGATGGAAGGAACCCTCAGCACCTTTGCAGGTGATACCAAATGAGGCTGAGTGGTTGACTCCTCTGGAGATTAAGGTTGCCGTTCAGGGAGAACAGTAGGCTGGAGAAAAGGGCCTGACAAACCTCTTGAAATTTAACCATTGTAAATGGAAAGTACTACACCTGTGTCAAAATAACCCCCTGCTATAGCACAGGTTAGACATCCACTGACTAGAAAGTAGCTCTGCAGGAAAAACACCTGAAGGTCCTGGGAAAGAAAAAGTAGAATGTGAGTCAGCAGGGTGTCCTTGCTATTAAGAAACCAGCCATGTGCTGTGCTGTATTAGCAAGGATATAGCCAGTGGGTCAGGAGAAGGGATTCAACACTTTTAAGTCCATCTTTAACATAGGGTGTCCAGTTTGCCTCTCATAGAGGAAAGACACTTAAATGCTGACATGTTAAATGGTCACTAAGATGATTAGTGGAGCAATCTTGCTCAAGGAGAAGCTGAGAAAACTGGATTTGTTCAGCCTTAGAAGTAGAAGGCTATGGGAGCAATGTTACTGCTGTTTTCAGCTGCCTCATGAGAGGATATTGAGAGCCAGACTCTTTGTAGAGGGTGGTGTACAGTGATAAAACAGGAGAGAGCAAACACAAGCTGCAGTAAAGAAATTCTGATTAGGTATCAGAAGGCAAATGCAATGTAAGGAGTGAAAAAGTGGAATAAAGTCTCCACAGCGATAGTAGTGTCTCTTAACTTCGGAGAAAGTCAAAATGTGATTAGGTCCTGAACAACCTGTTTGATGATGTCTCTGTTTTGAGTGTAGGGTTAGACCAGGTTCCGGTTGACTTCTGGAGGCCCCTTCAGTCAGAATTATTTGTGATTCTGATAATGATGCCAGTAAGGGTATAATGTATCTAGTGCAGAAAGTGTAGTTTAGTTTTAGAAGATGAATTGGCTGTAAAAAAAACCAAATGAACAAATAAAAACCACAAAAAACCCCCCCAACATTGAAAAAAGAGTCTGTAAAGGACCATTTAGGGATAAGATTGTATAATTTTCCTTCTGTTTGTTTTCAAACAAAAGGATTTTTTTTTTCTCTTGATAGGTAAACCATTTGAGATGATCAAACTGGTAGAGTGTCTCTTTTAATACAAAGCAACACTGGCAAATACTTGTGCACACATCACTTGCAGACTAATAATTAGTCCTGTAACTGACATCTGACACTTTTCCCAGATATCCTGTGTTCATTTCAAACTCCATGTTGCGTGACAGGGTAGGTCTCTGGGGGTATTTTGTATGCACAGTGAGGGAGGTAAGATGTTCTTTTTGGATAGTGTAGTAAAAAAAGATGTTTCACATGCAAGGAAAAGGTCAGCAGCAGCTCCCTTAGAGTGGTCATCTGTCCAGGGCTGTGATTTTTTCACTCACACACACAATTGAGGAAATGAAATATCTTTACTTAAAGACAGAAATATTTTGCTAGGTTGTCTGTTGTCTTATCTGCTGACATTATGGTGTTAGTGAGAATTGGGTTTTGAAACAGTTCATATTATCAGGACAGATCATTTGTAGTGGAACAGAGATCCTGAGGATTGCCAGCTCTCTCTTCCCTGTGAAATAAGTGACCTGTGTCCCTTTAGCAGGCACAGGTTCTTTCTTGATTTTATTCTGGTAGCTGTTATCCTTTTACTGGCCCATGGTGTTTCTTGTGGCTGTCAGAATGACACAGGTATTTTTCTTGGCAAACACTTAAAGGTAATGCAGCTTTCTACACGTGTGAATAGTTTTAAGAGTAAAGTAAGGCTGTTTGATAATCACATAAAATCTTAAAGTCCTGAATGGAACTGTGGAACATCTTACCAAAGGGATGTTCTGATAGGATACATTACAGGACATCTTAATTACAGGCAAATTTTTAACCTCATATTTTTCCACTCTTCGGCTATTTTTACCACGTTTCACAGTTGTCCAGACACACTTTACCTGTGTTTTTGGTGCACATGAGTGTGCATGCTATGAAATAATAATTACAGATCTGCAAGAGCTCCAAAGTGTTTGAAGTGTGAAGTAGGGGAGAAAACTTGCTCAATTCGTATATTCTAGAACTTTGGCTATAGCTCTCCACTTTCTTAAAGCGTTCTTTTTTATCAGTTGGCAAACACATAGGAACTTTAGGTTGGATCTGGAAGTCAGTTTTTTAATACATAGGAATTGTACAGCTGGAAAGAGTAATTCTTAAATGAGTGCAAGGAAGAAATAAAGAATATTTTTTAAAATTTTATCTTTATAACATATTTCAAGGTTTTCTTAAGAAGTGACTCTTAAAACTGAAATTGCCCCCTTCCCTCTTCAGATGATACTATTGCCCCTTCAGTTGTGAAGAGCTGAGAAAAAACCTCCATTTCTTTGAGCATTTGTTGTTGTACTGTAGGGCTTATACCATCCAGTTCTTTAAAGAGCCCTTAATGCTCAGTTGTTGTCTCTCTATAAATCATTGTGCTTAGGCATATATATATAGAGAATACACCACAAAGAATTAATTTTACTCTGTTAACAAGTGTAATAACAGTTTGTAAGGAGCATTCCTTTAGAAAAGTGTGCTTCTAGCAAAGTCAGTTTGCTGATGTTTTAAAGTTGGTTATTATCTACAGCAGCGTCCAGCTGCTGATGTTGTGCTGTGATAAAGGCGTATCACTTGTGCCAGATATGCTGTTTAAAGTACGCAGCTTTCTTGCTCTTACACTGTTCTGGTTTTTGGCCAAAGAGAAGAAAAAGCAGCTTGCTCTAAGTCCTTGAAAAGGCATAATCTTTTGAAAATGCTGCTTTAGAGCACTTCTAAAACACACTTTCTAAAGTCTTTTTATTTAATACATGGGGAGTATATGTCGTGTTTGTCTGAAATCCACAGCTTTCCCTGGGAGAGAGAGATGACAGGCTTTTGTCTTACATATGGTATATATACTATTTACATGTGTTGCAAATATGAAAGTCTTAATTTCATACTCTGAACAGTAGAGTTCTTCTATCTTGATTTCAGTTAAATTCAGAAAGTGTGGGACAGTGATCCTTTTACTAGATGGTCAGTTTTGAACTGCACAGTTTATCCCTTGCATCGGTACTGCAGTTCTTCAGTGATGCTGTGAATTTCTGTCTCACTTGAAGCAAACAATTTTTTTTTCCCTCTTTGAAGTTTTTACACCCTAGGTCCTCAGGAATGCTATTCTGAAGGATCAATCGTTTTTCCTTAGAAACATCAGAAATCACTCGGCCTGTAGTAATTTCATATTCCATTTTTGTCAGTTCAGCCAAAAGACTGACTTTTGAAATGGCTATTTCCCATGTAAGCATATTTTGTATGGCTTATGGCTGTCTAATCTATGCCCTGCTTAATAAGAAAGAAGGCTGTGATGTTGAGTATTTTAATTTTTTTTAATAAAATGAAATAATCCCATTTTGACTCTTTTGATCAGCAAGATCATAACTGTTTATTTACATGGCTTAGTCTAGTGGAAGTAATTTTACCTTTAGGAATGAAGGGTCTCTCAGCCCTGGGATTTATTCCGTGCTGTGTTACATCTTGCTTCTGTTTGATGTTCTCTTTAAATGCACTGGAGCACACTTGCATGATTGTACATGCCACACTCTTCTCATGCTGCTGAAATAATGGAGCGTGTCTGTTAAGTGGGATATGTTAAATGAAAGTAAAGTAAAATTGTAAGGATTTCTTTGCTCTAGTTGTGGTGCATTTAGTTTTGCTTTGTTTTTAGTTTCTGACATCCAGCTTCCTGATACGCTTTAAAAGCTTTCATCCACCTTGGGCGTTTCAAGCTGCAGAGTGCCAGTGTTCGTTGCTGCAGCAAGAAGGGCTTGCACCTCAAAGAACTCACTTTTCTTCATTGCTTATGACCCTTAGTTCTAATCATCTTATGCTTTTTAGTGCATTACTGTGAGTTGAATTTGCTTCCTATACACTCAGCTGAGTTCCAGAGAAGGTCCAAGCAAGTGAAGGTCAAGGACAGAGCTTGATGAAGAAAAATAAAGTGGAAGAAAATGAAAAGCACTTGCCAGTGGCAGCAGCAAGGTGTTAATGAAATAGCACTGTTGAAGACATTTTACTTTCCTGTAAGAGATTTTTGTCCCTGTTTGGACTGAGGGGAGCTTCTGTCTTGGAAGTTGCACCTGGACTTGAGCTTGTTAAAAGGAGCTTTGCAACACATGTGAGACACCAGTGTGTGATGCCTAATTCTGCTGGTATCCATGCTGTATAATTTATCACAATACCGAGAAAACGTTCAGCAGTGTTGAGAAACTAGATGCTTGTAGTTAGAGTTCATTTGAAATTCTTTTTGCTTCAAATCTTGGCCAATATTGGATATCTTATTGTTGGATAAATTTGTGGTTTAATCAAGTTTTGAGTCTTTCTGTGTGTTTCGAAAAGACTTGAAATATATTTGTGGTCTGATATTTTGAACCACTAGAGGCTTATCTGTAAGAAAGAGTTTTTAGTAGCTCAAGTTTTGCTTCTGAGTGACAATGGTCTGTGCATGCAAATTGTTCTCTGCATATAGTGAAGGCCTTTAGCTCTGGCTAGTTGTAGCTGATGGCTTGAGGGTGGATTTAGCAGTTGTTCAGGTGACGTGGTAGCTATATGGAAATAAAAGTGCTTCTGGTCCTGCAAATGTGGTTTCAGAATCCCAGTGTTCTGAAAGATGCACAAGTTGGCTCACAATTTGGAAGCAAGTTTGTAAATTGCCCTATGCTTATCACAACACAGAGAACAGGGTGCACCTATAGAAGTTTACTGCCACTCCTGTGTCATAGTGTATCTAACTCAGGTTGACAGTACTGAAATGAGAAGTGTGAGGTCAGGAGGAGGGAAGAGGACTCACAGTACTGGTATCTAGTGCACATCTTCACCTGTGAGGAACTTCCAAACTCTCACACCATTGTCCTGTGGTGTTGCGAAAGGAACTGGGAGTTGCGTGCACTGCAGTGCCACTCTAGGAATTTTAATTTCTTACATTTCATTTTTTTGTGCAGTTTTAGTTTGAGAGTGACCTTACAGGATTATGGGGTTTGTGTAGACTAATACTGTATGACTTTATCTCTGCCTATCAAAGAGACTTTATCTCTGCCTATCTGTGTGTTGGCAGCAGATAGTGTGCAATATGTCGCACGTCATCTCGTCTCGGTTCAGTTCGTGACAGCAAGAGCTTTGAAGGCAACTTCTGTCCTCTACCTGTGCCTTAAGCCCATAATGTTGTCAGAACAACTCTCTAAAACAGAATTTTCTGGAAAAATGAGTATTAGAATTTTACAGGAAATTAACAATTTCCAAAACAGGTAAATTATTTTGAGGGAGAACACATTTCTTGAATGTCTATTTTTGCCTTTTTTTTTTTCCTGAAATGGATGTTTTAATAACATGGACTTCACAACTGTTTTCTATTATGTCTCTAGTTAACTAGTGTAAAAAACTTCTTTTCTCTAAAATGATTGCTTTTGACTTAGCCAGAAGAGGTTGTTTTAAGAAAATAGGTAAGGTGTAATGCAGTATAGCTATTGGGTTTATTTGGGTTTGGGTTTTTTAGAATGAAGATAACATTTTGGATTACAACTTAGTTTCTCATCATTTGTAAGCTGTAATATGCCTTACTTTAAATACTTGGAATTAAAATCTGTAGTATGCTTTTTAAATACTTTCCAGTAATGTTGATTCTAAGATTTTGTGGGAGATATTAAAGTGCAATTAGGTCATAGTTTTAGATCAACACATGCTTTTTTGAAAAAAAACTAGATTAAAAAGCTGGCTGCTGATTGCTATTTAGCAGACTTCCTCTTCAGAGTTGTGGTGTGTCCGTGTTCCTATTACAGTGTGCTCATAACAAAACCCGGAACCACACCCCGTTGTATTACTCAAAATTCACTCTGCTTGGAGTTGATGGGTTTTCTCCCCCTGTTGATCTCCTCAGTGTGAGCAGCTGTTTGCTGGAAAGCACGTAATGGACCCCTGAATTTTCAACTGGCCAGGAAGAACTATCTTTTGGCTAATAAGAAGTTAATAGGCAGCATTATCTCTGGAATAAATCGAGGAGGTGATTGAAAGCTTTGTTGATATTGAATTTTTCAGAACATTTAACACTGCAAGTTAAATTTGTATTCAACAAGCATCTTGCATCCAGCTGAAGAGGAAAATCATTGATCATAAAACAAATGTTAGTGAAATGCATCAGAGACTAGAATTGGGAAGACAGCACTTGTGATACCCAAAATAACAATAAGATAATTACCCTTCTAGTTCAGTGAACTTTCACCATGGTTGTACATTGTTAGTGTGTCTGTATTATCTATTCTTGCTCTGTCATTTGGAAGGTGTAACTTTGTACTTCTGACATGTTTGTGAGGTTTCGCTCAGCACTTTGTCAGGAGCTCTGTGGTCTCGTACGTGTGATGTAGCCCAAGTGTTCAGATAGGTCCCTTCTACCGTAGCAGAGCTTACATGAGTTGAAGGTTAAATAAAGTTTTGGTAAATGAAGTAAACCAAGTGTTGGTTGCTGCTGTATTGTGGTTGTTGAGGATGCACCCAATGGAATATTAAATCTCCACTAAAAGAGCGGAAGGGGAGGTTGTCATGCAAAACAAAAGGGCTTCTCTGCAGCCTTAGTCCACATAGATCAAAAAACAAGGCAGCAGCAATAGCAATCTCCATGTCCTAAATTTACCACAAAGGCAGACCATAAGTAGGTGATTACTTTCAGGGTATGGATCTTTTGTCCTTGAATCCTTTTAGTGCTGCATGTCACTGTAAACCATAGCTTCAGCTGTGATTGTGAATGTGATTCTTTTCTCTTGCTTTTCTATTCCTTTCTCATCTGCTCACAAAAATAAGGAAAGGGCTTTTAAGTAGAAAGCTGTGTGTGTGCCAGGCAGTTCCTGGAAGTCATTTTGCATTTTGATCCTACCATTTTTCAGCAGCTCTTTTGAGACAGCTCCTTTTTAACTTCTTTTTAAACATTTGCATGCTGCAAGAAAGTTTTTGGGAAATAGTGTAGTTGTAACTTGCAGTGCAGACCAAAAGGTATGCATAGCTTGACAAGATAAAAGTAGTAAACATAATTTGAAGTCGTAGCAACTTTGAATGATGAGAGTGTCACAGCAGAGCTTTTTCATCTTACTTACAATCTATGGCTCAAAGAAAATGAAAAAGTCTGTCTCAATGCTGTGACAGACAATGCAAAGTACACTAAGCTCCCCAGTGCTTCACTGAAAAAAGTGTAGTAATTACATTTGGTGGTAACCTCAGGATGTTGTTAAGGACTCATCTTGCCCTTATAAATTTTATCCATCCATGAAGAAGAGGAGCCCAACTTTAGGAAACCAGGAAGAAATTAATTACGCTCTATAGGACCTTTGTCATTTAGAGAGTTCTTGGAAGTCCTCAATCAGGAAGCTATTAATACATAGCATCTCAAAATGTTTTTGTTGGGATCAGTTATGTAGATGTCTCTTTGCACTCTGGCTTCAGAGTGTTTAGTGAAAATGAAAAGAAGGATATTTATTTTACCTTTACTGTATAGATGCAATTCAAGGAAAAGTCTGTACAATGTGACAGCAAAGCCAACTCAACTCTTTTTTAAACTGTGGTCAAAAAAGTCCTTTGATTTAGGCGTAAATACAAGAAATCCTTCAGTACTATTATAAACTCCAGTTTTGTTTTTAATGCTGTTCTGGTTTTTATAAAATTTTCTTCTGAAAGATTGTAGATTATACTTGTTAGTTGGTTCCCATTTGTAGAGTCTCTGATCCTACTCCTCATCTGTCAAATCATCTTTTTACATTAATAATCTTTGTCCTAATCTTTCCCTATAAAAAGAAATTACTCCAAGTTAGCTGGAAACTTGGCCTTAAATTTATTTTTGAGGAGCTGGAGAGAACTGGTTAACAAAAATGTGGTTCACCATAGAAACAGCTCAGCCAGTAGTATATATGCAGTAAATTAACTATTCCATAGTACTTTCATATTTGATACAGAACATAGCAACAAGATGATGGCTTGACAACAATAGCAGCTGCATGTATTTTTTTTCTATTTTTGAAAGAATGTTCTTGTGGGAAAAAATAGATTCCCTGAAAAATAATTTATATTACAAGTTTCATCACAAAAATTCTGTGGGTGGATACAGTAGCCTAGAAATTAAATTAGAGATTTGTATAATAAATGATAGGTTTGATTTGGTGTGACACTTCTAGTCTCTTACAAGTGATATAGCTACAGGCAATAGAATAATCTCTTCCCCTTGTGAAGATAAATGTTGTATCAGACCCAACTATCTTATATTAAATTACAACTTTTTTTTTTTTTACCATATGAAAAGATTCGTGACACTCTTCGTTAAATAATAGCGTGACCCAATTATAAGAGTACTTTGGCAAAAATGTCTTGAAGATATTTTCTACTATCAGGTATGTGATTAACTTGTGTAGGGAGCTGCTGTAACAGACCTGATCTGAAAGAAGGAATTTTCCTTTTTGCAGCATATGGTATGATTGTGCCCATACTGAGCTTGAAGGTGCTTCTCTTATCACAATACAACGGAAACCGTCAGATAGAAATGAAGTATGATAAGAGGAATCTGATAGCTTGACTGTCTTTCTTGCAGGGAAGAGGATTATAGTACGTGTGGCTCTTACACAACCTGATTGTGCTCAGACCATTGTTTTTCATGTTTTGGCAGAGAGAAGGAGCAAGAAAGGGAAGAACAGTTAATGGAAGACAAGAAAAGGAAGAAAGAGGATAAGAAAAAGAAGGACTCTGCTCAGAAGGTGGGTTTTGATATTTGAAATCTTTTAGCCAGCTGAAACATAAATAGTATTGGTGGTAATAAGATATTAAATTGTTTGTATTTGAACTTAAATATTGATTGCTTAGAGTGGTGCTTCCTTAAAGACACTTTTTTGCATCATTTTCCTGGAACTGAAGTGCTTAACTTGGATATTTCTTCTCCTTAGAGTGCTATGTAAAAGAAAAGAATTTTTTTCATAGAAAGTATTCAAGTTACTTAATATGGCTTCTTTGGATCTCTCTCTATACAACTGCTGCCTGTTTGAGGTGTTTGTGGATTGAAATACTGATGGGCTTTTGCAATACTTGCAGTAAAGTTGAGTAAATATTTACTAGAGCAGGAACATCCTTTCTTTTTTTAAATCCTTAAGGAACTTTATATGAAATATTTACTACTGAAGATTCCATTTATGTTTTTTGCTAAGTATTACTTGCATTTTAAATTTTCTGTAGCTAATAGCACTTTTGCTGAAATCTGCCCATTCAAGTCTGAATTGTGGAGAATTCGTAAGTCACCAAAAATGACTTCTGCTCAGAAAATGAGTTTGAAACTTGGTGTATTAGAAGGTCTGTGTTTTGCAAAAAAAACTGGCAGGTTGTTCTAGGAATTTAACTTGACAAGTGAGCTTGAGTCTCATAGGGCATTATCCATGCTTTTTACCAGCGAAATCCTTCCCGGGCTTCCCAGTGTAAGATAGATGCAACCACCCTGGAGCAAGTCCAGCAAAATGCCTTTAAGATGATTAAGAGACTGGAGGATCTGACAAATGAGGAGACGCTGGGAGAATTATGACTGTTCCTCCTGGAGGAGAGGAGGTTGGGGGGATCTCATCATTGTATGATGAGATTCCACATTAATACTTTGTGGAAGGGAGTAAAAAGATGGAGGTAGACTCTTCTCCACAGTGCCCAGTGGCAAAGCATAAGGCTTTGTGTACATATTGAAAGTCTACCTAATCATAAAAAGACTCCTTTTTTTTTTTTATGCATGTGTGTGGCTGGGCAACCCCTGGAACAGGTTTCCCAGAGGGGTTGTGGTGCCTCTGTCTTTAGATGCTCAAAACTGAGTTTCACATGGTCCTGTGCAATCCAGTTTTGATGATTTTGTTTCGAATTGAGGAGCCTCTTGGGGCCAGGTGGAGAACAGGGGTGGGAACTGTGGATTAGATTTGCAGAGGCTGAACCTTCTGATGTCAGTGATTATGTGAAAATGAGAGCAAAAGGCTTTACTTTCTTTCAGTAGTCTGTTCCTCAGTTGCTTCAGAAACAGATCAGGTGATGAAAGATCAGTGTTCCCTCTTACATTCTGTGGGTTTCTGCTGAGAACAGACAGCACCAACTTCAGTTAAATTTTGGCTTATCCAGGGTCTTTTTTAATCTGGCTTTTTCACCAATTTGAGTCTATCAATTTAAACTGGGTGCAGATAAATGTGTGTCAGTTGTCTTCATCCAGTTGATACATCCCAAAATAACAGTGCAAAAGAGCATTTGCTACAGATAAGGTCTCTCCACTGTCTTTTTGCCTCAATGTTGGTGCTGTTTAATGTTCAAGTACAAAAAATTTATGGAGAAGCCAGAAAGACCCTTACGAATAAAGAGTAGAGACTTGAGGATTATGTGCTGATATTCAGTGATAAAAGGGAATCTTGAAAAGGCAGTACTGATCATCTTGATAACAGTGCTGTATTTACTGAGGAATTGGTGCTTTGAATACAAAAGAGATTTGCCAGCTTTCCTGTGTGGTCTCTCACCTACTGAGTTGTTCAGTACATATTCTGCCACACTCTCAGGAAGGGTAAAGACTAAGTAATTTAATCTCCTAGAGGCCAAACTTCACGGTAATAGTTGGAGATAGCTAAGAACCGCAAAGTGGGCAGCCAAATGGACAAAACATAAAATGTGTGCGTTCATTCTTACTGACTGTGTACCAAATAAGCAGCAATGATTTCAGGGTACCATTTTCAAAGTAAGTTTGTTTAACATGAAACAATTGTTCTGTCTGGATCATCTGAAACTTAAATAATTTTTTTTAAAAAAAATCACTGAAAGAGAGATTATTCAAGCAAGTTCTCAGCTTAAATATACCTGTGGTTGGTGCCCAGGGGGCTGTTTGGTAGCTTGTCAGTAGACTGGGATTTATTCCACCTTCCCATTAACTGTAGCTGCTCCCACCCTGCTGATGCTCATAGGTTGTCCACAGAGAGATGACAGTTGTAAACCTCAGACACTGTCAAATTGTTTTTCAGCTTATGAATTTTAGACAAAAACAATCACAAAACCAGATCATTTTGACTGGAAGAGAGAGACACATTATAGGCAGAAGGGTGTTTTGGGGTTTTTTTGGTCTAAAGTAATTTCTGTTTATCATGTAGAATTTTTCAAGGATTCAGTAAAATGTTTTTTATCCAAGTAGACAAGTTACTAATTTACTAGACGTGTCTACTGTTGACTATAGGAAACTTATGAGCCTTACCAGATTGTATTAATTAATATTTTCTTCCCCTTTTCCTTTAGTAGTCAAGCATCAGGGTCAATTAAGTGTGTAACAGAATTTTTAACTGCTACAGAAGATGTGATTTAATACATACTGGATTTTTCATAAGTGAAGTTGAAAATTGATGTCTGGCTTAGTACAGACACAGTTTTGGTATAGATACATTTTTATTGTCCTTGAGGCTTTGGGATAGTGTATGTCTGTGAGGTTACAGTGCTTAAGATTTTGCATTTTAGTGAGTGTTCCACTTTGCATATTGCAGTTGTCATTTTTCCAAAGTAAATGATGCCATAGCATTTTAATCCAGTTTGTCTTTTTATTCTTTACCGTACAAAGGAGTTCTGGCTTGGTTAGTTTCAACAATAAACTGCTTTTTACTTGTGCTTTCATTATTCTGTACTGTTGCTGTGTGCTTTCCAGAAATATGGACTAGTTCAGGAATTTCATTTAAGAATAGGTGTCATAGAACCTGATACATGATGATCTTTAGGGTTTTTTCATTATTGTGTAGTGGAACTCATGATGCACAGGTCCAAAAAATGCTACAATACACACAATTCCGGAGAATATACTAGTGATGTGTTTGTAGCTACTGTAGCTTGAAATCTGCTATGCTGAAACAATGTAGGATACAGCAAAACCCATATTGAGTGTGTTGGCCAGCGTGAATGCTCATTTCAGTCATTGACTTCTTGTTGCTTTCAGTAGATTTACTTTATAGGTGTTGCTGGTATCTTCTGTAAGTGTGGAAATGAATCCAGTAAGGTTTAGAATTACATCTCCTTGGAAGAGATCTTCTGGGAAAGGTGAAATGGGAAGATGGCAGAGACAGAGATTGCTATGGTTACTTCAGACCCCAAGAGTCTACTGTAAGGATACTCTCACAGAAAGAGAGTTACACTTTAACTGAAGTACTTCACCTCTAAAATCTGAGAGAACTGTAATGCTGTAGCACGTTTATTTGTGCTTTGAAAGCCCATGTTTGGGATAGGTGGAGGATTGAGTACTTAAAATCATGAGCAAAGTATGATTGTTTCTGCCAGGGACTTCTGCATCCTTACAGAGTTATTACAGGAGTTGTAGTACTTTCAGAAACCTTGTGTGTATATATATGTGTGTATATATAACTAGGAATACTATTTAGACTTGTGTAGTTCATCAGTTGGTTGTTTTCATTCAACAGCAAATTCTGTTCTTGTGCTAATATATTAACGTTGTGATTTAGCACAACATGTTTAATGTTTGTTTTGCGCTGCTTAAAACTCTGTTTACATTTTTGCTCTTAATTTGCAGGTCACAGATCAAAAAACCAAAGGTAAGAATCTTTGATCCTAAGGAGTACTTTTATTGACTTCAGCCAGGATTCAGATCTTTATCAAAACTGTTACAAAAGGAAGGGGACTTATGAGTAAAGATGAAATATTGAGTATGAGTATTCAGAAGAGATAAGTTGAGGTGATTAAAATGGAGAAGCTGCAACTATTCTGCAGATGTGTTGTCAGCATCAAAATAGTTGAAGAAAGAATGAGGATTGTGAATGAGATAGGTTAGCTGAAATGCTCAGTTCTCCGTTTTACAACGGTTTTAGACAAATAACCAAGACTGAAACCACCTTTATAAAGGGAAGGAAAGACAGGAAAAGTACCGCTTATAGTGAGGTACCAAAGTGAATGAAAATTACTTGGGTTTGGAAACTTAAATTCAGGCACATAAAAGTTCAGTAGAGAAGACAGGACTGATGAGTGAGCGTCTTGAAAGTTGAATTAAACTTAGCTGTTGTAAAAATATATTTAATCTTGTTTTGTGTAACAGTTTTTGATAAATTTTGTGGGGAAAGTGCCATTAGTGAAAGACAAGGACTAAAACAGTAACTTGATTTTATGGCTAACAACACCTTTTTGGGGTTTGGGCAAAGAAAGCTAGCTTTCTTTTCTAGAGAAATCGGATAACCCTTTTAAAAATAAAATGTGGAGAATAATGCATTCATGTTGCCAAAGAGAGACCCACTTGTGTTGATCTCACATTTGTGAAAGTTTTACTGATTATGTGTAGTTTGTCTAGAGTCTCTTAAGCAGATTTTGTGATGGTGTTAGCTCCTCAAGGATTTGTGGTTTTCTCCTCCAGTACATAATAGTCCTCAGGAGCAGCTTGTCTGTGCTTATAGGGGCACCAGGTGACCAGCAGGGCAACCTTCAGTGAGCCAAACACAGTTGCTCTGTGTAGGACTGTCTTTTGGGTGAGAGTCAGCTAATACTGCCTTGCTTAAGAGCAGTACAGTGAACTCAGATTTGTTACCTCCGAATCCAAAAGGAAGCAAGTTAATTCCCGTCTTTTTGTTGGTTTAGGCGGGGGCTGTGTAGCCTAGTAACAGGTGAAAACTTGGGTTCTGATTTCAGATTTCCCATAAAGATGATGATGATGCATAACAATCCAAAAATTGGTTGAAGATCAGGAAGGTGGAGCCAGTTACATTTGACTACTTATATTTTAAAATTACTCACTGTCTAGGGTATATTCTTTGCCAACTTTACATTTGCAAGAAATTTTGGGCTTAGAGCAAAATTGTTGAACATAGTTTCATCCTAGACTACAGAGTTGCACATGGAAGCAAAAGGTCTGCTGCTACTGCTTATTCCTGCTTCTTTAAATTGTTTTTGGTTGTTGAGAATGTGGAAGCTGCACAGTATTTCAGAGATTAAATAAAGAAAGCAAAGAGTCACAGTGAGTTCTTGTAGCTAACACAGGTTTAAGTGGAAAAACTTCTGATTTTCATCCTTCCTGTTTTTCAGTGCCCGAAGTGACGAAACCAAGTTTAAGCCAACCAGTGGCTGCCAGCCCAATTGGCAACTCTCCATCGCCACCAGTCAATGGTGGCAACAATGCCAAAAGGGTGGCAGTGCCGAACGGACAACCGCCAAGCGCCGCCCGCTACATGCCTCGGGAGGTGCCGCCGCGATTCCGTTGCCAGCAGGACCACAAAGTGTTACTGAAACGTGGGCAGCCCCCTCCGCCATCCTGCATGCTCCTTGGGGGTGGAGCAGGGCCTCCCTCCCCAGCAGCACCAGGAGCAAACCTAAACAACGCACAACCAGTGACAGGAGCACTGCTGCAGAGCGACAGTGGGACTGCAACAGGCAAGTGATGATAATAAATAATATTAAATGAAGCTGTTGGTGCATGGCAGAAAAGGGATGGCTGAAATTGTAGGTAAGCCTGTCATTATGTAACAACACTCGGGTTGCTGTTAGGGAGCTTTGACTGTTTCAGTGTACAGGCTTCTGTTGGCAGCAATGGGTATAATTTTTACTACTGGATGGAACAAGAGGTTTAATTTTTTTCAAGTATGTTTTGAGTGGTTTTAATTGGTTGCTGAAATGCTCTGCAGCAAGGTAAACACAAGGCGTAAATAAACAGCATTTTATGGTTGTCACTGAGTAGTTGCTAATGGCTGTTCAGGTTTCTTTGACATGAATTTCCTGTCTTGTCGCATTTTTGAATCATCTCATAAAACAGACATGTAGATGCCAGGTCTGCAAAGGGCAGGTGTCTGTCACGTCTTGTCTGGATGAACCAGAAAGAAGACCTATTGCTCCTCACTTTTGTTTTTTGGTAGTAATCTTATTTTTTAAAAGATAAGCCTTTTTGTACAAGTGGTGACTCTTCTGGTTTTTGTTTTCCATTCATTTATATTCCAGAAGAGAAATTTATTGTAGGGTTGTTTGGTGAGCATGGGGAGGTTTTAGCTGCTCCTGAATTTTTTAGGAACAAACAAAATTCTGCTCAAAATATCTGCCTTCTAAAGAAAGACTTAGATGACCTGAAAAGTCAAGGACAGCTTCAATTCTAACAATAAGGATGTTTAAAAAAGAAATACTAAATACTTGAAAGTCAAAAAGAAGAAAATAACAATACCAGTATGTCTGAGTTTTCTTTGAAAATCATGCCAGATCAATGGGATTGTGATTTTTTTACCATTGTGGAAATCAAACTTTTTTTGGTTCTCTGTGGTTTGGAATTACAAACAGAGGTGACTTGTACAGAACCAAGTGAGCTAGGTGGGATGGCTGTCCTTACTAAATAGGGTTCTAGGAAAATTAATAATTCCATTTTTCGGTGGTTTCATTACTTGAATTCATTTGTAGCAAATGCCTCTTTGACAGAGTATTTTTCTTTGATAATTGCTGTTTAATAAAGGAGAAAGTGAATGTCAAACTACAACGGCAAAATTTTAACTTATCGGTTTAAAAACAGATGTCTTGGAGATAACTTATTTTGATAAAACACCTGAAACAAAACATGCCCTGAAGTCTATAGTTCCTGTATAAAATCCTAGCACTGGTATGCCTTCACAGTTATTGTAGTAGACTGACTAACGAAAATATGTGTTAGTGAAACATTGTAAAAGTTTTCAAAACTTCTCATGAGCAACGTTTTTTTGCTGTTGGGTGTACTATATGAGGACCATTTTGAAGTATTCTGAGAGGCTCCTTAAGTTGTATGTATTTATTTCACACTTAATATTTGTTTTTCTGAGGTTGAAATTTGGTATTACACACTCTCATATTTTTACACATCATTTAATGGTGCATTAACAACTAAGAGGTTACATGGCTGTATTAGCCAGTGGTTAGTTGCATTATCCTGATGTAAGTCAGGAGTGCCAGGAAAGATAAGAGTCCTTGAGACCTGCCTCACCCCATCCATTTTTCTGCACCATTACAGGTTAACTGGGCTGGGGATCTGACTTGTATTAAAATTAAATCAGGTTGGTTTTTAAAGCTGATTTCAGTCAAGATGACTTTTACCCATTCACCTAACTGAATATTAGTGAGAACATACGTGCTAGCATGTGATAGTGTAGTTGTGCTGGAGGAGTGGGAATGAGCAGTTGAACAAGAGAGACTGGGGCTGACTTAGGTGCTCCATCAAAGTGCTTGTGGAAGTGCAGTGTTATCTGCCTCGTACATCATTTATCCCACCTCAGATCTGGCTGTTGACAAGCTGAACTTCAGTTTTGGCCCAGTTTGGTCGAGCATGTATGCACTTATACTGTGGTTAAATTCATGCCACATGAAAGAAAACAAAGGCAGGTTCCCAATGGAACCCAAAGGTCATGCAGCTTACCTACTTGCTCACACTGTTATATCCACCAGATGGTCATAGGTGGTGTTGGTGAAGATTTAATATTAAAAGTCAACATGTAAGCTTTCTTCACATGGACCTTTTTCTACCAGGATTCAAATCCTTCTGGCAAAACTAGTGCCCTGAAAGATGACACCAGGTATACTATTGTCTCATACCAATGCAGGGGACTGAGATGATGGGTGTTCTGTGTAGTTCTCCCAATATCCATGATAATTCAGGACATACAAGACAGTTTTGGACAAAAAGGTTTAAGTTTTATTGGTGAAAGTCTTTCCATAGTTATGATTATTGCCACTGTCAAATACAGCAAGGGAAGGCTGGTTTCATAAAACAATCCATTAAATTGTGTCTTAGCATGCTATGTGTGAGCAAGCACCCCAGTCTTAATACTTTTAGAATGTCTTCACAGAAATAAAATGTTCTGTTAAAGTCACTGATTTGAAGATCTTGCAAAGTTTAGAGCTCTGCATCATTCATTGGCTGAACCATTTCTAAGTTCAAAACCTTGCAACCTTGCAGTCTTTTGAGCTTGTCCTTGTGTCTCCTCCTTAAGTTCTTCCTGTGATCTGTATAATCAGAAAGCTTTTTAATTGGAAGGAAAAAAAAAAAAGGGGGTTACTCTGGTCTAAAAAGATAGACGGATAAAAATATCAGTGGAGTCATACTTCCTTGCTATTGTTCAGTTTGCATTTGAGGTTAAAGCAACAGAAGGAACAGAATGTACTTGGGAACTGCTTGATCTTTTGGATCTTGGTGGGTGGGACTTAGTGGTTGAAGGCAAACTACTGTTCATCAATATTCAAAGCTTACAAGGGAGTTCTAACCTTGCCGTAAAGTCTGGTTCCTCATTGGTGGCCTTCAGTGAAGGGGGATGCAGAAGGCATTAATTGGATGTTCATTGTTTAAGCTTATGAACTGAAAGCCTTGGACAGGCACTAAAAGCACATCTTACCTTCTGTTGAAAGTATTAGCAACCAGAAATTCTGATCTTTACTTTGGAATATATAATGTAGGAATTGAGGCTGGGAGGGAAGCTGTTTGCCTTATTTTTATGGAAGCTGTCATGTGAGCTGGTACTGGTAGTAACAGTATATATTCACTTATGAATACTGCTGCAGCTGTTACTATGGAGTTTATGCTCTGCAAACTAAGTGGGATAACTGATGTCAAAAACCTGATGTTCTATGCTTGGATTACTAATGACCTTTTTCGGTGTTTTGGTTTTCTTTTAGATTCAGCAATTGGAGGTGCTGCTGCTTCAAATTATGCAAATTCCACTTGGGGTCCTGGAGCCTCCTCCAACAGCGGCACCAACGCCAACCCAACTCACATCTGGGACAAGGTGATTGTAGACGGGTCTGACATGGAAGAGTGGCCTTGTATTGCCAGCAAAGATGCTGAGTCTTCTTCCGAAAACACCACCGATAACAACAGTGCCTCGAACCCTGGCTTGGAGAAGAACGCTCTGCCAGGAAGCACCACTAGTAACAAAGGAAAAGGAAGCCAGTGCCAGTCTGGAAGCGCTGGAAACGAATGTAATCTTGGGGCCTGGAAATCTGATCCCAAGGCTAAATCTGTTCAATCTTCCAACCCTGCTGCCGAGAGTAACAATGGACTAGGTAATTGGAGGAATTTGAGTGGACAAGACAGAATCAGTCCCGGTTCTGGTTTCAGCAACTTTAACCCAAATAGCAACCCATCTGCTTGGCCAGCACTGGTTCAAGAGGGCAATTCTAGGAAAGGAACTCTGGAATCTGATAGTGGTAGCTCCAATGCACAGATTAGCACAGTAGGTCAGACCTCTAGGGAACAGCAGTCAAAGATGGAAAATGCGGGTGTTAACTTTGTCTCTGGCAGAGAACAGGCTCAAATTCATAACACTGATGGACCAAAAAATGGAAACACTAACTCCTTGAACTTAAGTTCACCAAACCCTATGGAGAATAAGGGAATGCCCTTCGAAATGGGCTTGGGGAACCCTTCCAGGAGCACTGACACCCCTTCTCAAAGCACTGGAGAAAGAAAGACTGGGAGTGTTGGATCTTGGGGTACAGCTAGGGGGTCTTCTGGAACTGACACAGTCTCTGGGCAGAGCAATTCTGGAAACCATGGGAACAATGGAAAGGATAGAGAGGACTCCTGGAAAGGAGCTTCTGTTCAAAAACCTAATGGGTCAAGAAGTGATTCTTGGGATAACAATAACCGGTCTACGGGTGGTGGGTCTTGGAACTTTGGCCCTCAGCATGCAAATGAAAGCAAATGGGGTGAAGGGAACAAATTAACATCTGGGGTCTCTCAGGGAGAATGGAAACAGCTGTCTGGGTCTGATGAACTGAAGATTGGAGAGTGGAGTGGTCCAAACCAACCAAATTCTAGCACTGGAGCATGGGACAATCAAAAAGGCCACCCTCTTCCTGAAAACCAAGGCAATTCCCAGGCTCCCTGTTGGGGAAGATCTTCCAGCTCTGCAGGAAGTGAGGTTGGAGGTCAAAGCACTGGAAGCAACCACAAAGCAGGAAGCAGTGACAGTCACAATTCTGGACGCCGATCATACAGGCCTACGCATCCTGATTGCCAGGCAGTCCTGCAGACTTTGCTGAGCAGAACTGACTTGGACCCCCGAGTGCTTTCAAACACCGGCTGGGGCCAGACTCAAATTAAGCAAGATACCGTGTGGGATATTGAAGAGATGCCACGGCCCGAGGGAAAGTCTGATAAAGGAACTGAGGGGTGGGAGAGCTCTGCCACACAGACAAAGAACTCAGGGGGCTGGGGCGATGTACCCAGCCAAAGCAATCAAAACAAGTCTGGATGGGGTGAGCTCTCAACCCCAACGGAATGGAAGGACCCCAAAAATACTGGAGGATGGAATGACTATAAGAACTCCAATTCTTCTAATTGGGGAGGAGGAAGGCAAGAAGAAAAATCATCTTCCTCTTGGAATGACAGCTCTAGTAAGGATCAGGGGTGGGGTGGACGGCAAACTAATCAAGGATGGTCTTCTGGAAAGAACGGTTGGGGAGAGGAAGTTGACCAAACAAAAAACAGTAACTGGGAAAGTGCAGGAAACAAGCCAGTGTCTGGTTGGGGTGAAGGTGGGCAAAATGAGATTGGAACTTGGGGTAATGGTGCAAATACAAGCTCTGCTTCAAAGGGTGGATGGGACGATTGTAAAAGAACTTCAACATGGAACGAGACGGGTCGACAGCCCAGCTCCTGGAACAAGCAGCAGCAACAGCACCAGCAGCAACAGCAGGAGTCTTCTGGTTCCTGGGGTCCACCGCCCCAAACTCCAAGTAATGGGCGGCCTCCAAACCCAAACTGGAACAACGGACCACAGCCAGCTGCCCCCAAAGAGGAGGAGCCTAGTGGCTGGGAAGAGCCTTCTCCGCAGTCAATCAGTCGGAAAATGGATATTGATGATGGCACTTCAGCATGGGGAGATCCTAGCAGTTATAACTACAAGAATGTGAATCTGTGGGACAAGAACTCACAAGGAGGACAGGCCCCACGGGAGCAGAGCCTGCCTACTCCAATGACTAGCAAATCACAAGCATCAGGTACTAGTCTTGTTCCTTTCTTCAGCAAGCTCCTATATATGACTGTAACCTTAATGCATAGGAGAGATGCTTGTAGCTGCCAATTCCTGATAGTTTTATTCTATAAAGAAAACTGAATTCTTATTTGAATATTTGGTTCTGTATTTAAAGTGTCTTTAAAATTTGAATCCATTGGCCCTCTGCTTGTTATGCTTCAGTAACTGTGATCTGAATATTGGTCACCTTGCCAGGGAAAGAAAATGTTTGTTAGCTGACAAATTTGCATATTCAATTTGAGCTCTGAAGAACAGGTTGAATTACAGAATCAAAAACCTTTAAGACGGAGTCCAGCCATAAACTTAATAAGCCCAGCACTGCTTAGTCCATGACTAAACCGTGTTCCTCAGTGCAAAATCTGCAGGGCTTTTAAATATCTCCAGGGATGGTGACCCAACCACTTCCCTGGGCAGCCTGTTCCAGTGTTGGACAATCCTTTTGGTGAAAAGTTTTTCCGAATATCCATTTGAAACCTGCCCTGGTGCAACTTGAGGCTATTTCCTCTTGTCCTATTTGTGTTACTTGGGAAAAGAGACTGCCCTCAATGTGGCTACAGCCTGCTTTCACATATTTGTAGAGAGCAGTAAGGTCTCCCATGAGCTTTCCTTTCTCGGGACTAAATAGGATTTTTTTATATTTAATTAGAGAAATGGGGAAGAAAATCTTTACGTCTTTTTAGTCAGAAACCTTTTGCTCTGAAACATTCAATTAATACTTGAAATTGAGTACGACTGACAGTTATTTTTAGTCAAGTTTGGCTTTGCTGTATGATAAAGAATACTTGGAGAAATATTTTCTTCTTTGAAATAAGGACAAGAAAAAGTTACATAGCCTGGAAATGTATTGAGAAATTATTGTTATGTAATCTTTTCCTCTGACTCAAAGACACTTTAAAGAATGCTGTCTTGGTTTAATATGTACTGTAAGTATGTCTTTATTTAGTATATAAAACCCCTAAGTTAGATGCTAGTAATTAGTCACAAAAGTTCACAGCTAGGAGGACAGTATTAGATGTGGGGTTCATGTTTAACCTGGGAGAAGAGTATTACTCATCACAGCTTTCTTTTCCTTTTCATCCCTGGGGGTCAGTGCCCACTCTAAATTTGTTGTGAATGATTGTCAATTCTGTTGCACCCACACTACTGAGAATCTAAAGTTCTCAACAAGAAGAGGAAAGCAGTAGATTAATGATGTGGTGCTGCACTGCAGTAAACAGTTCATTGTCTAAATGGTCTGTAATGAAACCTCTTTCTCCTTTGTGCAGTCTGGAGCAAAAGCACTCCACCTGCTCCAGATAATGGTACGTCTGCCTGGGGTGAGCCAAACGAAACCAGTCCCGGGTGGGGTGAAGTAGATGATACAGGAGCATCGACTACAGGCTGGGGAAATGCACCTTCCAACACCCCGAATGCCATGAAATCTAGTGAGTATAGGCCAGATACCAGTTTCTTGCAATTGCCTTGGAGATTTTTTATGTTTGGCCTTTTGACATGGATCACCTGAGGAGGAATTGTTATCTGAGGCCTAAAAGCAGTGTTGAATGCTTTTATAGGATTTTGATGGATGAGTATTAAGTGTTTGTAAACGACTGAAACTTTGTCTTTTAAGGTAGTAAAACATTTCCTAACTAAGCAATTAAATGAGCAGCTCTGATTCTGGAAGTGCTGAAACACAGTAAGGAAATGTGTGTTTTTCTCTGGTTGCCTACTTGTTAGATGGTAAGTTACTTTTTCTGATGGTATGAGGAAAAGGCATGCACGGTACTGAGAAATTTCACTGTGGAGGTCATTATATGGTTATCTATGCTTTGATAATGCAATTTGGCTTTCAAGGGATTTTTTAAATTGTATAATTGAGAAAAATTGTAACTCTTAAGAACTGCACTTTGTAGTAGAACCTAAATGCCTACTGCAGTGTCTTTCATGAATGAGACGTTGAAATATTTTGAAAATTTACTTAAAAGTTAAAATTTTGCTATATTGAGAGTTTTTGTGGATATTATTCTTGATGATGTAAGTTGTTTGTATAGTTATTATTTCACTCTTTTTAAGGAAAAAAAACAAAAAACAAAAGCAATGTTATTGCCAAAGTCAAGTAACATTTGGATGTGAAGTTTCCTGTAGGAACTACTGATGGATACACAAGTGTTACTGAACTTGACTTGATGATGCCCACTGTAAAACTGTTTCGAGCCCAGAAGTTGCTTTTGCAACATGTAATTGTTTGAAATGAAGTGCTGTGTAGATAGTTTGCTATCATTCTCCCTTCCTCCCATCCCAATTAAATAATTTGGCCATTTCTGAAACAAAAAAGCTTTGCTTCCTTAGTGTCATCATTGTGGCAGGCTTTTGTGGATGAAAGGCTTCCCATGTCTGCCACACAGACTTGGCATTTTGAGGATGCTAAGCTGATTTTAGATGGCTGTCTTCTTTTATCTATAAAAAGATACCTAAATATGACTGAAATAAGAACTTCTGAAACTGATCTGTTGAAAATTCTGTTGGTTGGTTAATGCTTAATACAGTCTTTTAAGACTATACGTGGTCACTTGCTTACCATGACTGGTCTGTATGTATGCCATAACCAAAGAACTGCAGCCTACACTTGCTGTTCTGTATGTGAGCTGTCCCCAGCTCTGCAGCAGTATCTAGGGACAGGCTACAGACTAGCTGTGATCAGAAAACAAAAAAATCAGTTTGGAGCCAAAGGAGGAAGCATGGATCAGTATCCACCTGTTTAAAAAAGTAGATTTCTGTAGTTTTGCCAGCATTGCATAAGAATTTTCTGGCAGAAATAGGAACAAATTCCGTTTTCTGTAATATCTTTTTTTTTAATCTTGAAAATTTCGTTTGTGTTCTATAGCTCTTGGTACCTCCTTACTCAACAAATGCAAAAAATTAGGCCAGTGTCATACAAGTCATCTTTACATGACTGTCCAGAGTCCTAGAGAGCCGTCAGTGCAGAAAAATAATCTCCAGTCATGTAGTATCGTAGTATATATTTAAGCGCTGTCACCAGAAATAAATAAAAGCTGCAGGGACTACCCAGTATAACATTTCCAGATTGTGTTCTTGACTCTACAGTCATCATACTTTAATGTAGCCTTTTCTGTGTAAGTAGCACAATTAAAGGGCCAAGAGCTCCTTGGTCCTTTTTGCACTTGGACCAGTATATTTCATAAGCAGCCCTCAGTTTTAGTACCCAATTGAACAGACTTTAAAAAGCTGTTTCCTCTGAAGTATCTGAGGGTTTATTTATGATGCATTTTAAGGTATCTCTTAAACCACCATAAAATGCTGCTGTACTTATTTTCATTATGGTCAGGGTAGAGATCCCCATGGTAGACTGATTGCAGTTCCTGACTTTTTATATTCAGTCTTTCTGCTGTGTGTGTAAATGTCTTTATTCCTGTTTTCCACACTCAAGCCCCAGACAATTAAAAAATCAGTTATTACAAAGGCGATAATGATGATGATGGAAATATTTTTTAAAGTAGATAAATACTAAATAAACAAATATGGGAATAAATTTGCAAAATGAAGAGTTAGAGCAGGAGGAACAGTTGGATAGCGGACAGGATGAGGACTTGGGCTCCTGATGGCTTGTCAGCAGAGGTTAGAATTCCAAGTTGCATGACGTGCTAGAGAGTAATAGCAAGGAAAGTAGCCAGCAGGGAAAAGTCTGAACTGATGCAGTGAAGGGGTTGTAGCTTTTTGATGTACTTAATCAACTCTGCTAGTAAGTCTCATTAGTAACGTTGTTAGGAATAGAATTTGTAGTAGAGGGGGTTTATTTGGTTGTTTGGTTTGGTTTTGGTTTGGTTTTTTGCATTGAACTACTTTTGGTGTTGTTTGTACCAGAGGACAATGTCAGGTCTTTGCCTTCAGATACTACTTAGTTGTTATTTCTAAAAGTTGTTTCTGTAATTTTGTGGAAGAGTGTAGGGCAAGGGGAGTATTAAGGTTTTGAAGTGAGAGAGGACATAATTGGTAAACCACCTGAACCAGTCTTCAGCACCCCTGGTTTTTGAGTGTGCTTTGAAGGCTTTCATTTGCACTCAAAAATAATAGGTTGCCTTTTAAATGCAGCTCTATCTGTATAAGAGGTCTCTATTGCTATTATATCTTTAAAGGTTTGACATTTCTTTAAAATAGTTGCAAAACATGACATGTGAACATGCCACCAAATCTCTTGGGTTTTGGGATTCGTGCACAAGTTTTTACAGCTGTTGGAGTGAAGACACATTCTTGAATTATTTTTTTCTTAGTTCCTTTGGGATTCTGATGATCTCAGCTAATGTTGCAGTGTCACATCACCAGCTGCATGGTATTGTAGACTGCTTTTGAGCTTTCTTTTTTTCTTTTTCTAAAGGTTCTAAATCTATGCAAGATGGCTGGGGAGAGAGTGATGGGCCAGTGACAGGAACACGTCATTCCAGCTGGGAAGAGGAGGAGGAGGGAGGAGTCTGGAACACAGCAGGCTCTCAGGGAAGCAGTTCCTCCCACAACTCAACAAGCTGGGGACAAGGAGGAAAGAAAACACAAATGAAGGTAAAGTGCTTGAATGATTCATTACTACTGTGTTGTCTGGAAACAGTCTGACTGATATGTTAGAGCATTATGTAGTTATTTTTTAAGAAGGCTTTGCAGAGTTACAGAAAGGTGCCTCTTAAACTAGTGTAAAAAATGGGAGGTTTTTGGATTTGCTTTCATGTATTACACCTGTTATGACTAATAAATCTTGCAATAGGTGTCAAATTCTTTTGGTTTGTAAGCTGCACAGGCATTACTAAATGAAAATAAGTATCCCAAGGCTATTTCTCTTCTCTTGCTGACACATCTTTCTGTTAGGCTGCTGCTGTTGTTTTTGCATAGCCTGCTGTAGTTTGGATTCCACAGTCCCTTTGGCACATGAACTTCTTATTTCTAACAACTGTTGGATTTATGTCTGACTTATGTTTGTTGTTGTTGACGTTTGGCCTCAAACAGAAGCAGGAGCTTGGCTGTAGTCCAGAGTAAATTTCTTTGTAAGGTTTGTTTGCACTGAAGTTCCTTACTACAGTAACACTTGTTGCTGTATTAATATTAGAAGGACTATGCTGTGTCTGCTTCCATGAAGTAGGTAGGGCAGATTCAAAAGGCACGGCAGAGCAGTTTCCTGAGACGTGGAAATACTGTAATGATAGGGTAGGGAGTTTTACAATTCCTGTTTCGCAGAAATTATTCTCAGGGACCTTTTTTTTCTCACTTTCAAGCTTTTTTATTTTAACCACCAAAACAACTGAAATTTTTTTCACTGTTGAACTGTGTTAGTATTGGTTTTGATGGACTGTGAATTACACTAAGGCCAGAGAGAGAGACCCTGGTCAGCACAGTGCCTGTGACACCATGCTAAAGGGAAGAAAGGCAAAGAAGAAATCTGCCTCTGTATGCACTGGATTAAAGAATGTATTAAACTGTAACAGAGGAGAAAATAAACAATGTTCACAAAGCTTTCTGGGTTGCAGAATGAAACTGAAGGTGTGATAAACATCCTACATGACAATGTTCAACCAGTTTGGAATACCTAACAGTGATTAATTGTACAAGACACAGTATTTGGTAAATGTTTCCAAACATGTAAATACTTAAGGTAGTTTTTTCAGGAGATTAATTTCTCTGATACCAGAATTTTCATTTTAAACATGCACATTTCAAGGATAAAGGAGAATTTAAGGAATTAAGAAGTTTCTAAAAATATTTTTGTCTCTTTTTTTTTCAGTGTGCATTAAAAGGAGGAAATAGTGATTCATGGATGAACCCTTTATCCAAACAGTTTTCAAATATGGGCTTGCTTGTAAGTAATTTTCTTTTAAAAGAAAGTCGAACTTTGTGGAAAAGCTGTAAGCAGTAAATAAGTCAAAAGATCAGCTGTTTCACAGTTTTTAATCTGCATCTGCTCTGCTGGCATGTTCATTATAATACCTGTTGTAGCTGGCTCAGAATGGCTTCTCAGAAAAACCCCACATCTACTTTGATTCCTAAAGTTACTTAATGATAGTTCCTGCTCTGAGGTTGCAGTTTCTGTGCAAGCAATAGATTTGGGAGGGGGATGTGTGTTTCCTCATTTTGTTTGGTTGGTTTTGGGGCAGGGGGATTTTTGCTTTTTGGTGTGGGGGTGTTTTTTTGTTGCTTTGTTTCTGGGTTTGGGTTTTTTTAATTTGATTTTCATAACATGCTGTTGAGAGCACTCAAGATAAAGGCTCCTGCCTGTAGTGTCAGACATCTGTGATAGGTTCAAGGTATTCATTCTGAATCTCAGCCACCTATCAGAATAGGAGATTTACAGCTCTGTGTGTGTCTTCACTGAATTTACATTTGAAGTACAGCAGGGTCTTTTTAGAAAAAAAATGGGCTCATTATGAATCCATAAGTAAAGATTGTTTGGTAAAGTGAATAAATAAATATATATCACATTGAGAAGACGACGGAGCTGTAGGGAAGTATTTCAAAAATAACTATATATAGTTTTTTTAGGAAGTTCTGACAAGCTAATTTTAAAATATTTTGCAGAATGTTGTGCTAGTTGTCATCCTGTGAAGCAGGAATACTATGTAATGCTGGCTAGCAGAAGATAACAATACAGAGTTTGTGTGAGAAGTCCAGGGCTGCACAAGCTGACACTGACATGCTTAGGATTAGTTTGCAGTGTCTTTTGGCTCCCAAGCTCTAATTCAGTTTGCTAGACAGTAGATGCTTCTGAAAGGTATGGGAACACGGTGTTCCATACTGCCAACTGAAGAATCCCGTGGCAGCACATTTCAAGATTTGATGGCATGACAGGTCATGAGGATGAGCTATCATTTTTGCTACTCTTTTCAGTGTTCAGTGTCACTCAGCCACTGGAACATGAGGGCAGAGGTTCATTTATGGAGCGGCTCTGTGTCCGTCTTTCGCCGTCGCTGCATTCATGTCTGGTGTCATAGGGGTAAACTTGCCACACACAGCATTAGGGGGTTGGGGCAAGGTTTGTCCAGGGTGATATCAGAAACCCTTGTGTTCAGTTTTAGTTTAAAGTAAAACTTTCATTAGCACAAGCATGTTCTCCCTGCATTCCACCTTTCTGAAATATTTCCCAGCATTGAATAGAAGTCAGAACTGAATTGTTCTTTTTTTCCCCCCAGAGTCAAACCGACGACATTCCAGGCAGTAAGATGGACTTGTCTGTAGGTGCGTATATTTTAATTGCAATGCATTTGAAATGTAATCACGTAATATCTTTATTCTTACGTAGTGCTCTTATGAGGATGACATGCTGTACTCTGGAAGGGTTTGATCCTTAGTTTTAGCAGTCCTCATAATATAAGGGTAAAAAAGCATCTTCTGTCTTGTCTGTAAGCTTTGACTCTGGTGTGCAAGATTGGGATGTATACCTGCACAGAGCAGAGCTATAACTTGGGGAAGAGACATCTTTTAAGACTGTTTCAAACTTTTAAGTTCGTATTCATGTTACTGTTTCAAGAAAGTGAAAATCTTTTTCATTGGGCAAAAGAGTACTGTTTTCTCTCCTGCCAGTAGGACATGCCATTTAGTACAGCTTCCTGGAGGTGATGTGAGGGGGAAAAAACTATCTTCTATCATTGAAATCATCTTCTATCAATTTCTTCAGTTGCATGCCTCAGGCTATTACAAATTACTTTTCAGGAGAACTAGATTTTATGTTCTGGATAGCTTCACCACAATTGCTACACAGCTTAAGCATCCTGGGCTGTATGGTACCAAAGGTAGAGCTGTGTTAGTCAAGACTTACTTGCATCTAATACCAGGTCTGGATTTGGTCTTCCAATACAATCCAGACAGATGCAGTGTCTCTTAGCTTAGAATCCATTGAATTCTTAAATTTCTATCACACTTCATAGAGGATTCAGTTGTTCATTTTCCCCAAAATTGCTGTCTTCCTCTCAAGTAGTTAAGGATCTCAGTAAGAGATGATAAAAATGTTTGTTTATATGGTATGATACAGTTTTGTGAAAGGTAACAATTTTTTGTTCTCTCCAGTTTGGACTCATGCATCCTCTCTAGAATTCAGGCTCTGATTTTATCATGCTTATCTAAAGAATGTCTAGGTGGAGATCAGTCATCTTCATGGGTGTTCAGTTCTCACCTGCCTTCAAGATGCTGCTGGTAAAAAACAGATCTAAGCAAGTACGAATGAAGAGGATGGTAGCCTGGATTATGTTGATTATAGCTCTCTTAGTTCTTTATCTCCAAATTAAGGATCCTTTGGAACTTTCAAGGACCCTAAGGCCATCAGAGCTTCTGAGGAGGTGACTGCTGCTCAGAATATCCTGTGAAAGGGTGCAGAAAGGCTGCATCTTTTACCTTGATGTATTGCCCTTCTTTAAGTTTAATGTGCCCATTAATGGTGGCATCCCTTGATCTTTGGTAGAGCCATTTATTATGGCTTGTATTCGGTCTCAAAGACTGAGAATGTAACAGATCTTTGTAGGCTTTTCTGTTACTTCTGTATTTAGCAGTTTTGCTCTTGTTGCTTATGGCATTTGTTTGTGGAAAGCTATAAGCTGTTTTGCTCAGCCCAGGTCTACTTCTAAACTTTAAACTTGGACTTACTTATGAGGTAGGCTTGTTCAACTGGTTTTCACTCAAGATTACAACATACCATGTTTTTCTGACAGATAACTGCCAGCATGTTTTCCTAGTTTATGGATAAATGCACAGAGTTAAATCTGTGCTTGGAGACCACATCTGTCAATGCAGCCTTTGGCTTTGGTATGCTTGGAGCACCTTGGCTCTGATCATCATGCACTGTCAGTAATTCTTACTACATTGGTCTCAGTCTCCTTGTTTGAAGAGTGTGTTCTCTTTATTTCAAGTGCTAGAGTAATACTTTTATTTACTGACCAAGACAGAAAAGAGATGGATTGATAACATGTCTGAGGCAGATGTATTTCTTTTCTTCTTCTATCAAATCTCTTTGATGGATAGCTTGTCTACTTTGAAAATAGGATATAACTTTTTTTCCCCATTGAAATATTTCCTATTCTGTAAGTTCTGAGATAGGAACTTTGCTACAGTAAAGTAGCTTGTCAGAACCACTTAATATTTTGTATTTTCTTTTCCCCTGTTTGACAATCACTTTTATTTTTTAATATATTAGTTAAAACCTCTGCAGATCAGAGAATTCTCAAATCACTTGTAAATACTGAGAAATTAATTTAAAATTTCTATTGACTCAAGTGTAATTTGTGCAGCTGGCTATTGTAAATATGTTATAAAGCTGTAACTTACGTAGCGTTCAGATGAAACACCTCATTATCTAAGGGCATGTGGTTGCTCAGTAGGCTTGGATGATGTAAATTTATGGTAAAGGTATAAAATTAGTATCTTTAAAATGTTTCTGTGGTCAAGCAGAAAATATTTCAAATTTTCTCCATTTGGGTTACCCCACTGGGTGTATCTGTTCTCACCATGTTGAGTCTCTTGTTGGCAAATGTTTTGGGTAACTTTGCTCAGGAGCAGTTTGTCTCCTACTTCCCAGTGCAGGATGATATTATATAATTTTGCATGGAATTCAGATTTCTTTTTCTTTAAGCTCTGTGCATGTGATGGGGAAGACGTACTTACTAGAAGTTTTTTCTCACACTAGGAAGTGAACATCATCTTCCAAGTCCTTGTTTGATTTTGCATTTTTCAGTGGTTTTCTCAATTCTTAGTAGTGGGAAAAATCCAAGAACTGATAGTCTTTTTTTATGAAGATGGTTTAACTTTTAACCTGTTTTATGTTTCTGCATGTAAAGAATTTGGGGCTTCATACTTATTCATACACAAGTGTTTTTGCCTACTCTAGAGGGTAATTCAAACTTTTTGCATTTTGGCAGTTGTCATGTACTGCATAAGGTAAAGCTATTCCTTAGCCCCCTGCATTATTTATAGTTTTAGTTGACAAGTTCAAAAGACAAGACTCACACAACACGTTTCAAGGTTGCATTAGAATTTTCTATGAATGGGATAAAGGAATGCAGTCATCTCTCTCAGTGAGGCCTTGTTTATACTGAAGTTTAAGCAGCTGCCTCAGCACTAAGTGACATGCAAATCTGTGCTTCAGGCCTTCAGAGGTGCTCTTTTAATGCTCTCTGTATTTTACAAGGCATCATTCAGTAATGTTTGAGGAGTTGATTGGATCATCAGGATAACCAGAGACAGAAGGGTGTTTCTGTGGCTTAGTCATCTTGTGTTGGCATTGACCCAGTTTCATTTCAGACAGTGATGCAACTGTGCCTCGCTTTCAGTTTCTTTTCAAGCAACTAATGGCCAGGGCTTCCTGTGTGGAATTAAAGCACATGAGCCTTTTAGTAGCACATTGCTGGCATTGTGTGCAGTGGTTTGATGTAGGTATTGACAGCACTGAGCTCTTCGTTACACTTTGTGAGTGCTTTTGCAGAGCCAGTTTTAGCTTTCAGGATGTGTTAGAAAGGGATGAGAGAACCACAAACTCATCCAGGTCAGTATGACTCCAGTTACAAGCTAAGATACTTAGGCGATTTGTCAACTGTTTTGTGGCAAATGATGTTGAAGGTATCTGAGAGGGTGAAGCTAGATCAGCTTTGAAAGCTGTGCGGGTAAGAAAAACCCATGCAATTAGTGGTCAGTTTCATAGCTTCTTGGCAGTAGCATGGCTGTGAATATTAATAGATTGGGATTGGACATTAAGAAGAGATGCTGGATTTGAGAAGCTTTTTCAAGGAACGCTGTCTTGAAGGTGTAAAAGTGATTAGCTGTCTGCTCTGATAAAGGTTTAGTGTTTTGTTAGTGGTAGGGCAGGTTATCTATCACCAACTTCCTTTGGAAAAGTCACAGATTTTCTTGTTAATTGTGCTGACATGTTTTTAAAATGGTTCTTGGAAATACCATCTGTGCTACTAACTAAACAGTGTTCTTTAAAACTAAAAATACCAGCAAAGCTCATTTCTATCACATCTGTATTTTAAAACAACAATGTTTTCCATCTACTTATAGCAATATGTATCTGATAGCTTACAGGTGCCACATAGGACCAAAAAGAATTGTTCCTTGGCAACAGTTCAGTGTCTAAGGTAGAAAACTTCTTCCAGTCAGCTCTTCGGCTGTTGATGAAGCTTTTAGAGAAAGTTGATGTCTTGTTCACCTTGTATGTTTCAGTTTGGTCATCTAACTGACCTCATACTAACACCTCATACTCAACCAGGTTACTGAGTAAACAATTGCAGGAGGCTTTAGCTGGTGTTTGAGAAGTGTCTGTGTTACTGGTTGTCTTACTGTGTACAGGCTGAGGGAGATTGGTTGTCTGTCTGAAGTTACAATATACCAGTTGCTGTCTTGTGTTCAAGAGTTAAGTTCATGTGACTGTAGGAGAATTTTGACCAAATTATGTGCATGTGACTAAATTTTTCGAATTATCTCAGAGGATTTCTCAATGTCAAACCCAGCAGAGGCTAAGTAGAATACATGGAGAACTTAAATAGTGGTCTTTCTACGTACTGAATCCCAAAAAAATAATAGTGCAGGTTTTGGGAGACTTAGAGAACTAGGTATTTAATTATAATAATTAGTTTAAATGTATATTTTTATATCTGTACATAAATTGTAAGAAATACTTCACATTAGCTCTATAAAGTAAATTAGCAATGTTCAATGTTAAATGAAACATCCTACATTAATTTTTCAACACTTTTAATACCAACAAGTAGCTATGCTAAATTATGAGACAGATGTAATTTATACCCTGATCTTAAAGATTATTTCTTTGGCTGTGAACCTGCTGTCATGAAACATGGTAGAGATTATTTGCACTAATTTCTTCTTTTTTTACAGGTGGTCTCCCAGATAAGAAGTTTGAGGTAGATAAACGAGCCGTGAATCTCGGGGATTTTAATGACATGATGAGAAAGGATCGATCTGGGTTCCGTCCACCTAATTCCAAAGACATGGGAACCACAGATAGTGGGCCTTATTTTGAGAAGGTGAGAGAAATATCTTTAGATAAATTAATATCGACCTCTATGTTCAAGATCCCAGTTTTTACCCTAGGTCTCCACAGGTGCTAAAAATTGAATAACCCTGAATGAGCTCAGTAGTAAAAGGTGTGGGGTGGTTTTATTGGTAGAATGAATGTGTGTATAAAGCAGGTGTCAGGTGTGCATAGACAAACTAAACTGGGGAGAGGTGAGGCTTTTTGTTCTAGAATAGTCTGGTTTTGATGTAGACAGAAATTCCTTTCTTTTTCTTGGAAGGGTAAACTTACAGGTAGCAATTAAATTCGTTATAGGTTTCATCACGATGATTCTTTTGGCTACTAACTACAGTCATCTACTGTAAAAAAAATCGGTTGAGATCTAAGTAAATATAAGTAATCACAGTCTTCCAAATTTTTTTCTTCTTTCATGTCTGGCATTTATTGGAAACACCCTTTCTAAATTCCACAACCCCTTATGCTGTATGTCCGTGTACTGTAAGCTTCTGTATGACATCTGTTTCTCTGTGACATCTGTTGTATGTTATGATAGTGTTTCTTTCATATTCTTGCCTATTTTAAACAGAAGCTTTCACTGTTATTATCAAATATTAATTGCTTCACATTATGAATTGGAGAGTGTCCAATAGATTTAGAGTGCTCTAGGGCTGTTTTGGTTTCTTTTAAATACAGTTCATCACACGTAAAATGGAAAACAAATTTGGTTTAAAAATTCTGAAGGCGTGGTAACTGTCTAGGAATTTAACTCCTCCATTTTGGTATAACAAGCCAAAAAGCAGTTTTGTCAACTCCCTCTGGTGGCATAATTAATAAATACCATGAGCAAAGCTAATGCGTTTCCTAACAAATTATGCTGGTAGGTGTGTGCTAATATTAGGAATTCACTCAAGATTTGTTTACTTCTGTAGTGGTAATAGCCGCTATCAGAAACAAATTTCATGAGAGTTCAAAATCTATTTTTAAAAAGAAAACTTAAGATTATCTCCTTGGACCAAAATCTTAACTGTCAAGTGATCTTTTGAATCAGAAGTTTTGTCCTTGTAACTGCTATTACAAATTAACTTTGCTTCTTCCTAGTCACTCACCGTCCCTCTTTCTCTCCTCTTGCATTCTGTTGCTTCACTAACCAACTCCTGCTGTTGGCTAACTGCTGCTTCAGCTGACTTTGCCTTTCTCCAATCAAGATGGGTGCCTTGGGGATGAGGCTCCCTGCTCTCCCTTCTCCCCTTCTCCCAGCTACAAGCTGTCTCCCTCTGGTTCCACACTATCCAACGTCGGCCTTGGGGCAATCGGCTCAGGGCTCAGTCCCCAAAACTTCGCTGCTAGACAAGTAAGCAGGCCACCTTATAAGATGCATTGCTATAAGGCTGCAACCTGGGCTTAATCCTGGTTAGTTGGTTGCTTGCATTTGTTCTTCTGAACAGATTAAAATTGTTAATGGAAATTTCAGCTGTCTCAGGCCATTGAGAATCAGTCCACTTCGGTTCCTAGCATCAGAACATACTCTGGTTTTGTTGGCCTCTTCCTAAATCACAGTGCAACAGCAGGTAGACGTGCGTTTCAGAAGTCGTGAGGTTAGTGGTTTCCTATATTTTAATTACTGGCTTAAAACCCAGTTAGAGGCTGTTGATTTGCCTCATCACACCCAACAGTGACTTTTTTAAGATCTTGTGTGTAGAAATATGCCTGTAAAAAGTTGCAGTGATTTAGCATTGTGCCTGTTCCCTTCTCCCTTCCTCACAGTTCAAAGTAAGGATTTATTTTACTAGTCTTTAAAAATTCTTGAAGTAGCAATATTTTTGTGTACAGGGAAATGGTGGGGAAGTAGTTAAGTAATTAACTGCAGTTTGGAAGAATTCCTGGCTATTGTGTTTTGCATTATTCTAGAAGAAAATATTTTAGGAATAGTAGGAAATGAAAGAATAGTTCCCTAATTATTGCAGCTGGTCTAGCTTATGTAGTCATATGCCTAACATGATGGTGTTTCTTCGTGTTGTCTTTCTGTTTCTATGTGACACGGTGTTGAACATCAGATTAAGTCCAAAATTTGCAGGCATGTTGTTGATCTCAGTGTGCAGAACTCTGTAGAGTTATAGAGAGGGCTGAAAGTGTAAATGCAGCTTCAAGGCCTCTCTAAAATTTTAATGTGTAGTTGACTCCAGCCAGCTCTTCCCAGAATAAAACCTCTTGTCTTTTGGGATTTTTTGTTTGTCTTCCTGCATGCTTAGGAGTTGCTTCTGAAGGAGAAGATACTTGTAGTGGAGGGGGATGCAGGTGAATGAGGCAATCCATAGTGCTGCCAGTGTTAGAAACAGGAGGAGAGACTTGTGTTTGAGCAAAAGGATAGCAGAAGATGCACAGTATTAATGGTAGGAGTATTATGCACAGTATTATGATAGGATTTATGACATCCTTATATATTAGGGAAGGAAAGGTTTTAGTGAAGGCCTGCACAGTCTCAGGTTGGAAGAATGATGGACTTAGGCTGGGTGCAGCAATGCAGGCATGGACAAGCAGAATGGGGAATGATGGCTGAAGAGTGGAAAATACACTCTTAAGAACCCCAGGTATCTGAGGGTCACAGAGATCCTGATAGACAGCAGGAGATGGGAAATTCTGAGGGTCTTGAAACTGAAAAGGGAAATTCATGGCACATAAGGATGCTTTGGAGTATGAGCTTCAGCTTTTAGAAGCAAGAGAGTGTAGCTGTCTTAGTGTAGGAGACTGTTGATAACATTTCTTGTCGCTTTTTTTGAAAAATGGTACCAAAAAAAGTCTGCTCAAGAGGCAGAAATCGTCAAACATAGTCACAAATTTTCTTTGGCCTTTTTCGTGCATTAGGGTTTATTACAGAAGTAGCTTATAAATCAGTAAATACGTCTCATTAAAAAAACTCAAACAGCAAGTATTCTCGTGTTAGAAAATAAATCACTGAAAGGAAAAAAAAACCATAATTCTTTTTCTCACTTGAAAATTTTCTTCAAATTTAGTGGGAGAAAAGGGGAAGGAAAATATCCAAATCCAGAATGTTGAAGTTTTCATGGCAGAAGGAAAAATTTTAATACTATTTTAGAATTCAAATTTCAGTTAATGAAAGGCCTACAGAGGAAATAATAGCCTTGTGAGTGATATCTCAGCAGCCTACTCAGGAAAAGTACCTGTTTTCTCTAAAATGGGGGACTAGAATTCTTGTTGACACAGTCTTGCCATACTTTTAGGCCAGTGGAATGGAGTTTTTAGTTTGTTGTTTGTACTCCAAGTTTCCATTTCCCAATACGTAAAGTGCAAAATATTAAAACATTAGATTTGTCATGTTTTAAAGTAAGTAGGTAAGCATGACCCTTCAATGTTAGAGGAGAAACAACTTGCATCTCAAAAATGTAGTACAGTGGTCTTAACCCAGGTAGAATATTACTGATTTTAGCCAAATGTCTGTAATTCTAAGGGAACTCTGTTTAAGTCAGTAACTTGGCTCATCGTTACTGATATGTAGTTATTAGCATAGAAATCCATTATCCTGCGAGATTCATCTTCTCACTACTGCTTTAATTTTATAGGGTGGCAATCATGGTTTGTTTGGAAACAGCACAGCACAATCGAGGGGCATGCACACACCAGTGCAGCCACTAAATCCTTCCCCCAATATCCGGGCGCAAGTGCCTCCCCAATTCCTTTCTCCCCAGGTAAGGAATTTATAGCAACTGCTTACTTGTAAAAGTAGAGCTACAGCCTTCAGAGCACATCATTGAGGTTACTTATACACATGTCTTAATCTCAACTTGATGTTAAGAAATTGAAAAATTAAATAAGATAAAAACATTAAAATTCATAGTGGAAATACTTAAAACTCAGTGCAGAAGCATTAGCATTCTTATTCCAAGGCAGTTGATGGTAAATGCTCGCTACCAGTATTTTTAAACCTCAGAAGTGAATTTGGGAATTCTATGTCTTATATAGGCTTTTGCAAAGTATTTTAAAAAGGGCAAATAAACGTGAAAGCTTAAAGCATTTCTGAAGTGTGACAGGTTGCTTAATTTTTTTAAGTAGTCTTGTCCTGTGCTTCCTGTCCTCCCCAAAAGAGAGGTTTGATGAAGGGGCTACATGTTACATTTACATTGCAGAGCTTAATCTTAAGACCTCAGGGTCTCCAAATGTACAAGTTTACCTTTTGCTGTGGACTTAGTGAACAATTCTTGAGATTTTCTTGAGTTGTACTTGTGTAACTCTCCAATAATGCAGGGAGAAATGGGGGGATTCTTCTCCACCTACTCCTGTCTTTTACTATATCTTATTCAATGTACAAAGAGATTAACGCTTTCTGTGAGGCACTGTTTCTTTGCTCCAGTGACTTCCTGAATGCCTTTCTTTTCTCTTGTCAAGCAGTACATTTTTAATGTGATAATGCAGTATTGTGATTACCGGTTGGCTGCATATATATCAGCATTTAAATTTAGTACAGTCTCTATCACCTGATTGGTTGGGAGAGGAACCTTTGTTTGTTTGTCTGCATCTGCACATGTGATACCATATACTGTCAATCAAGTGAGGTATTCACTCTGCCCAAATTATAGATTGTGCATGTTTAAATGTCATGTGTTACTAAATCTGTAATGTCTTCCCCAGAACACCATTGAAAATTGGTGCCATACTTGTTCCTTTATAGAAATACTTGCACTTCATCATTTTTCCTCGTAGCAGTGCGTTCAGGATATGTAACTGGTTTCCATGCAGGTTTCGGCCTCCATGCTCAAACAGTTTCCCAACAGTGGCTTGAATCCTGGTCTTTTCAATATGGGCCCCCAGCTTTCTCCACAACAGATTGCCATGCTGAGCCAGCTTCCACAGATTCCCCAGTTTCAATTAGTAAGTAGCAAGTAATCTTGTGAGACAGGACTGTTTGCAAATTGTCTGCTGAGTTTTCTTTTTATGCTTATTCTGTTTTGTTCCACTAATGTTATTCTGTACAGCTATTCCCTCTTTGCTATATGGGGTAGAAAAGTCCTGCTAGAAGGCAGCAGATAAACCAAATAGGCCTGTGTAATTATTGTGGATTACAGCGGGTTAGTAATAACTCTAAGCCATGTTTTTGTACAGAAAGCAATTTTGTTGGTTTTTCATGAAGTTTTCTTCAGACTTGTAGTCATGGTGATGGTAATAAAGCAGGTACGAGTAATTACGTTGCACAGTGTTAAATTAGAAACATTTAACATTTAAGTGAAGGATGTGGTATTCTTCTAATGCATTCATTGTCATTTTATTTGAGTGAGTGGAATGAGAAACAGTTTACCTCAGTTCTGAGCAAAGCATTTGCTAGTGAATAGCTCCTGGCAATTACATTTTGCTTGATGAGCTCTGTATTTTCACTCTTCCCACCCCCACTTATCTTGTAGGCTTGTCAGCTCCTCCTTCAGCAGCAGCAGCAGCAACAGCTGTTACAGAGCCAGAGAAAGTTATCTCAAGCTGTGCGACAACAGCAGGAGCAACAGGTGTGTGGCACTGTTTTTGTCAATCATGTCAAGTATGGAGTTTGCTGGGGAAATGCAGTCTGCAGTAGAGATGGTGCTGGCTTCAGTAACGTCATCTGCTCTCTTCACATTGTACTTTATGGAGAGCAGAGTCTTTTGGATCTCTTCTAATTCACTGTCTCTTTATGTTTACTGGAATTTGGGTTAGAGTATAGCTAGACGAAGCAGTTTTCTCTTTCACTTGCAGATTGCTCGTATGGTGAGTGCCCTCCAGCAGCAGCAGCAGCAGAGGCAGCCTGGCATGAAGCATTCGCCATCCCACCCTGTTGGGCCTAAGCCACATTTAGACAGCATGGTACCCAATCCTTTGAATGTGGGTCTCTCAGATTTACAGACCAAAGGGCAGATACCTGGATACGGTTCAGGTGGTAAGTGCTCTGTGGAAGGAGGTTTGGTGCATTGCCTGTAGCTTCCCTATTATTAATATAGTAATTGTATTAGTCACTTATGTCTGGGTCCAGACATGAGTAATTTATGTATAAGCAAAGGTTATGACAAGTGTCAACTTTGAATCAAATTGCATTATTTTTCATTACATGGAAAGAAGACAAACCTAAGAAGAAAGCATATCGTGGCATACTGGCCTACCACACTTATTTGGAAGATGCGCCTTGAATATACCCTTTGCTGTTGTTGATTTCTTTTTTCCCCGCCTTTTTCTTACGATTACAATGACTCCCTATTTAAAGATGCTTAAAAACAAAACAGAAGATGACAATGGAGTTTCTTTTGTTTGTTTCACAGGCTTTGGCTCAAGTGGCATGGATTATGGCATGGTGGGAGGGAAAGAGGCTGGAACAGAATCCCGCTTTAAGCAGTGGACTATGATGGAAGGGCTGCCCTCTGTGGCTTCACAAGATGCCAATATGCACAAAAATGGTGAGAAGGGGAATTTTGGGAATACCCTTGTAGGATCATCTTGCCAGAGGTGAAATAGCTTAGATGAAACTGTCTTGCCTCAACAGTATGCATCTTAAATATTTTTGTGATAATATATCATACTCCTGAAGATCCCAACCTTTCCCAAGTGTAAATGTATGTTTTTAATGCTGCAGGTGCAATAGTGCCCCCTGGAAAGGCTCGTGGAGGATCGCCCTACAACCAGTTTGACATAATCCAGGGCGACCCACTCAGCAGCCACGCAGGCCCTGCTGGTGATAGTTGGTTACCTGCCAAATCTCCACCAACAAACAAGATCGGAAGTAAATCCAGCAATGCCAGCTGGCCTCCAGGTATTACATGAGGGTTGTGTCCTCGCTTTAGGATAGATGTGCTGGACCTTTCCTCATCACACGTAAATAACCATTGCAAAGAAAATACTTGCATTGCTTGGCCTATCTTGGTTTTGAAATTTCTTCCAAGTTAAATCAGAACATAAATGTTGAATTTCCAGGAGAAAATCCTGGGCTAAATATGAACTAACTGCTGAATTGCCTGAGTAGTGTTTGGTTTTTGTTAGGTAAACTCATATCTTCTGTGGTTTTGTGACTTTACAGAAATTTTCATGAAAACACAAGTTCATAGAATACACAGCACCATCTCCCTTTTGCACTGATTCCTTACTTGTGCTGTGTTAGGCTGACACAGTGTAAAAATTACTGATAGGGTGGAATCAGAAAGAAAAAGATGTGCAGTAGGGGTTTTTTTGTGATGGTGGGAACACAACACTGTTGTGGTTCACCTTTGTTCATGTCACATAAAGGCTAGAAGAGTAGTGCAGTCCTTCAGTTACGCTCAGGAATCTTGTGGCTTGGGTAGAAGTCTCTTGCTTTTGAGATGACAGGCTGGTGCACATTTTTGAAGTTTTCTAGTTTCACGGGCAGAATTTTACGTTTCTGCTAGAAAACTCTAGGAAAAGTACATATGTATTTGAATACATACATAATTTTCTATATAAATTTAAACAGAGTGGTGTCCTTGAAGTTGCACAGATTAATCACCAATGTTTTTCAGCAAATAGTGGGTGCTGTGATTTTTCTCTTGTCTGGAAGACAGTTGATTCCAAGAAAACATTCCTTACTGCAAGCCCTCTGCTGTGTATCCCCTCAAGCACAAAAAAGTAAAAGTCTAGGTACGTCTCTTGGGTAAAGCAGTAGCACAGACCTTGCATCAGAAAGCCTAGGAATCTATGTGACAGCTACAACTGCAGGAAACCTAGAAAATGTAGTTGAAGATTTTTGAGGGAAGCCCTCAGTATCTAACTCCAGCAAGAAACCATCTTCTGATGAGCTAGCAGAGCTAAAGAATTAGTTATCTCTGAAACATCTACACATCCACAAATTTTCATACTGCTCACTGCATTCTGTACAAGTATATTTGTGTTACACTTCTGTCAGCCTGGTTGTTAAGTGTGGAGCTTTTTGGACTGGAGTTGCTGTTCATAATGCCAGAAACTCCCCAAATGTAATCTTTTACCAGATCTCTCACAGACTCATTGTTGCTGAACTTGTTTCCTCAGTGACTATTCCCCTGTATTATATTGAGAAACACAGTACTGCTTGGAATGTTAAAAGAGACAGATGAGGATCAGCTCTGCCATGTTTCCGAGCTTTGGAGCAGCCACTGGCTTTGGCAAGGTTGTTGGTGCCAAAACTGTTACGGAAGGTAGAAGCTGGATAGCTACTCTTTGCCTCTTGTTGATATTGTAGAGCTTCCCTACTGATATCTGCAGTCTCATTGTCAGTGATAAGTAAAGTATTTTGTTGCTGACTGCCTCACCACTGTGAGAGGATAAGTGAAGCTCACAAATCCTGAACATAAAATTTCACTGAGGTCCTCAGTACCATCCCTCATTTCTTGAATGAGTAGCCCAAGAGTGATTGCAGCCCTCACGTAACAGATTCTGGGTTTTGGCAGGTGGCATTTATTCAGGTATTGCTGGTCCACTCTTATGAGATCCATAGGCTGCTGGGACAAGTTACTGTTCCATGACCATCAGCTATTTGAGCTGTCTCATAGTCTAACATACGGACTTCATTGACAAGGAAAACTGGAATCTTATCAACACAAAAACCTTACCAATGCAACACCCCTGACGAAGAATGAAGACCTAAAATGACTTGGCCCTCTAGGTCCTTCTCTACAAGCTTGTAGATGAGGTCTGCTGTCAGTTCCTGGCATGGAGATAGAATTCTTCCTCCCAGTGCTGGAAAAAAGTTGTTAACAAAAATGCATTTACAAGAGAAAACCTCATGAAATAGGTGCATTTTTCCTTTGAATGGAAACAGTGGTCACTCAGCATTCCCCCTGACTACACCTTTCACATTTTCCTCCTAAATGCCATCTGCTGCAGAAATTCTGCCGTCCAAGAGAGCAGTATTGTTCAGCACAAAGATAAATGAAGTGGTGCCCAATCAAACTGATATCACAGCTGGAGGTGAGAGCAAGTTTTGCTGCATTGGTGAGAACTATGTCGTTTGGTTATGTTGCACAGACTTGCATACTTAGGTAGTACTTAGACTGTAATTTTCCCATTCAAGATCAGTCATGCTTCAAGCAAACCAGCCTGGATGTGTCTGTCATGGTTTTCACAATCTTATGTTTGACCTTTTTGAGAGGACCTTTCAAATATCAGTGGAGAAATGCATTTCATGTCATCTTTACTGCCTAGAAATAAAAGAGCATGTCTGTAGACAAGAGTTGGTGAATGTGCATGATAATAACTCTCAGCTCCAAAGGAGAGTTTGGAAATTTGTCAGTGTGCCGAAGTTCAAGGAAATGCTTTTGCAGACCAGGGTTACATTGATGAGTGAATGTTTTCATAAACAATAATACCCCTGATCCTTGGAGCCTTGTTTGTATATTCATTAACCTTTTGATTAGAGCTTTCTGTGCACTTAATTTTCAATCTCACCAATTCTCAGAATCTTTACAAGTAGAAGACTTGGATTTCCTTTTTTTTTTCTCTCTAAACAAGTTCTGATTTCCAGTTTCTAACGCGTGTTCATGGATTCTTTGCCTCAGAACAGAGAAGATATTTTGAGTAGACCCAAGAGCTGTATTGCTTCTTCATTATCAAAGGGGAGGTCCTGCTTGTCAGGGGATGGCAGTATTTTGGTAGTAGCTGAGCAGAGTCCTTCTATGATGGAGTGTTGATTGCTCATAGTGTTAAAGTGTTGATACCTGGATTATTTTCTTGAGTTACTAAAGACTGGGAGATGTAATTGATGTTTATAAAATCATGAAGGCAGTGAACAAGGTAAATGCAGAATTGTAGCTCCGTGACTCCTGCAATGCTAGAACCATGGTGCAAGTGCTGGAATTAAGAGGATATAAATTTTAAATAGATGGGAGCTTTTATTCCATCAGGAGGGGTGAACTTTGGGGTTGTGTTGCTTTCACAGCTTCTTGAGACAGATGGTACTAGCCAGTTGAAACAGTGATTGGATAAAATGATGGAAAAACAGTTTGACAAGCTGGTGCTAGCAGATAGGGGGTGTTTCTGCCATCTAAGTTAGGACAGCTGTGGCTACTGGGAGAGTGTGAGGCCAATAGTCCACAGATAGTGGCCAGATTTGTGTTCTGTCCCTTGTGTTCTCCTACTGCTGTTGGTAAAATATGGACTAGGTGGACCACAGTTCTGACCCAGTGGGGCATTTCTTTTGTCTTCTTTCAGATTCTCCCATGCATAATCACAGTCTAATAGTGCCCTTGCTGTGGCAATAGTTTGAACCAGTAGTGTCATGTTTCTTCTGTTTTTGTCTGTGGAAGTCATAGTCTTGACTGTAATTCTTCATTACAGAGGTGACTGAAATGAACCCTTCCATGCCAGATTAATCCTACATTGCTTCATTCTAGAGAGTGCATTTTGGATCCCACTTTTAATAATGGATCTTTAATTACACTCAAATACTCTATTAATTATTTCAGAAATCTGTGTCGGGAATTCTGTATCCCGGACTTGTATCTGCAAGGGATGAATCTGCCACCTTTGCACTTTTCTGACACACAAATTGTCACATTGTATATGAAGCTTCTTTACTTGTTTTTCTGTTTGTCAGTTTTACTTTTGCACCACTGCTCCCAGAACTGACCATAGCACTTAATTCATTGAAGGAACCAAGTTACTGATTTTTTTTACAGTAAATGGAGTCTGTGTGTGTTCGTATTTAATATAATTCATCCTTTTGTTTTAAAATTCTGGCATGCCTGGAGCTATAGTTGAAACTAAAGCATGATAAGTATATCCCATCTCATTGTGAAGCATGAAGAATGTCAATGAGTATATACATTACTTTTACCACAAGGCATCTCACCTCAGTATTGATAGGTAATGTATAAAGTGTGTGTGTACATGCAGTGTGATGTGTCAGGTACGTTTCTAAACTCCCAAGGTAGGTACACACACAATGTGTACAGAATCTAATCTTACATATCTTACATGGAATTCATTAAAACTATTGAAACCTTATCTGAATGTAGCAAAGCAGAAACACTTAAAGGGATACTGGATGTCCTTGTATCACTTTTTTTGCAGTGTAGACTTGTATTCATATGACACCAGAGCTAGTGCTGTGGGAGGAACTGTGAAATAGATTTTGATTTTAACATGTAGTCTTTTTTTTTGCCCCTGAGGAGCAGTGCAGAAGACAATTGTTTACTCTCCTGAAATACCTTCAGCAATTACTTCTAGTAAATAACATTTCCCTGATTGCATATAATTCCTTTTTCTCTCCTGTCCCAGAGTTCCAACCAGGAGTGCCATGGAAAGGTATACAAAACATTGACCCTGAATCTGACCCCTATGTGACCCCTGGAAGTGTGCTGGGGGGGACGGCCACATCTCCCATTGTAGATACTGACCACCAACTTCTACGGGACAACACCACAGGTAAAACAGTGAACATCTGTGATTATCAAAGTCACCCTGATACTTGGGATTTGTTGCGCTGTTGTGGTTGTTGCAGGCAAACAGTCTGTTGCATTTGTCTGAGAAGGAAGCTGCATGCCTTTGCACTGTGGCTGGGAGCTCCTGAAAGCTTGGCATTGGTACAGTCATGGCTCTCTTGATGTTTAATGGTGTTACAGAATCTCTGTGAACTTGGTCTCCTATTTCTCTCTCTTTTTCTCTTTGATAGGGTCTAATTCTTCCCTCAACACCTCGCTGCCTTCACCTGGTGCCTGGCCCTACAGTGCCTCTGACAATTCCTTCACCAACGTTCATAGCACTTCAGGTACGTGGGCTTTGAAACTTACCCAGACAAAGCATTTTTCATTTAGCACTAGCTCATTGTTGTTCCACTTGGAGTATTTAGTCCATCATGTGTAACAGTGACTTGGGAAGACAAACACCATAACTCTGAATATATCCCCCTCCTTCCTCTTCCCCCCCCACCCTTTATATGCTGAGCATGGCTCCATATGGTATGGAATATCCCTTTGCACAGCTGGGGTCAGCTGCCCTGGCTGTGTTTCCTCCCAACTTCTTGTGCATCGTTCCTGCTGGTGGGAGGATGTGAGAAACGGAAAAGGTCTTGATGCTGTGCAAGTGCTGCTCAGCAATATAACTCATCATCCGTATTATCCATGCTGTTCCCAGCACAAATCCAAAACACAGCCCCATACCAGGTACTGTGCAGAAAATTGACCCTACCCCAGCCAAAACCAGCATATTATGCCAGTTAAAGAATAGAGTAGTAGGAAGCAGCAGATGCAAAAGGAAAGGTAAAACAGTACATGTACAATCTGTTGACATGTCATAATTTTTAAAATATAACCTGCTTGTGTATGTATTAGTAAAGGTGAGTGATTGTGGTGGTTTCAGTTCGAAACTGGGCGGAAACATTAATTAGTGTCATGGTTTAGGTTCGCTAATTCGAAGTTTCTTGGCTAATGCATCAAATAGGGTAGTGGTTTTAGTGCTGGTTAATTACAGGTGCACTCACTAGGGTGTACTTACTTATTTCTTATTGTGAGATGGGATTAGGAGGAAGGCAAAGCAGGCTTAAAACTTTAAAAGGGTATAACGAGAGGTTTATTGACAGTAACTAAAAGAAAGAAAATGAGAAAAATCAAAACAAACTTTTTAGAACCTTCCCCTCTCCCTATAACCTTTTCTTCTCCACTGACAATGTAAAGAAACAAAACTTAGTATTTTCAGTCAGTCTACTACTTTTAGAATAGTCTTTTATCAGCTCACTTGGGGAGAGAAGTCCCTCTTGCGAATGTCATGGAGACTCTTCTACAAGAAGACAGTTCTCTTGTGGATTCTAACTCTCAAGAATAGCAGCCACCCGGAGAAATCTGCAATTGTGAAGTCCCTCCCATTTTTACACAGCCTTCCCACAGCTGTGTGTATGGGCCATGTCAACTTATGGGGTACCAGTTTAAAGGTGAACTATTCCAAAGCAAAGGCTCTCTGCATCTATTTTTAAGATCGTTTTCATCACTGGGAGCAGAAGTCATCTCCTTTGTCTCTGGGAGTACAGAATCTTCATCACTCTTCTCTTTAGCTGTCTCCTTCTGTCTATTCAAAGTTCTTATAGAATTACATAGAGGCCTTTGATAAGTAAAGCTACCTCCCCATACTTGTTTCATGCGTTACAGGAGGGAAAAAGTCTTTCTCCATAGTCTCGCAAGAGGATTTCAGCCTTAAGATTAAGGCATCTCCTCATCCTTCCCCTCTGGGATTCAGCTTCTTCGTCACTGACTCAGTATCTCGTGTTGTCTCTTTACATTCTGGCATTCTTGGTCCTTTCTCTCTCTCTGGGGAAGGGTTGGAGCACTGAGAGGGTTGAAATCTCGCCCAGGCCCTGCAGATGGCCGCTTGACCCCGGCGGGCTCCGGGAGCTGCGGCAGGAGCCAGGATCGGCCATGCTGGGGGAAGGGCCAGGATCTCAGCCCCTTGGACACCACGGGAGCAGGGCTGAGGCTGATGGAGTCTCTTCTCCTGCCCAGCACCCACGGGGCCAGGCCAGGGCCAGGCCAGGCCCCGCGGGCCGCAGTGGGGCTGTGGGGAGGGCTGAGATCTCAGCAGATCGGCCCACAGCCGGTGTACAGCCAGGGCTCTTAGTTTGCCCCTGCCTGATAGTTGTGAGCCAGTCTCTGAGAAGTAATAAAAATCTCGGCTGAATCGGCCCCGAGCTGGGGCTGCTCCCGGGGCTCTGCGGCCTCAGGCTGGGCCCGGGCTGGCGGCGGGGAGGGGGCCGAGATGTCAGCAATGGCAGCGGCCCGGTCTGTCTGCGCAGCCCCTTCCCCCTTCCCAGGAACTGATGGAGGGACAGGGGGGCCCGGCCCTGCGGCAGGGCCCCCCGGCCCGACCCCCCGCCCTGTTACCTCTTTCCCGGCCGGAAATCAAGAGACCTTTTCCCAGGATTTCTTCGTTTTTACAGGGGTGTTCACAGAAGCTATGAACTTTTTCAGTGGTGTAACAGTGTCAATTCTCAAAGCTAATTACTAATTGGTTGTTTTTGTCAGACAGGGAGGAAACTGCCAAGAGCTTCCCCTGCACCACTTCCAAAAGTGCCCCCTGTGCAAAACCATCACAGTGATTTTATTTATTTTAACTTTAGGACATGGGAATGCTGTGAAGAGAATGTTTTTGCCTTGTGTTTTATAGCACTCATCATTCCCTGAAATCTGAACAGTGAGGACATTTGGTCCTCTGGCTTTTAATGGTCAGCCTTTAAATATAAACTTAAATATATGTCTCAGATCCTTCATAAGGAGGTCTCCACAGTTTTCTGGTAAAAAAACTGTTTCTGCACACACTTTGCAGTAAAGCACTGGAAGTACTTGCTCCAGATGAACCATGTGGATTTTAAGCTTCTTGCAAATGTCAGAGTTTTTTCTTGAAGACATCATTGTCTTGACAATTACTTAAATATGAAGAGTTGTGTATTAATAGCAGAGGTGATGAACAGAGCTGAGAGCTACATCTGGCCCGAACTTTAGGTCTTTTCATCATACTGAATAAAAGCTGTGTTCAGGCATTACCTCAGCATCTTCACCAAATGTGTTGAAAGTGCTTTTTAGTCCTTAAGAAAAACTGAGTTCCTGACACTGATTTGTGAGCTGACTTTGGTTTGAAGTAGTGTATGCAGCATTCTAGTGACATAGAAGGTTCCTCTTTTACAGCCTGAGGAAAGGAGTGGCACGTAGCAACTTCTTGCCTTTGCTTAATTTTTGTCTAGCACATAAGAAAGAGTGAAGAGAGGAAAAGATACTGAAGTCGTAGTCAAATTGAGGAAATTAGACCACTGCCACATACCAATTTCTGTTGGTCTGCTAGACACGAGTGTTTTACAGTCAGAAAGCCAGTAATCTGAACTGGGAACTTAGAATTCACCAATCTGTAAAGCAGAGTCTAATGAAAGCAGGTTTTTAAGCACTTTCACACACTTTCAAAGGTTAGTGCTTGAAACCTGCTTGCTACTGACCACTCCTGTGTCATGGAAATACAGAGATCCAGCTGTAAATTGAAGCATGCTTATACATGCTGAAATCTTTATGGTCTTGGTTTCCAGATGTTACTTTATGGTGCCCTGGCATATCATAAAATCTGTGGTTTTTCACTTTGTTTCAAATTACATTCCCCACTGTCTGCTGGTGACTAAAGTTAAATGCACATATTTGCACACACATACATGTGAGTTATGATTAAGATAATGTCTGATACAGCCTTTTCCCTCAGATTACCATGTCTGTGTTGGCTCGTTCTCAGTGCAGAACAATGAGGAATTTTAAAGGAATTTTGACTTTTGAAAAGTGTCAGAAGTTGTGTGAGAACTGGTGTCAGAAGTTGTGTGAGAATTTGCAGTCTGCCTTTTTTAAAAAACTGGTTTAGGCAGAGCTCTCAAATATTCACAACCAGTAGTGGTGTATTGGGGAGCGCTTTTATTTTTCTCTTTTATTGCATTTCTTTCTAAGAGTTCTTGAAATGTGTTAAGGATGTCCACTATAGGTCTTCTAATAGGCACCTGTGTAGTAGTAATACTTTCTAGTAAAAAATTACACTCTCAAGATTGTTTAGAAGTCCAGCTGTCACACAGCTAAGCAGCCTTCTTTATGTGGTACTGCTGTGTCAACATTGTGTGAGGTTTGTGACTCACAAGAAAGCTTTCATCTTGTAGGGAGGACATCTTCAGGAGACAACATTAGCTTAATAGACCAAGAATGGTGAATACTCCTTGCAGTTCTCTGCAGGATTTTTTACTTGGAGAAGGTTCAGTTTCATTAAAAGTGCCAAAACTTTTAAGAAATTCTCAGGTTCTCAGATGAAATGTAGTGTGGACATGAAAGTTGCTGTTCATCTAATTAATGATGTAACATACTGCAATCAGCTACGTTATCATAAATTATCTAGGTATGTTACTCTTTTTTATCAGCATATGTAAAATAAGAAAATATTAACTTATATCTAGCATGGGGGGTTTTGGTATGATAAATTAACTATTCTATGGTTCTGTGTTTCGCACTTGTCTCCAATATAAATGCAGTCAAAAGACTTATTGTGATAGGATAGGTACTTAATCTCACAAGTTTCTCTAATACATACAATTTCTTTAATCTTCTAGCAAAATTCAGTGATTACAAATCAACATGGTCCCCAGATCCCATAGGACACAATCCCACTCATCTCTCCAACAAGATGTGGAAAAACCATATTTCCTCAAGGAACACTACAGGGCTGCCCCGCCCACCTCCTGGCCTGACCAACCCCAAACCATCATCTCCATGGAACAGCACAGCACCCCGATCGGTCAGGGGCTGGGGGGCACAGGACTCAAGGCTTGGCTCTGGTGAGAACAATCAACTGGGAGCACCACTGATCAGACCTGAGCAGTGTATGTTTTACAGCACCAGTGGTTTGGAGGAAAGAAAGTTGCAGTTGTCTGGTAATAGGAAAAAAAGAAAGTTTCTTCTTGAAATGGAAATTTGCTGTCAGTAGTTGGGGCGGTGGGGGGTGGAATCCCAGGTCCTGCAGGGAATGAGTGAAGAAGGGCTGAGAGCTGCCAGAAGAGAATACCTTCTACACAGGGCCTTTCAAGACTAGATGCTTGCTGTGTGTGGGGAAACTCCTCAAAGATAAACTCTAGTAAAATGAATCTTGATGTGAACTGTGAGGGAAGGTGTGGTTTTGTTTTCAGGACTGAAGATTAGACTTTCATGTTTTAACAGGGCTGGTAATGCTGATTTTTTCTGAAAGACCTAACTGTAAAGAAAGATGGTTTTTATTTGTATCAAATCTGTCTTGATTGCTCTGTCTTATAATTGCAGCATCTACTTGGAGTGATGGTGGCTCAGTTCGTCCTAGCTACTGGCTGGTTCTTCACAATCTCACTCCACAGGTATTTTCTGTGGTTGTTTCTGGGGACTTGTTTGCTTTAGCAAGGATTTGTGAATTCTTCAGTTGTTCCTTTTTGAACAAAATCTGACAAAATCAGATTTGTCAGCATATGTAATATATTTCTACTAAACTGAGCTGCAGTCTGACTGGTTTTTCTATTGTAGTCTCTTCAGCTAATTTTAAGATGTTCAGGTTTTGCTATGTGACTGTTAAAACATTTCTTTACTTGAAAGTTATAAAAAATAATTGAACAGAAAAATTTTTCTTAGAAGTGAGGGTAAATTTCATTACTATAATGTGGAATGGTTTATAGCTGTTCTTTGGGATGTTGTCAGGAAGAAATTTGATGTAACTGCCAGTTTTCACTTTAGTGTTTCCATAGCGAAACCACAGAATTTTTCCAGCACTCCTGCCAAAACCAGTCTAGTTAGGTTATTTCTGCAAGTATTCTCAAAGCTTGCTGCCATTCAGAATTAATTCCATGGAGATCCTGGTTTCAGCATTCCCAATTAGTCCTGTATTCAAGGGCTAGGAAAAGCCTATATGATTATCAGTAGCACCCTGAGGTCTAGACAGAAAGTCCCCCGTTTAGCCAGATAATTTTCCTTGCTGCTACAGTCTACAAAAAAAGGTTGATGTGAAAGGAAAAGCTGAGGTCTCCATCAGATCACCCAAAATGGCAAACCGTGCTTCTTTTGTAGAAAAGACTGTTTACCTTGATGTAAAGGAAGAAGTGGTGTGAGGAAAAAGCACAGTTCAAAGTCTGGCTTGTGTAAAATACTTTAATGCTGCTTTAGGAATTATTTAATGGAAGAAGAATATCTTTTGGGGGCTTTTAAAATAGTAGGAAAGAGAAACAGATCATAATTGTCTCATTATGGAGTCTATCTTTTTTGTGGATCACTACACTGGAGAAGTGTAAAGGTTCAGATGGATTCATAGACTCACAGAGTGGTTAGGCTTGGAACAATATGTTCATTTCAAAGTTCTCTGTTTTAACTTTGACCATATTTGTACCCCCACACAACTTCCTTTTCCCTCATTTGAAGCTGTATTATAAAATGGGGGGGGAAAAGGGAAGAAAGTAGCACTTCCTTAAGTATTTGCACATACGGATCCCATTCGTATGTCCATGTTCCTGTGGCACACCAGGAATGGAATCTGTCTGTACAGAACACCTGGGAGAACAGCTGTTACTGGAGGTAAGTAACGAGCTGTTACTGCTGCAGAAGGAATGTAGGCAACAACTGCTGTGAAAACATTAGTTCAGACGGAATGGACATTGGTGGGTTTGGCAGCAAAATCACTGACTCTCTCTGTCAATGTTTCATAAACCACAAAGACAAAGAAGCACCAAAATAAATTTTCAAAAATTTCATTGTAGAGATGTTTACAGTTTTGCAAAAACCTTTTAAATACTGGTTTATCTAAATTCTACCGAAATGAGGGAGCTGGAGACTAAGACATTCTGGTTCTTTTGATGACTGAAGATGGTGAGAAGTACAAGTTGTATATAATTACTGGAAAAGCTGTCAACGTAAGGATAGTGACAGTGTAAGAAACTCAGAGAAAGAAGGAAAACTAGACTCAAGCTGTAAGTGAACAGGAAAGATAATTTCGATTATTTCATACTAAGGCAAACTCCATGTAATTGTGAGAAGTCAAGGCATACCAGTTCCTATTTGAAAACTTTGCTTACTTCCCACTGCTTTCATCTGTTTTTCGTTCTGAGAGCAGCATATCTTTCAATTACTGTGACGAAGTCAGGATTAAAGTATGTTTGGAGAAATAATTGCAAACATCTGTTTCATCCTGGCTGTTCTTCCCCAGATTGATGGGTCAACCTTGAGGACGATCTGCATGCAGCATGGCCCACTGCTGACATTCCATCTGAACCTGACCCAGGGCACCGCCCTCATCCGATATAACACCAAACAAGAGGCGGCCAAGGCCCAGACTGCACTGCACATGTAAGCAAGGTTTTGAGACAAAAATCTCTGGAGGGTGTGGGATTGATGGTGTAAGCCCCTAAACTCAGTGAAAATTTTTGAGTTTTATTAATCTCCTGAATTCCAAAGGCTTTTAACCTGTTCTTCATCTGTTTCGTTTGAAAGGTGGCATATGTGCATTTACCTACATGGTATAGGCACTTTTATTGCTCTTGATGTTAATGTTCGGGACCTTCGTTTAAATTTATAAAGATTTTGTTCAGGCATAACTGAATGTTGGGGCAAGGGAGTTGGGGTGGTTTTGGTTTTTTTTGTTTTTTCCCCGTATAAAATGGAAGTTCTTGTGTTTTGAGTGAGTTTCACTGTCAAAAACAGCTGAAGTTTTCCATGTCCACTCCATTGTAGCAATGTAGCTGATACCTCCTTCGGTTTGGGCATCATATTTTGGGCAGCATATTAGTGCTGTTCCCGTGCTTTCTGAATCCCTTGCCCTTACCTTTTGGCTCTATTTTTTTTTCTTATGTGTACCTTGCCCTGTAGGTGTGTGTTGGGAAACACTACCATCCTGGCTGAGTTTGCCACAGATGAAGAGGTTAGTCGCTTTTTGGCACAAGCTCAGCCCCCTACACCTGCAGCAACCCCGAGTGCACCTGCAGCGGGCTGGCAATCCCTGGAGACAGGACAGAACCAGACAGATCCAGTTGGACCTGCTTTGAATCTCTTTGGTGGGTCAACAGGGCTTGGGCAGTGGAGCAGTGGTGGCGGCGGCGGCAGCAGTGGGGGTGATCTCACTGGCGCTTCGTTGTGGGGGCCCCCAAACTATTCTTCAAGCTTGTGGGGGGTCCCAAGCGTAGAGGATCCACACAGAATGGGCAGCCCTGCTCCCTTACTACCTGGAGACCTTCTGGGAGGAGGGTCGGATTCAATCTGAACTTAGAACTTTCAACTCTGACCTCGTGACCTTTTTTGGAACAGCAGCAGCACTAACTTGACCTTTTTCGTTTTTTTCAACTTGCAATAAATACATTTATAAAAGGAAAAAAGAAAACGGAGAAAGAAAAAAAGGTGGGTCATTGACAGACTGTCTGAGCACATAGTTGCCTCCCTTATATAACTTCAGTTTTTTCGTTTGGAATATGAATCCAAAAAGAGAACATATCACTCTTGAAATACTTGAATCGTGAACGCCAACTTAGAAAGACAATGTGAAGCAAGTACACATACCATTTAAATTTAAACAGAAAAAATTAAAAAAATTAGTTTCTAGTTTTTCACTTTTTCATGTTATACGGAAGTTGTTGCTAAGAAACATATATACTGAAAAAATAGCTTTTTAACTTTGTTTGCACTGGGTGTGTTTCCGTCCTTAGGTCTACCATGTTGGGTTGGGGTTGGGGAGGGGTTCAAAAGAATAAGGGGAGGGAGGGAAAGACTTGACGGAGCCTCACTTTAAAAACAAAAAAACCATAAAACTAGAAAAAAAATTTAAAAATTAAAAACCCACAAAAAAAAACAAAACAGAAAAAACAAACAAAACAAAAAAACCAACACTTTGTGATTGGCTGGTTGATAAGTACCAGTGTGTTCTGGCACATGTAACTGCCCACGTGTGCTTGTTTCTGTGTGAGTGCGTGTGCACATGTTTGTGTGTGTGCATTTTTTTTTCTATATATATAATCTTGAAACGCTGCATTGCTGATGGTCTACGGGCTGGCTGGCCATCTGCATGTCTTGATTCTAAAAGCAAGACAGGCATGGTGGAGTCCCTGTGGCTGAAGCAGAATCCAGTTGGGCTGGATTAAAATTTGTCAGTAGGATTTTTAAATTCGTTTTAGCAGGGTGCTATTTCAAATCTGCAGATCATATAGAGTGGATAGTTGCTTCCTAGCCCTTGTTGTAACCTTGTGGTAGAGCAGAACACTGCCATATCCAAAGGATTTGGTGAGAGGGGAGACATTGTTGTCTTTTGAGTAAGTGTCTTTATTTATGTCTGCATGTGGGGGTTTTGTACTGAATGAACCCCAGAGTGTTTGTTATATAATGCAAGCCATTTATTTCTTCCAACAAGGGGAAAAGAGGAGGAAAGAAGACATTGCCATTTTTTGTGCAGATAGACAAATGTTCTTTTTCAGTCTCTTGCAAGCTTCAGTAGCTTTAAAGAAAAGTGTTTCTTTTCTCCCCCAACCTAAATAAGCACCTGTACTCATTCTAGAGGAATCCATCAAAAGCTTGAAAATCCAGCCCAACCAAATTATCCTTTTAGTTGATTTACTGCTTCTGTTAAAACTGACAAAAAACTAAATGGTGTCAGCAAAGTGCTGGCCAGCCTGCCTCATCTCCTGAAAGCACATGCAGCTAACTCCTTCCTGCGTCCTTCATGGTGAGCGTTACCTGTGCCAGGCCTTGGTGTCATTACAGCGCCAGACCATCACTGACAGAAACGTTTACTTACGAATGTTCTTAAACCAGTGTGTACTTCAAAGGTTTCCTTTTGTTTCTCTGTGTTGTGTTTTTTCCTGTGTACGTGGTTTTGCTTAGGGAGGTATATAACTAGCAAAGACTTTTTTTTTAAAGAAGTATTGCACCTTTTCGTTTTTTGTTTTTACTTTTTTCTGTACTGTTGCTTTTTAATTTCTGTATTTAAGGAAAGGTTTGGGGTTGTTTTAGCATCAGTGTAGTAGTACTCTGGGCAGGATAGGGGTGACCTATAATCCACAGTGATAGCCAGTGTGTGCGTGCATGTGTGCGCTGGGAACAAAACTTTTGAGACCTGTTGTTGTGAAAAGAGTTGTAGCAGACTTGAAGGAACATCCCTTGACACGAAGCAGGAAGTCTTTTGTGGGGGTGAGGCCGGGGGAAGGGAGAAGAGAGATGCCGGTACTTTTTCCATAAGTGCTAGGACTTCCATGCAGCATTGTCCAGCTGTTATACTGTCTAACGAAGTGCCGACCTTCTGTACCAGCACATACCTGTCCATTCCAGCCCTCAGAGGGAGCCGTGCTTTATCACCTGGTGGAGGGGGGCAGATAGGGGAGTCTGTTTCTTCAGCATTTTCATTGAAGGATATGACCATGTCTAATGCATTTAACTCATGGGTTTGGTGGGCAGAAGCAAAAACAGATGCAAGTCATGGGGGCGAGGTTGGTGCGCGTGCGCGTGTGTGTGCCTGTGTGCTGGGGTTGGGAGGGAAGGGCTAGGGAATTACATGGCTGTTTTATTTAATTTGCCCTTTCTATGTAAACCCAATGTCACAAGGAAGACTGACTGAGGGAAATGCTGCATATACACATGCCTGTAGATTTGTATGCAAAGCGTTATGTGGTAAAAAGTATGAGTAGGTTTGTTTTTGTTTAGTAAACTGGAGTATGCAGCATACTCTGGCCCCTTTGGAAAATACTTTCCTATCTTGTCTCTGCCATCTATCCCACCATGCACAAGGAAACAAAATGCTCTTTCAGCTCCTGCTAGCTGGCTAGTGCCCCTCGTGTGCAGGCATTTGTACAGCTCTGTTTCTGCTCAAAGATGAAGCACGCTCGGACACACAGAGCAGGTTCTTAAAAGTCCTGTGCCAGCAGTACTTCCTAGTGAAGCACCTTTGGCCTGAGCAAGCCAAGTATCTGTTCTGTCACATGATTTGCTATACATGCTGGTTCATTGCTGTGTTCCACCCTCACTTCTCTCTCCTAACCTGCCCTAAGGTCCCTTTTCCTGCACTTTGGGCTAGTTGACTTCATTGCGATACTACGGTGAAAGCCGGGTGCTAGAGCCCCTCTTGTTTACAAGACATAATGAGGGATTTGAAATATTTAAAAAGAAAAGCTGAATTGTTCTTCCATTGTGAGCTTAAAGGGAAAAAATTAAAACATACAAAAAAAAAAAAAAAAAAANCAAAAAAAAAAAAAAAGACCAAAAAGTGCATATATATATTTTAGATGAAGACTAACTCTGGGAGCATTTAACAGTGTTTTTGTTTTTATTTTAACATTTTATTTTCCTGCTTTAAATTTGCAAGCATTCTCAGGAATTCTAGGGTAGGAAGCCAGTTTTTTGAAGATGGTTTATTTAACCTTATCCTAGATAGATGGCTGTTTCTTGTTGATAAACTTTTACAAGTTCCTGAATCTTCAAAATGTTTGAAAGTTTTTACTTTAAAATAAAAATGCTAAAAAAAAAATAAAATATAAAGAAAAAGAAAAAAATCTCCAAATGTTACTGTCAAGCGAGGGATCAAGAATTTTAAAGACTTTCTAAATTAAGATACATTAAGAAGGCTTCTCAATATCAGCAACAGGAATTCATTGCAATCTTAAACAATTTGTGGGAGAAGGGTTATCATTTATTGTGCTTTGTTACTCATGCAGATGAGTGCAGTTGCATGGAGAAGAGAAGTGTGTGAATGGAAACCTACTATTCCCTCTCAATTGAAACTAAACAAAAAATATTCTTCCAAGCACCTTTTTAAAAGCAAAGTGAAAGTATAAACCTTATTAAAATGCAGTAGAGTTTAACTGAAAGAATCCTCGGTTAGGACAACTAGCAGGAAATACACGATGGTGCTTCTTTGAACCACTTCTGAGCAGTGCTAAAGAAAACCAGTGCTGACAGAATACTCAGTAATGAAGTAGTTCTATTAACCTGCCTTTTTCAGTACAGAAAAAAGAGAGTATGGAAAAACTCCACAAAAATGTACATTGAAAATCAACTTTCCTGTTTTCAGCTACTTGGTCAGTTTAATTCCCCACTTGGAGATTTGCTGCTTGCTTTTCTTCATCCACCCCACCTCCCAGTCTTTCTATTTCATTTTATATGAGGGAAATAGCTGTTAAACTCCTCTGTTCACCCTGTTGCTGCTGGCTGTCAGGGCTTACAGTCTTGAACTTAAGAGTTCGGTGTTGGGATGGCCGACTTCTGCCTCCCAGCTCTAGGGGTCAGGGGCTTACTCCGCCTGAAGCGGCTCAGCTCAAATCACAAAAACCGCGCTAGTGCCTTGTTACATGCACCCACATGCCCTACAGTAGGGGAGGGGAGGGAAGACGAGGCAAAGTGAGGCAGTGTAGCCACTTCATGGAAATAGATGTGCCCATTCTTAAGGGAAGAAGAACATGCCGCGTGAGCAAGTCGTGCAATGAGTTACTTAATAGTAGTTAAGTTGTTATTAATAAATGAAATCAGATGCCAAATTCTGTCTTTCTCATAGCAGTTGCCCAGTGTTTTCATGTTGTGCTGTGTGTGCATGTGAGTCTATTGAAAATAATGCATCAGTAGTAATAATAATGTGCTTTAAAAATCCTGTCGTGGGCCAGTAGAAGGAGGGTTTACTTAGAAAGTTTAGGGTTTTATTTTATTTTATTGGTTTTTCTAATGAGAGAATTTGAGTGCTTTGCCAGAAGCTGTGTTTTATCCAATTAGCAGTGTCCTAAAAGAGAGGAAACCATAGCATTTAGTCAAAAAAGCTGACAGCAGTGACATTCACTTGGAAGTGGATTGTGACTGACTGCTGAAAGGTTGACAGTCGTAAGTTTCAGCAGTCTGCTGGGTCCAAACCCATTGTAGTACAACAGTCTGCTCCTCGTTTCCTGAATGTGCATCCTGTGTTAGTGACTGTCTCCTCAGTGACAATTTCCCTGCATTGTCAAAGTAACATTAATCTATTTTCCAGCTACAGTTGACAGATCTGTATGGCTTAGTCATGGCACTCCCAACCATTGCAAGTGGTGTCTGAGAATTGTGCTAACCAGACTCAACTGCTGGGGACACCCGTTGCTTAACGTTGTAAGAATTCTGCTACCATTTGACTCCTAACAGGGAAAAGTCAGCAGGAATTGATGTTAGGGTGTTTCTGGGATTTTACAGAACTGTTCGCGGGAGGGAGTTATTGGCAGCATCTTGTTTAAACATGTTGGCAAGGTAAGAAGAAGAGGCTGAGGAAAGCACAGCTTGGAATAGACTAAGGGCATCTCTTTCCAGATAAAAATCCAGCCACTTTGCTTACCCTGCCTTGCAGTGTCTGTCAAGCTGAGAGGTTTTAATCTGCTTGATAATTCTTTGCTCCATTTGAGGATTTTGTCTTAGCAGTGAGGACAGAGTCTAGCAAGCGAAACAAAGTGTGGTACAGCTCAAAAACCTGTGTTTATACTTCTGACATTTGCTTTGGAATACTTGCCATCTTTTCCCAGTGTTTTTATGTTTCTTCCTGGACATTTGCCTAGCAGTCTTGAGAGTGGGGTTTTTGTTGGTTTGGGGTTTTTTTACAATCACAGGATGTCAGGCTTTTCTTATAATTTTGGTTTTTTATTGTGCTTCACATTAAGTGGCTTTTGTAATGAGTGTTAAGCCAAGTATGTTTTTACCTCTGCAATATAAACAGGTTGTCAAAAAATTGGGTGGGATAACCACCTCAAAAATTAAATAACAATTAAACATTCATATTAAGTTGGCCTCTCTTTTTTTACCATGAAAATTCTGAGCATTTATTCCTTAGAACTTTTGCCCTATTTTTTCTTCCTAAAAATGCTGCCACATCTTCCACTGTGTCCTAATAGTGCATCCAAATAGTACTGTAGTTTTTTGGGGGGGGGGGGGAA